>CM053607.1:115575299-115590596 GCA_028646535.1 Procyon lotor | reverse complement strand
CAGATCATACCTCACTGGGGTGAGCATTTTATTTCGACAAGTTCAGTCAAAATCCTTTGGTCTCTCACAAGCTGGGAGAAAATCAGTATTAATCTTCTGCAAGTACCTGTAAAGCTCTGCTCTGCCAGGAGTACTTCTAGAAAACAAAGTACAGTCAGTACACAATCTTCTTGAATCCGTTTCAGAAGGTTTGGTGAGGTTTCTGTCATGATGAGTATAGAAAGATCTCTCTCTCTGCGGCGAAGGCAGAATTGCACAGGCATCTGAATGAAGGAGACAGGGTTGGCCTTACATGGCCTCAGGGAGCTGGGCGGTTACTCACCTCTGCCTCCATCTTGACATGAGTCTAGAGATTGAGAAATTCCATTTTTCCTTTAGGATGAGATCTTTCCTGAGGGAGAGGTAGACGGGATGCTGAATTTCTGCCTGGAGCGGGCAGTAGACCTTGACCAAAACAGCTGCTTGCTTCTTGCCCTAGGTTGGCGGACCCGGAGTCAGAATTCTCAAGTCCTGGATTGAAGTGTGGGTTTCCATCTCATCTGTTGTTTCGCCTTCTACAGAATGAGCAGCGGCATCATTATCTCCTAGTGTGATGCAAGGTAATCCTACTACTAAGATTAGTAGATCCACAAAACCACTACCACCTTTGTTCTCTGAGAGGATTGTACTCTCAGCACAACACTGCTGAGCATTCCCTGTTCTGGTTGATGACAAGCCCGCCCTACACCCCTTCTCGGTCCTTTGGTGCACCTGCTTCTTACCACTCCAGGCCGGGTGCTGCCTGGCATGATTTAGGGCACAGTTCCTGGTCCCATTAGCTTGGGTGTGTCATTAGGACGATAGGTTCTTTCATTAGATGAGAACTGAAATGTAGAAATATTTTGATGACATCCCAGGCCCAAAGGAGGAACCTGGTCTCTTTTCTATTCAGCTGGGATCGATTTCTAAAAAAGTCACTTATTTTTGAGACAGAGTGAGCAGGAAACCCCATGCAGGGCTTAGATCCCAGGACGCTTGGATCATGACCTGAGGTGAAAGGAGACGTTTATCTTAACTGACTGAGCCACCCAGGCACCTGCCCTCCCGTTGGATTTTCTAAAGCATACCTGTAATGCCCGAGTTCAGGGGCCTTAAGTCGGGTTGAGATCTTCTAACATCCTCTGCTGTACAGCTGCTGTTGTAAACATACAGAAGTCTATTACTGCTTTTCTGAAAATACACTGTATCTTCTTAGATTTTCCATAGCAAGGCTCACTTTTTTAAGCAATCCATTACTACTGTCATAACTCCTAGTGTGGATTTGGGAAAATCATTCCTAGCGCTATTTGATATAACTAGAAGTGGTTAGCAGCAATTAGGTTTCCTAAAATACTGACTTTCTTGCAGTTAATGAAACATTTACATGCTAACACCTGCATCAAATTAAAGTCTGGCAGGCCTGAGTCTCTGTCTGTGCAGTGTGGTCCAGGACCCCCAGCAGAGCACCTGGGAGCTTGTTAGAAATGCTGATTCACAGGCTCATCCCATGCCTAATGGTCAGAATCCAGATTTTAACAAGATGGCTGCTGGCGATTTACATGTCCTCTAAAGGTCACGAACACTGTCCCTGTAGACCTTAGCCACCGGTTTAAAGAGAGAGAAGGCAAGAATTATCTGGTGCCCTTGTCACAGAAGAGTAAGGAGAATCCACACAGCCGCTTAAATAGTAGTATGCTCGTCTGTGTGGACCAGCACTAGCCCAACGAAATAATGAAAGCAACGTCTGTAGTTTTAAAATGATACGCAGTTTGGTAAAAAAGTAAAAGGAACAGATAAAACTAATAAGACATTTAAGTAAATAAATCCAAAAGCAGACCTGAAGAAATACTGACATATTCTGCATTGTCTTTCATGATAGACATGTGTCTATTACACTCAAAACACTATCTGTTTCTATGAGCCACGAGTCCAGTGCTCGTGGGTATGTACTCCACCTCCCCTTTAAGTAAAATGTAAATTCAATCTGCTCTAAAAGGAAAATTTTCTTTTTTTTGAGACACTGTCTAGCCATGTGACCCACAATGAGTGGGCGCCATATGGATGGAGCACTTACAGCTGAGGCTGTGTCCTTTCCGTCTCACTCCAGGGTGCCCTGAACTGCCCCCAGGCGTGTACACCCGCAGGCTGGAGGGGAACACGCCCAGACTCCAGGGTCCGCCTCAACCCTCTGGGCTCTCAGAACGACCACACCTTCTCCTGCGGTGGTTAAAAGGATAAAGTGACAATTGGACATCAAGTATGTGCCACAAAGTATACTCTGTTGATTGATAGTTACTATTAAAAAGGAAGGTCCAGGGACATGACGTGATTACTGCTCAGTGCTGCCTCACAGCTGGATCAGTCAGGGTCCATGGATTCTGCAAGTCTGCCTGCCCCGTCTCTCTCTGTCTCTGTACATGCACACACTTTTCCTGAGGAGACACCAAGCTCCTGTGTGCCTCACCATGCCAGCATTCATTTCCTGGGAACATTTTCTTACATAATGAGGACATATTGCTCAAATCATAGACCTAAAACACAATGTTCTTTTCTACTCCACAGTCCATCTTTACATTTTGCCAGTTGTACAATATGGGTTTTCTTTCCTTCTCAGTCCCGGATTCAATAAGCATCACATATGACATTCAAAGAGTATTTTCTTTTCTCCTGAAATCTCGGAAGTTTTCTTATACTTTTCTTTGGAAATAGTGGGTATGGGTCAGTATACTTGGGGAGGTTAGCCAGATAGTTTCTGCTGAAGGTATCTTACAACCCTTGGATCTCTTACAGGTGCTGCGAGTGCCTTAACTTAAAGAAGAAATGGATGAGCAATGCCAGTGAGTTAGTCCTCCTCCTGGAGCAGGGAGAACGGCCCAACAGCACAAAGAGTGGATGGTGGGGGGACCGGGGCAAACAGGAAATGACAGCCCATAAAGAAAAAAAAAAAGGTCGGTGAGCTTTCCAAGCACAGGAAGTAGAACGTGGAAAGGCAATGAGATATCAAAGGACAAAAGTATTAAGGAACGTTGTGGCTTATAGTCAGAGTGAAGCTAAGAAGCTAGACTGGGCTAACTTTGAGGTTGATGCTGCTGACAAATATTTGGAAGCGTGAGTTGTATTTGAGAAAATAGCTCTCCGGGGCAAGGGAACAGACTTGCAATGGAAACAAGCCAGGGGTTTATTACTAAACAGCTCAGGGCAGACCTGACAAAAGTCAAGAGGAGAGGGTCAATTAATAATAAGCACTAGTAATGGTAATGGCAGCTGCCAGACCTTGGGTCCCTGCTCTGTGCCAGGTGATGAGGGGTCTCCTCAGTCTTCAGCACAGCTCCAGGAGGCAGATGCTGTTATCACAGTGGTCAGTAGAAGACATAAAACCGTGTGAGTGCATGATAATACCAGGACACTAGGCAGGGAGTGTGAGGTTGCCCGCGGCCCACAGAATCACCCTTTCCCAGGAAGGCTTCAGAGACCGATCTGGGTTGGTGCAGGGGATGCATCACCTTGATGATGGCAGCGTTTGTTCCGAGTCACTCCCATGTGGTAAGGAACGCTCAAGACAATGTCAGATGTTAAAGGGCCAGAGGAACCCCCACTTGGCCATTTGTGGTGTTGCTATAATGAGCCTAACCCCAAGTAGTCTCATGGTAATGGGGACTTTCCAGGGGGACCCGATCTGTAAAGGACACACAGTTTACTGCTTTGAGAACAGAGGATCCGGAACTTCGCTGGACCCACAGGCCCTACAGCCACATAAGGAATAACTCCTACATGTGAGGGGAGGAAGAAGAAAAAACCATCACGGAAGGAGGTAAGATAGGCTGACACACTGTCTAGCCATGTGACCCACAATCAGAAGGGAATTCTGTGCAGACAGCGAAGGCTTTTACATCCCAGGCCAGGCCCCCCAACTGCAAAAACCCATGTGGCTTCCATCCAGGAGGCTCACGAGGCTCTAGACCTGTACGAAAGGGGCTCCTATGCCTGCGCTCACCTACCTGCCGAGGACAGGGCAGACCAGTCCTCGGGGGGGAGAGCGGGGGAGAAGCTCATTTGAGGATTGAGACACCATCCTCAGGCTCCCTGGCTGCTTGATCCCGTGGCCAGTATCGCCCCCCCCCCCCCCCCCCCGGGGATCCTTTTCCATGCACCTGGCAGCCCAGCCTCCGCTAGCCCAGGAGGTTGTGTTCCAGAGTCCCAAAGGACTGTAAGAATCCAAGACCGGTCTGGGCAGGTGACAGCCCCCCAGGTACTGTACCCAGTGATGTAGGCGCGCACACTTCGAGGTGTACCTGGAGGTGTTCTCAGGGAACAGAGGCCAATCGATGCCAGCTGGGCACTCACCGTCGGCCATGCTCCAGCTCCCTGGTGTATCCCACAAGGGAGCTTGTACACGTGTCTGGTGCCTCAGTCACGGCGAGGGCCTCTACAGGGACACCTCCAGGTACCTGGCGATGGTAGCCAGCAATGCTTATGCCCCTTAAGAGCAGGACTCACACTCAGGCAGTTGAGCCAGCCAGGCAGAAGGTGCTGCTCTGGTTTCTTTTTTAAGATTTTATTTATTTGAGACAGAGGGAGACTCACCCCTGAGCAGGGGGCCCAATGTCAGGCTTGTGCCTGGGATTATGACCTGAGCCACCCAGGCACGAGCATCTAATCAACCCCAATCCCAGTGTTGACTGGGAATCCTCGGTGCCTGCATAGTGACAGGTAAGGGCACACCCTCAATCATTGAGAACCACTAAAAATAAAAGTAGAAAATCTCAAAGGTTTGAAAGTGAACCATGAGCTAGGAAAAAAAAAGTTAAAAGAAGACGGTCATTCCCTACCCAAGGCCACTGCTCCCCAACAGGGAGCGGTGGTGGTTTTATGTAGTATGTGCAAAGGAAAACAGATGTAAAACCTCAGGAATAAAATACTTGAGTTCAAAGTAGCAAACGGTAAATCCAGTAAATACCAAACTCCTGGACCTCAAGGAGACTGAAAATATAAGAATGTACTGAGGAGGAGTCAGTGAGCTAAAGAATAGGAAAGTGAAATGGAAATCTCCCTAAAGGGATGCAGACTGAACGAAGAAGACAAAGGCAGTGAACTCAGCCCATCAGAATATAACCAAAAAAAAAAGACACAAAAAACTAAAAATAGCTTCAGGAACTGAGGCAGACCAGCACTCGACATTCACACTGTAGGCCTGCCAGGAGGAGAAAGGGGCCGAAAACTGACATGGAACAGTTATGTCTGGAAACATCTCTAGTTTGGGGAAAAATAAGACATCCAGATCCACGAAGTTTCATATAACGTGAGCCCAAAGCCAAAGAGAAAAATGGTGTTAAGAACCAGGAATGCAGGGGCGCTTGGGTGGCTTAGTTGGTTATGGGGTGCCTTTAGCTCAGGTCATGATCCTAGGGTACTGGGATTGAGCACTGCCTTGGGCTCCCTGCTCAGCAAGGAACCTGCTTGTCCCCTCTGTGTCAATTAAGATCTTAAAAAAAAAAAAAAAAAAAAAAAACTCCAAAAGATTCTCAGATCAGTGGCAGAAAGTGTTACTGGTTTGAAGATTTTTAAGATACCCTATCTAACATACTTGTCATCAGAATGGAAGGACAGATGCATAGTTTCTGGAGAGGCAAAAGCTGAAGGAATCCCTCGTCAGTAACAAGCCTACAAGAAGTGCTAAAGGGACTTCTGTAGGCCTAAAAAAATAGGTAATTAGTAACAAGATCCATGAAAGCATAAATCTCTCTGTTGAATATATAGCAAAGATGGTGGATCATGCACGGAACTTTTAAAACCCAGTATAAATGTTAAGACAGAGGTATAATAATACCTTAATAAACGGATATATAAAATGTGAGGAGGGGGAGAGTGAAATTTTAAGAGTTTGAGATTGAATTTAAGTCATTATCAACTTGAAATAGACTGCCCTTACAATGAGACTTATGTGCAACGATGTAAAAACCTGTATATTAGGTGTCCCTTGAACATTGGTTGGAACAACATAGATCCACTCAAACATGAATTTGTTTTTGTAATACGGTACAGTATATTAAGTTTATTTTCATTAGAATTATCTTGATTTTCTTTACTTTTAGTAAAGAGGACAAAATGTAATTCATATAAAGTACAACGTACGTGTGAATCAACTATGCATATTATTGGTAACACTTCTAGGCAACAGTAGGCTGTGAGTAGTTAAGGTTTGGGAGAGTCACAAGTTATATGCAGACTGGGAACTGCAAGAGAGTAGGGGTCCGTGGTCAAGGGTTAACTGTTGATCAACAAAAGATGAAATCACAAAGGAGAATAAACGAGAAATAAAATGGCCTAAGTACATACGATTCTTAATTACTTGGTACGTTTGCATTTAGATTCTTCAATCTAAAGATTCAGAGTGACTAGACAGAATAAGACCCATCTCTATTCTAAGTATAGTACACTCCAGTTACAAGGATACACACAGACTGTAAGTGAACTTCTTAAAAAAAGATGCTCTATGGAAAGGGAAAGTAAAGAAACCCTGGAATAGCTGTGTTTATAACACATCAGACACACCTTAAGACAAGTAGCCGGGTCTCTATACCCATTTTACAGATGATGGAATGAAAGCCCAAGTTTATGCAGCCAGTGAATAAGGGACATTCAAGACTTCAGATCTTTCTATAGCTATTTTACACAAAAGAAAAAAAAGGAATGAGCAGATCTTTGTTAGCTGGGGAAAAAAAAGTCACATAATGAAAGACAAAGGAAGACATTACATAATGCCAAGGGGGTCAATCCAACAGCAGGAAAAAAATATTGGACCCAACATAGATTCAGCTAAGTATGTAAAGCAAACATTAACAAACCAAGAAGTAAAAGCACTATCATAATATGAAACTGGAATACCCCTCCCTCACTCACAGATAGATCATCTATACAGAAAATCAATAATAGGGACCTTAACTGACACATTAGAGACGGTGAGGTTAAAACACACATAGATAAATTTTCATCCGAGAGCAATAAAATGCACATTGTCCTTCAGTGCATAGGGAGCCACTCTCTGATACCTTAGAGTACAGAACATATCTCCTATCTTAATAAACTTAAAAAGGTTGAGATCATGCAAACTCACAAAAAGAGGGATGCGAAACACAAGGCTACTGACCAACTAAAGGGCCAATGAAGAAATCAGATGAGACATTAAAAAATACCTTACTGAAAGGAAAATACAGAAAAGCAATTCAAAGAGGGAAGTTCATAACATGAAATGCCTACATCAGGAAAGTACATAAAGAAGAACACATGACACCCAAAGTTGTTAGACATAAATGAAATACAGACTAAGAACAAAGAAAAGATCAACGAAACTAAGAGTTCTTTGAAGAGAAATAAAACTGACAAACTTTTAGTAGCTAGACACATTAAAAAGAAAGACATCACAACTTATACCACAGAAACACAGAAGAGACTGCTGGGAAAAATAAACACCAACAAACTGGACAACCTCGGAGAAACAAATTTCTAGAGACATCAAAACTACCAAGACTGAGTCATGAAAAAAATTTGAGCAGAACAATTACTAGAAATAAAATTTATTCAGTAATCCAAAACCTCCCAACAAACCAGTCTAGGACAGAGTATCCTCACTGGTGAATCCTAACAAAGACTCCCAAGATTACTAACACCAGTCCTTGTCAACCTTTTCCAAAAAATCTGACTCGGGGAAATATTTCTGTGTTTATTTTACAAAGCCAGATTGATCCTGGTACTAAAACCAGACAAGCCTGCCAGAAAAAAGAAAACAGAAAACAAAAAACCAAAAAAACACAGGCCAGTACATCTGATAAACACAGATACGAAAATCCTCAATAAAATGTTAGGTAACAGAATTCAACAATGCATTGCTAATATCAGGCACCATGATCAAGTGGGATTTACTCCCACGATGCAAGGAGGGTTCAGTATCCCTATACCAATATGATATATCCTATTAACAAAATGCAAAAGTATCAGTTGATAACATTTAGGAGCCATTTATCATAAAACCTCCTAACAAAGTCCCGATAGAGGATGTACCTCAAAGTAATAAAGGCCAAACGTGACCAGACCACAGCTCACATCACACCAACGGTGAAAAGCTGAAAGCTCTTCCTCTAAGATCAGGAATAAGACAAGGGTGCCTTCTTGCCACTTGTATTCAACACAGTAAATGCCATCCTAACTAGAGCCATCAGGCAACAAGTTGAAGACATCTAAGCTGGAAAGGATTAATGCTGTCACTATTTGCACATGACTTCATAGGAAACTCTAACCGATTCGGTCAGGTTGAAAGATACAAAGTCTACACAGTATGTTTTCTATCCACTAATAATGAAATTCAGACTCACGAATTCATAAACCGGTCCCATTCACAATTACAGCAAAAACCATGAAATGCCTAGGAATATTTTAACCAAGGAGGTGGAAGATTTGTACTCCAACAACTGTGAGAACCTGATACAGAAACAAATCCATGGAAAGATAGGCAGTGTTCCTTGGTTTTAACAGTTTTCTTAAAATGTCCATACTACCCCGAGCAATCTACAGATTGCATGCAGTTATCACCAAAATTCTAGTAGCATATTGCACAGGAATAGACAAAACCAGTCTCAATTTTATTAGATGCATACCATACTACTGGGGAACTACTCCTCGGTCCCCAATACCAAAGCACTCTGCAGAATAACAAAGCTCGAGGCATCACACCTCAACACACTGTGCTATTGGCCTAAAAACAGACACGCAGATCAGTGGAAGACAGATCCAGAAATAAACTCATACTTTTATGGTCCATTATTTTACGATCAAGAAACCAAGATTACACAACGGGGAAAGGACGGTCTCTTCAATAAATGGTATTGGGATTACCTCAAAATGGAGTAAAGACCTGAACGTAAGACCTGCAACCATCACATTCCTAGAAGAAAACATAGGCAGTCAGCTACTAGACACTGGTCTTGGTGATTATTGTTTGGTTTTGACACCAAAAGCAAAGGCAACACGTAAGCAAGTAGTACAAAGGATCCGAGTGGGCATTTAAAAAAAAACAGGTGGCCAACAGGCACATGAAAAGATGCTCAACATCACTCATTAGCAGGAACATGCAATTCCAAACTATACTGAGATATCTCCTCATACCTACTATGGAGCCTATTATCAAAAAGACAAGAAATAACAAGCCTTTGGCAAGATACCGAGAACAGGGAACCTTGTGTGCTGTTGTTTGGAGTGTAAATTGTCGTAGCCTCAAGGAAAACAGTATGGCAGTTCCTCAGAAAATTAAAATTAGAACCACCATATGATCCAACAATTCCACTTCTGTGTATTTATCCAAAGGAAATGAAAACACTAATTTGAAAAGATATATGCACCCCTATGTTTCCTGCAGCATGATTTACAATAGCCGAGATACAGAAACAGCCAGATGTCCACGATGGATGAATGGATCGAGAAACTGTGTTCACACACACCACCGTGCTGGAGTATTATTCAGCCATAAAAAGAAACTCATGTTGCTCTTTGCAACGACATAGATGGGCCACTGATGGCATTATTCCAAGTGATGGAAATCAGAGAAAGGCAAATACCATAGAAGCTCTCTCATGTGCGAAATCTACAAAAACTCCAGCCACCACCAAGCTCTTAAATGCACAGATCGGGAGTGGGTGGTGGGTGGGCAAAACAGATGAAAAGTCAGAGGGTCAAACTTGCAGTTGTAACCTAAGGAAGTCACTGGAATATAATGTCCAGCATGGTGACTACGGTTAATAAGACTTGTCTATTTGAAAGTTGCCGAGAGAGTAGCTCTTAAAAGTTTCTATCACACATAAGTTTTCTAACTATCTACAGGGTGAGGACCGTTACCTAGACTTATTATGGGGATCATTTCTCGACGTACTCAAGTACTGAATCGTGTTGCCCATGATGACAACTCCCGCTCATTACTGCAGCTGTAAGTTACCTTGAATGAAGTATCCTGGGATAGTGCTGGACTCCACCACTATTCTGTCCTGTAAACTTTCATACACCATTGAACCTCTGCCTGGGAATTAGCGCTTTTGGAGATCCTGAACAGAGAATGCTGTTTCTTACTGGAAAATCATTTCAGCAAAATATTTAAGGCTTTGAATTTCAAGAGATAGATTTTTTTAACCGTTAGTTTTATAGGGCTAAGATGATAGCTAGATCTTGCTCAGAGGCCAAAGGTCTTACATCAGCTAGATCCCTGCATTCGTGTTTCTTAAGAGCTTTAGGTAGTTGTATTATGCGTTTTTCATTTAGAGAAACCAAACTGCAAATATTTTGCATTATGCGGATCCTACATTAGTGGTTCTTAATAGCCTGAAATAGTTGTATTATATACTTTTCATTTTGAGGAACCAAATTGAAGATATTTTGCATGTGGAAGAGGAATCATTTAAGGAAATATGGAAACCACTCATCTAGCTTAATGCTTTCTATTACTTTGGAAACATTTATTTCATCCCATGGTTACTGGCAGCTCTATTATGGTTTAGAGGCAACAGTGGAAGATTTTATGGTTTATGCTTCATTGGAAGAAAAAAGAGTCTGCAGCTATTTGACCTCAGATAATTGTGAATCCCACTGAGGTTGCACTATGTATCTTTCGCGATGATATGTTTTTTAACCACAGGAAAGTATACAAAACCATTCATCCTGGGAGCTTTCTTTTAGGACCTACAATATCTTTTTGTGGATTTTTAATATATACTGTATATGGTTGTATTGTATATTATATCTCTTATTAACTCTAGTGCCATCACTAATGTTTTAATATATAACTGTATGTGCCTCAAGGGAGCAGTTTGTGTGTTTTACTGGGAAAGAGCACACAAAAAAATTCTCCCTCCTGTTCCCTTCCATTATAAATTAATACCCACTACCAGGGGACCTCTTAGGATATAAAATTGTCATCCAGTGAGTGGTATGGATGAAATTACCACGGAGGGAAGCCGAGGAGCAGCCAGAGGCTGACGAGGACGGCACCTTGTCGGCTGCACGTGGGACCCCTGGTAGCTTCTTGTAATTTACGATAAATAATTTACATTGCTAATTTCAAAGTTTAATTGTCTGCGTTATATTTTCCGTCACAGTCCTCTCTTAATGGCAGTGCATTCTCTGTACTGCAGCAGAATATTCTAATAACGTGGAATCATTCCGGCCAGCTCCAGAGTATGCTGCAATTGCCACAGGAGAAGATTTGAGCCAGTAAGAGCACCTGGAGGATGAACGCTTTGAAGTGGCATCGCGGCCTGCCTTGCCTTCCCCGTGTGGCGGGAGGGGAGTTACAGATGGGTCCTGACGGTCCTGTGCATTGTAGTGGGATGGTTGCCTGGCACCTCCACCTGGAGAAACGAAATACTGGAGCTGTATCTGTATGAATCCCCTCCGGCCAAGTTTTGCAGGTATTTAATACATGACGCTCAGGAGGCACTTAGGAGCAAAAAAAGGTTTGCTCACGTGGTGATCCTCTGTGACGGGAGAGGGTGGCTGGGTGTCAGGGAGTGGCTGGTACACAGTGCTGTGAATAGGTCTGGTGAGTACGTGACCATCTCCTCACTTCCCTTCCTTACCTGTGTCTCGGCCAAGGACAGATCTCTTCATGAGACGGCTACTGACTGTCTTTCACGTGTCAGCTCCCGCACGCGATGTGGGCTGGAGGGAGATACCTGAACGCCCGGTCTTTCCCGTCGGCCGCAGAGTCGGCGCCCACACCCATCTGCTACCCTGTGTTCTCCATGTAGCTTTCAGAGTTCAAAGCAAGCTCCGGGGGACGCCCGGCGCGGCCCACTGTGTGTGGCTGCCCTCTGGGGCCAGGAGCTCCTCACTGGCCTCGTGGTCCCAAAAGCTTCAACTCTCTTGCTCCTGACTCTTCTCTACTTTCAGAGTCTTTCCTGCTTTTGGCTTCAGTGCAACTTACCTTTACCCCATCACTGATCCTCCCCTCTATTTAAATCTGGGCCACACAGAAATGTAGTGCAGGAAAACTGGCTCAAAGACAGCCCATTTTACTAATGAGAAAAGCATCCTTAGGGGTGGGGGAGTATCTCAAATTTCTAGAGATGGACAGGGTCATGGGGTGGAATAGATTAAAGTGTGTTTTTGATGCATGGGTTAAGCACCTATATTGCTAATGATACGAAGGAACATTTTTTATCATTCCAGCTGTTCCAGCGGCTGACATTTGGTCATTAATCTTCAATGCAGACCTTATTTTCGTTGGCTAAGAAGGTTGAAAAGTACTCACTGCTTTGATCTTTGCTGGAATCATGTGAATGAAAAGCCTTTTTAGTGGCCACAAAGACACTCAAGATTCCCATCAGTTGATTGTATCCTAGATCTGTACATCTGGTCGTAAGGAACAAAGGGGTGAGGGAACAGAGGTGAATCAAAATGATCTATTTCCCCTGGCTCTGTCACTTGCTAAGACAGCGCAACGTTGTCTGCCACAGCTCAAGAGAAGGCACATTTATTAGATGTGCTACTGAAGCCACTGGCATTCAGTTGGGGAAAGTATACTCGTGTATGAGGGAAAAAAAAGAAAACCCTTACAGGAATGACACCTGGCAGCCTTATCAGAGAAGCTAGCGAAATAAGGATGAAGATGGGAAGACAAAGAGCCAGAGGAAGTGACCAACAGCTCTCCACAAGCACTGGGCTGTTGGGCAGGTGGGAGCTTAGGGGGGGACTTTGGGAGGTGGGCGTGGCCAGTTGCCAGGCTCTGCAGCCAGGAGGGGGAGCTGAGGAGGAGCCTCTGGGAGAAGCAACTGCTTCTGGAGGTATCTAGCCCCATGTGTGGTGTGGAGCCTGGAGCCACTGCAGGTCGGAAGAGCTGGCCCCAGCGGCCCCTCTGAGGTGGTGTCTGTTAACCATAGGCAGCAGCAGAGAGTAAGGGCTGCTCCACTCAGTCTCCCCATCTCATTCCAATTTTTAGCCCCGGACCATACAGGGAAGAGGATTTCAGAGATAGACAGACATACATTACTTACAAGGGAGCAGCAATCAAATAGGACAAGGATGACACAGTCAAAGAGGGTTAAATATTAACTCTCATGGAAAAAAAAAAACCAACAACAACGAGATTTTCACAAATGCCATGTTTACAGGAGGAATGCCCTCCCGGGGAGCATCTCTGGGAGCAAAGGGTTCTTGGAGGAAGTAGGAAATGAGAAAACCTTCCACTAGGAGGCACAAAATAAGCTCGCCACATGCTTTCAGTGTCAGTCAGCCTTGGAAACCAAGGGAGCATAGGGGGCCGTAGAGGTTCAAGCAACACAATCATTTAATTCTGCCCAAGGGGAAAAAGTCCTTATGAAAAATAAAAAAACCTATGGGTGACGATCAGACTAACTCATAACTCTGGAAGGAAAAGGAGTTCAAAAAAATGTTAAATGAGAAAAGGAGGATATGGAAAAAGATACCTATTTTGAATCCTTACAGACATTGCTACCCACCCGCACACATATGCCTGGCAGTGGCAGTGTGTTGTGGGCAGTTAACCCTCAACACGCAACTCTGTAATTAGCATACAGTTTTTTGTGCCATCAGAACACAACCGGGTCACATTTATAAATCTGAGATACCTAGTAGCTGAGTCACCAATTCAGAACACTAAATAAGCTCCAAACATGCCTCAGGAGGGTACAGGAAGGCATGAGTACTAACGAGATCCCAGGCCATGAGCTGGGCCACCCTTTGAGAACAACACTTCCTGTCTTTCAATAGCACTTCCTTTTCCTCGTCTTTACTTTCTCCCCTAGTTTTACTTTTCCTCTTCTGGTGAGAAAGCCTCGATCATTTCCACAGTAGATCAGCCCATTGACTCCTATTCTCTGTCGGAAAGCAGACATGATAAATGCTCTACTTTTCTCTGGCCTAACTCAATTTGGTTTGTAGTTTAAAGCCATATACAGCCTGCCTACTGTTAGAGGCTCAGCTGGGACCTCCACACCCCCCCACAGTCGGATGTTGAAGTCCTAACCCCCAATACCTCCGAATATGACTGACCGTATTTGGCTCTACAGTATTGGAAATAGAGTCTTAAAAAGGCAGTTAAATACGGTCGTTAGAATCATGACTAGTGTCCTTAGAAGAGATTAGGATACAGACACGCACATAAGGCAAGGACAGAGGTCTCAGAAGAAACCAGTCTTTCAGACACCTTGATCTTAGAATTCTGTGCTTCAGAAATGTGAGAAAATAAACTCCAGTGGTTTAAGCCACCTGTCAGGGCAGCCGGAGAAAATTAATACAACTCCTGTTTTCCAACTGGAAGCAATGGATATACCACAATGACTTAGAACCACTACATTCTATCCTCTGAGATAAACCAAATGGATGCAAGGCTAAAGGTTCTATCATTTTTGTTCTCAAAACAAAAAGAGCACCAGAGAGACGATATGATAGCTTAACACCATTCAGGAGCTGAGGATCACTACCAGAGTTGAGGTGGTTTAATTAAACATTTACCACATGGAGAGCCCAAGTTTTGTGTTTGAAACTCCTCCCTCTGCAACTTCATTCTGCGTGTGCACTACAATTATTAACACTAGTTTCCACACTTGGCAGATTTGAGTAAGAATCATCTGATAGGGTTCCAGTTCAAGAGGCCAGTGTGGAAAGATCCTAAACTCACCTCCTCCCATGAACACACCAAATAGACATGGAACTGTTTCCTTTAGGGGTGGGGGGACCCCAAACTAGCCAAACAGGTCCTATACAATGGGTGAAAAACAAAAAAAACTCATGTCGAAGCAGGTAGGAGATAATGACAAAATCACATCTAAAACCCTACTTGTGGCACGCCACCCACGAGTGGGAGGGAGGTCAAAATGCTGCGCTTCTCCTGGAGGAGTCAAGGGTTTGGATCCCACCGAGGGCACTACAACTTTTAAGACGTGCACCTGAGAAGTGAGGCCCTCAAAACACCTAACTTTCAGAGTCTTTTAGATCCACAAGAGTACAGCAAACCGAAACAATTCTCGAGGGCATGTGCATGGACTCCACCGCCCCAGAGCATCATGGCACAGAGGTAGCCGACCAACAGCCAGCACTCTCTCTGACAGAGGCTCAGGTATCTTAGCACATCGACCTAGGGGGCAGGCCTCTGCTTACTACATACATAGACGCCTAGAGGAGTCCTCTCTGGGGACCGAGACCGGCAGGCACCCTATTTCCACTCTCCCTCTGCCCTGCTCCAGATCAGCAGTATCTCCCAGACACGAGCTTTCAGCCTAG
>CM053607.1:115553980-115574799 GCA_028646535.1 Procyon lotor | reverse complement strand
CAGCCAGTGACCAGTCACAGGTTGACCAAAAAATGCAGCCTCCCCCGTTCAGGTCACTGCTCTGTCACAAACGGCTCAGTTACCAAGAGAGCTGAGCTGCTCCGGAGGACAGTCTGGCAGAAACACTCGTCCTTTCTTTTCCTCTTTCTTGCCTTCCTTTATTTCCTCTGAGAGGACTGCACTATTAGGGCAAGTAAACCTCTAACCACTGCTTTGACCACAGAGGCCAGAGGTGTTTGTGTGTGTTTCAAGACACGGAGCCCAGAGTCGAGGTCTGGGGTTTTGCTGGGGACTGCTGAAGAGGAGGGATGTGGCTTCTGGCAGAACATAGAGCCAAGCTGACGACAAAGCTTTCCTTTCAAGCTATCCAAATGAACACATTTCTAATCTGAAATTCAAATACTTGACAACAGAGAGCCTGTGAGCTGGGCTTTGAACAGGAAATTGCTTCATGGTTTTAGCATAATGAATTAGGCAGTTAGACTAAATCCATTTACTAGGCAAAGAATGCTTTCACATGCTCCCTCGAAGAGAGGAGGGAGGAAGCCTTCTTAATTTTCCAAATTTCTCAGGACTTAGAGCCACAAATGCTCCATGTAAATTTTATCTGTTGTGTTCTACGGTTGGTATGTAAAAAGGCATCTGAGCTCAGTATTCAGAAATGATCTTTGTTAGAAAACGCTGTGCCTTTTCATGTTGGGGAAATGGAAGGTGAGGAACCCAGGTGAGGAGGGTCTCATCCCTTCTCTGCGTCCTGTATTTTCCCTGACAGTGGTGAACGCATTTTATTTCTGAAGGCCCATCTTCTCAATCACAGCGTTAGGGTCACCAGACGCGGCCCGGCGCGCTCTTGGGAATGGCAGCAGGAAAAGGGTCGACATGGAGGCAGAGTGAGCCCGGACAGCAGAAGCAGATGGAGACCAGTGCCTTGCACGGGGCAGGCTTTCCCACATTCCTAGTCCTTGCGGTCAGATTCACACCCCTCGCTGTCAGTCCTGAGCACAGAGGCGGCCACACTGTAAGCCGGGTTGCTGACAATAGGGGCGGCAGGGAGACCTCCCGCAGGGCGGTGGGAGGGCTGCGGAAGGGGAGGTGACGTCTGCCTGTGTCAGGTCTGTGTAACGGGGCTGACCTGCAGAGGGTCTGTTGACAGACATCCCTAGGGAAAGACAGAACTAGGGGAAAAAAAAAATCATGAGGAAAAGCACGAGTAAGGATCGGGTAAACTAAAAGGACAAAGACCCTGGGAGAAGAGCTGGTTAGATCCTATCATGGCCAAGTTTGCCACAGGAGGGCTGATTTGTAACCAAGGCGCAGCAACATTTCCTAGCCGCTCTGACTTTGGACGCAGTTGTGTGGGGCACGGTCTCCGAGCTGGAGCCCGATCATTCTTATACCAGAGCAAATATGTAACCAGGTCTGACAGCTCTGCCTTCGCAACTTGCAAGTTAATACATCCAAACCGTTTCCTGCTCCCCTCCACTATGCTAACAAAATGTCAGTAAATATGCTTTCTTTTTAGTCATTGTTTTCAACTTTCCTATCAGGGAGAACAGTGAAGTCCTTCCAGTTGGCATGGTGATGGAGACACGATGACAGATTCCATTACAAAGAGACGTTTTAAAAACCATTAATGTGTGCCAAGCTTCTAATTCAAGTTTACAGTTGGAAATAAAAAAAAAAATGAACATGTCCCAGTTCCCTCATTGTTAAGGAATCGCCCCTTCTGACAGGGGAGGGGAGACCTTGGCATATATACGGACTGGCTCTACGATCGCCTACCTGAATGGGTGCACGATGGATTAGGCGGAGCCATACTGATGTTTTCGGTGCCTTAGAATAGTTCTGATCTGGAATAGTAATGATCTCCCCAGGAGCAGAATTTGAATATTTAATGGACAATGTGCCTCATGAGTTACGCTGGGCATTAGAACTAGTCAAATCCATTCAGCAGAGCCTTTCAACCCAAGGAGTGAGAGATGGGCAGAGAGGAGAGTCTGGAGGTCAAGAAGTCTGGCTTGATCTTGGTGAAGGAGGCCAGAATTCCAAATTCAAGACTGCCACTCAATAACAAGCTTTCCTTTAGAGCACTACTCTGGAGTCTAGGGGGAGGGGATGCCACCGAAGAGGACATTTGGGCAATGGGGTATGCACAACAGTGGGGTTCTCTCTCTTGCCTGGGGAAGCCAAAGTTCTTTTAATTGGGGCAAAGTCATCACTTCGTTGATCACGGATAAAGTAGACAATGCATGTGAGTTTGGAGAGCAAAAGAATTAAACTCCTGTTGACGCACACAGAGAGGGGGGATATCTAAGCTTTGTTATGGGGAGAAGAGAAAGCTCCAAGGAAGTGTTTCTTAAATACAGGTCCTTGCAGATGCTGAGGGCATCTTTGTGGACGCCCCACCAAAGGATTTGCAAACCCTAGGTCAAGGCCAGGAGCACTCCGCTGCAAGGAGCAGAACGCACCAGGAGAAGGAAGTGCGTGGATGTGGATGGTCAGAAGTACCAGAGAGAGCCAAAGGGCTCTTCAAATGTTCCCACCCGCAGCCTTGTGCGCAGAGGAGAGAGGGGGCATGTGCCTCCCACCCAGGGAATTTGGGGTTGTGGGGGGAGAAGGTTAGCCTAGAGAGACTTGTTAAAAACTCACTATTTCTTTCAGATGTGTGGATTGATCTTAAAAAACCTCGAGTAACTTATTTTCAATCCCAGGATCTGCTCCTGTTTCCTCTGCTATAAAAATGGCTTAGGATGACGAACATGCTAATGTGAGCTTCAGAAGGAAGGGCCGTGCTTACTGTGGGACGATGCCCACCTCCCGACCTCTGGGCTGCGTCCAACCGGAGGAGCACGGACCTGGAGCCAGCTCTGGACAGAGTCACGACAGAGCGACTTACTCAAAGCCCACCCCTGACTGCTGTCTTCTCTTCCCAGTCCTGACTCCAAATGGGCCAAGTAATCTCAGGGGAGTGTCCCCCTCCCTCTGGCTCTTCCACGCCACCGTTTAAGAATTACTGGAAAGCATAACTTGGTGACCTCCATCTTCGTCCGCACCCCAACTGCTACTGATTCAGCATCTCCTTTGGGATGATTCCGCCCCACTCCCCACCTGCTTCTACTATGTAAAATATAGTTAGAAACAAATTGCCGGTGAGAAATCCACATCGATGGCAAATGCAAATTCATCCACCCCACCCAATTTATCTTTCTCTTCTTACCCTTGTGGAAATGAGATTTTATTCAGGTACCAGCACAGGCACAGGGCAGCCTCACCAGTTAGGTAGTGAGGAAAACCCTCTAGTTTTTCCATGTCTTCTGAAGGCCATCTTCTTGCCGGGCTTTACCATGGGCTCCCTTAGCATGGGGACTCCGGGGCCTGCGTGACAGACCCCTGCTCAGGGGGCTGAGGGAGCTTTTCTGACATTGCAACAAATCATTCCCCTTTAAAAATGAAAATAAAACCTAGGCTGACAAAACAAATTAGGAGAAACATCAGCCATCTATCCCTATCATTTCATTAATGTTCATTACACAGTTTTTCACGAAACACCTACTATTTAATGTTTACATGTGGGCGTTATTAGAAATCATTTCTTCCTTCCCTTAATTGCTTCAGTCCCAGAACAGGCAGAAACCCACCCTTGGTCTGAGAGGTGATCTTGTGCTGACTGTAGAGTCAGGGTAGGACAACAACCTTGGCCATCATACGTCTGTGTCCTGTCTGGATATACCACCTTCGTCTATTTTTCAATGTGTAACTTTAACTTACTTTCTAAATTATGGTTTTGATATGATAGAAATACACTCAGATGTGTTTCTGAGTCTATTAAAATAGGTAAGCTTACAACTGCTACACTACAAGACAGAAAAACATTTCACCTGCCATGAAAATCATGCTGGGAACCCCCAGTAACACTCATAAAACAGCTATAGCACCAGATCACATTGTGTCCTCCCATGGCCGGGAAGGGATTACACATAGATGGGGGAGGAGGAGGGAGGGTGGCCCATGTCCTGCAGGTGCTGGTAACTCCCGAGGGTGAAGCTGGGCACAGAGTTCCAGGGGGGGAGGAATTTGGTCCAAGGGCAGGCCAGGAGGTGAGGGAATGGGGCCGTCTTCTGGAATTTTGGGGTGGGGTTGAGGGCTACAGAAAGTTCTCTACTGAATCCGTACGTATGCCGAGCTGGCAATGCAGCATGGCGGTCCAGCATTCCCCTTGTTTGTCCTGGGTCACTAATACTGCAGGAATGGGGAGAGATAACTGATCGCTTGGGGAGGATGAAGAATGCCTAGTAAAGAGCAGAATATGCCTCTTCTATCATAAGGATTTCGGGCTATTTCCCCAAAATACGGCACTTTTGACACGAGAATATTTTGAGCTCTAGGCAATTGAAGAGACGTGGCTGAAAGCAGTTTCTGTCCTCCCCTCTCTACCAGTAATGACAGAAGTTAGTGACTGCAGACAACTCTAGACCTCTAGCAGCCCAGAGATGGCATTAGAGAAACCTACCTTAGAAACCTTGCTAAAACCCTCATCTACCAGATTTCCTCTCTACATTTGCCTTCCCACAATGTGCTGCTCCTCGAGGCTCAAAGTCCTTTTTCTGTATATTATCTTCTCTACACACTTATTGTTTCCTTGTGGATTTGTTAAATTGCTCTAAAAGGTGGATTTCTAACCACCTCTTTGAGTTGCTTCTCGTCACTAGGTACTCCCATGTGTCTGTGTGATACATGTGCTCATACATTTCTATTTGTTTTTCTTCAGTTACCTTGTCTTTTACCCCTCTAATTTAAGAGAACCTGAGATGCGAAGAGGAAAAGATTTCTTTCCTTCCCTGCAATACCTGTCTCTTACTTTCCTCACATTTGCGAGTAGATCATTTTCTTCTCACCACCATAGTTGTTAACAGAATGACATCTGTTGATTAAAAAAAATCAATGTCTGTTTCTTCTTTGGGGGCAAATCTGTACTAAGGGCTAGCTAAACGATTGCTACTTATGTGCCTGCGGTCCACGAGCATGGCAAAAGAGACAGACACTTTCTTTGGAGAGTGTGCAGAATCTGGCAAGGTTTTCAGCTGAGGCGTAATGTTCCCGTGAAAGGGCCCCGGGGAACTGGCCCCGGGGTGGCCCACAAGATCGAATGCTACCATGGCAGCGATTAGGGGGAGCACGTGCACATCATGTCCAGAATGATCCTTGAAGGGTCTGGGAAATGGGCTACTCTAGGCCAGCGTCTTGCTCAGGATCATCTTTATTCTCAGCCATGCTCCCTTTGGGAAAATTAAAATATATGAGAGTGTGGTGTCAAGGAATAGGTCTTGCTACTCTTCCTGTTAGTTATTCAGCAAACCACCAAGTAGACCAAAGTAACATGACGATTTGCCTCGACTATTGTCTACGGGCTACCATAGTGCCCCGGGACACTGTTCTATTACTAATAGTTATGACGATAGTGATAAGTATCCTGTGCTTACCCTGTAAGGGCCACTTTTTCTGAATCCTTTGCTTCTACTAATTTATTTTCTTAATCCATTTAACCCTCACTATAAATCATCTTTTAGATACGACGCCCATTTTACAGATGGAGAAACTAAGCCCAGGATAGTTCATTGGCCTACTGGTCATGTAGCTAGAGAGAAGCAGAGCTTTGAGAATCCCAGCAGCTGGCTTTCAGAGTCTGTGCTCACAACTACTATGCTATTCTGCCTAGCTTACTAAATATGGGATGGATGGACGGATGGATAGGGGAGAGGGTATAGCAGTTTCTGTGACTCATTGAGACTCATGTGTCGGGTCCAGTATGGGACCAGAACCTTAGTGGCTCTGACTCCTCTGCCTACAAGAGAAAGACCATGATTTTCCCTCCCCCTTAAATATACAACTAAATAAATGCATGGAAGGTAGACTCAGGATTGCCCATGGAATGTTTGGGGGAAATGTTACCAGGTCAACAAGCAAACCCTGGGTGAAGAAATACTGTATGTACCCTAACATTAGTATTTGTCTTTAAGGCACTAATGGTAAATCAGGGAATTCAGGATCATGTGTTGTTTGTTTGCTTTGGAAGAGCAGACAGGATTTAAGTTCCTGGATTCTTCATCTGTTTTCTTTATTATATCTCCTGATGAAAATCCATACAGAATGGTCAAGTTCCTTGAGATAGAATATGTGCACATAAACTTTATTATTATAATGGGGTTGGAGTTGCTTTGAATTTTAGAAGCACTTGTCATGACCGCATCTTCAAATTAAAGCTCTGGGCCAGTCTTTAGATAGGAAAACGCTAAAAGCCTGACAGGCCCGGATCATCCTTGTTTTAATGGTATTCAGTATCCATTACTGAAATATATGCCATAGGGTGTCACGCAGGGGCTAGGCTATAGAGCTCTGGAAACAGACATCCTAGGCCAGAAATCCACTTTCAGGCTGTGTGACCCAAGGCTAATTATGTAGCTTCTCTGGGCCTCTGTCTCTTCTTGTGTGAAATGCGGTAAGACTACCCCATGATCCTGAGATGGTAATTAGTTCGTAGCACCATGCCTAATACCTTGTAATTACTTAATAAACCTTAGGTAGGAATGAATAAACACATGTGCCATTTTCATCTATGTTATAATAAAGATTTCACTCAATAAAAATGTTTCTATTAGAAAAAAGGGCCTGAGCTCTAGGTCTTTCACAGAATGTGTGCTCGCCAGGTGTTAAATGTGTATCTTAATTATCCAATTGATGGCCTCCTGGTGCACGCTCTTTCCGACATGCTATATGTAAAAGAATCCCCCCGGAGGCATTCCGGTGAATAAAGCCGGCCAATCATCTGACTCTGTCTCCTCTACCCTAAGCACAATTGTGGTTTGAAAACAGCCTTTCAAGAGCGTACCATCACTTTTTTTTCTTAGCTGTTTCCCTCCTGTACTTATCTCATAACTTTGAAGCAGATTAATCCATTAAAAGGCGTACTCCTCGTGTGTAGTAATTGCCAGTAAAGTCTAATCAGATAGCAGGTGCTACAGAGGAGCCTTCAAGAAATACTATAAGATAATTAAAACATAAAGGTTATGCAAAAGTAGCAAATCAATAGAGACAGTAAACACGGTTTATCAACAGTCCTGAGAACCTTTTTTCAATTCTAAAATGTAAATGGACTTGGGGTAGAACGCGCGGCTAGGATGACAGATAGGATCCCGGTAACAGTTTAATTAACTCCAGTTTCCTGCATGTGAAAGGTTGCCTCAGCCCACTGGCTCATGTAACAAACCCTCTTAGGATTTTGTTAGCTGGTGTGTGATATGAAGACCAGGCCGCCTTTCCTTCTTCCAGGCTTATGGTCTGCCCTCCGCCTCCAGAGGCCTTATCAAAACACAGCCCTCTGTTTTCTCTTTAAATACACAGATATTTTTAATTTCAGCTAAAATGGTTTGACTTTGTAATCAAGGTAAAGGAAACACACACACACATACACACACACGCTGCCTAAGTAATGAGAAGGGTTCACTGGGAAGAATTGCGTAATTAAAATGATATATTAAAATTCCCATGCAGTGTGTGTAGAATTTTAGAACCACCAGGCAGCTCTCCGATGATACATTTGCTGTTTTTAATTCTTCTATAATGTAGCCTATCTTATATTTAGCTGCAGAGCTGTGTTACTTGGTTAGTTCAACCCGATGAAAGGGATGATATGGACTGTTTACTATTAATGGATCCTCCAACTGCTACTCTGAGCAGCCCCGGTGAAGAATATTCTTGACTGTTCTTAGAGAGCCATTTTACACCGACTATATCCGGCGGTTTTGTGTTCTTGGTTTTGTTACTGGTTTTTTGTCTGGTTTTGTTTTTTGGCAATCATGAATTAGTAAAAAGCATAGGAGACGCTAATGGTAAACTATATTTGAAAAATTCTAACATTCAAAAAAAAAAAATCACTGTGAGGGCCAAGAGTTAGTTAAAGGACAAATTCTTTTTCGAACCCGGTAGAATTAGGTTTCACACAATTAACTTTATCATTAGTAAATAAAGGAGTTACTTAACCTATGCCCTTGCAGAAAGAAGTTCTTGATATTTTGCTTAGTAAAGGGCAAGAAACCTATTACGGCTTATTTATTCACGCTGTTAAAAGGTTATTCTTGAAGACTGGGATATAGAAGCACATAATATGTAATCTTTGTTAATAAAGATCTATTTACTCCACCATTTAAAGGAGCTGGTTATTATAGGATGCTCATGAGTGCAGTGAACAAGAGACTTTTCTTCTGTTGTTCCCACGGGAAAGATTATCAAGCTGTCGGTGCAGGACTCATTTTCTTTAAATTAGAAATCACCGAGATATCCTGTGTAGAGGATATTAAAAGCGAGCGTTGTCATGCTATCTTCTTGCAAGATGAGCTAGACCTAAGTACATCGCTAAGGTTTTGAAATGATCTGTTGAAAATGCCAACTACCTGTGCTTTAAAAAAAATTGTCTTCCAACACTTAGGGTTTTCATTCTGAAGCAGAGATCTAAGCTTGTCCTTTTAAACAATGATTTAGAGGAAGAAATTTAACACCCTCTGCTCGCACCATCTATTTTTCAGTAAATCTATACTTTTCCTGCCCTCCGCCATGTTATCAGTCATCCGCATCCCAGAGGAAATGCTTCAGGCTCGGGGTTAAATTAAGGTCCTATCTCTAGTGATTGTCTAGAAAGCTGTCTACATTCTCAAACAAACTTATCTGCATTATATACAGCCATAAATGCTTCCTGCCAAGCAGAGACGCTTTTTTCTTCCATTGATGTCAGTGCTAAGATTAGTACTTGCCAGTTGAAAATTAAAAGAAAAGCCACAATTACATTTCATTGTAAATTGTAAATAGGCTGAACTCGATCAGTCTAGCTCTAGGATGCTGAAATCAACCACAGGATACGGGATAGCCAGAACTCTCACTTAAAAAAACAAAAAACAAAAAGCACACAAACAAAAACAGGTCTAATTAGATTCAGTCTTCCTATTTTTCAGAGTGATATTTCATAAGTTATACCATGTCATACCATCTGTAACACTTCGGTGATCTCTCTTCTGCTCGTGTGGGTTAAGCATAGCATCTGACAAGACTCCTCATTTTACAATTTCTTGCTTAACAAAGAAAAAATAGAAAGACATATGTAATATAAATTAGTTTTACTAAACAGAAGGATTGTCTCGGACATCAGGGTTAGTCCAAGTCAAAGGTAACTAAACTTTCTGATAAAAATATTAGGCATGTCACACAAACACACAGTGTTCTTTTTCCTCCACATAAACTACACCTATTTAAGTGCTCTTAGTACATATAGACTGTAAAATATACATGATTTCATCACATTCAGTGAGAGGGAATTAAACCACTATGTTTAGGAGTTAAACAAAGCCCAGATCACAAAGTAAGAGCGGCTGCACAATAATTTGCCATAAAAACTCTGTAAGGAGTAGCAGGAGACATCGCAGAAAAACACCTGAGCAGGATAGAGGTAGCTTATCCTACTTCACTAGCAAACCACAGTGCAGTTGCAGGGAGGGAGGGAGGAAGGGATGCTTCATATGGTATGCTTTGCCACTAAATTCATTAACTCATTCACTCAATTCACATTGAGTTCCTACTAGGCAGTTTTCCAGCCCTGGGGATATGGGAGTAACACAATTGATACTCCAAGTATCTATTTTTTAGTTCTTTCTCCAAGAGAAAGAACTCCAAGTACTCATGGAGCTTATATTCTAGTGGGAGAAGACAGACAAACAAATACAAACACACACACACACACACACACACACGCATGCGCACTGTACACACATGACAAAGGTTAATGCCAGAGAGAAAAATGGGGTGGAGGAGGACACTGTTTTGTATAAGGGGCTCAGAAAAAGTGTCACAAGTAAGGTGACCTTTGAGTAGCTATCTTTATAGAGTGAGGTACTATGTAGGCCGTGTGTGTGTGTGTGTGTGTGTGTGTGTGTGTGTGTGTGTGTATGAAGGTTTTTAGAGCATAACCATGTGTGCTATGTGCAGAACAAACTAAGGGGATAAAGGTGGAAGCAGGAAGAACAGTTAGGGCACTATTACAACCAACTGAGGTAGAGATTATTATGGTTGGGACCACAGCATTAAAAATAGAGATCAGAAGCAGTCAGCTTTTAGAGACACTGTGAAAGAGCCTACAGAATGCACTGTTGGACTGGACACAGCGTAGGGACAAGGAGGACTACAAGCTTTCTGTCTGGTACAATTGGAAAAATGCAATTGCCATTTACAGAGATGGGGTGACTTCAGGAGAGCAAGATGTATGGATGGAGGCAGCTGGTGTAAAAGCTCGAAAGGCAGACTCCAGTTTGAGATGTCTATGAGACATCCCGCTGGAGAGGTCAACGAGGGAACCTGATACGTGAGCCTGGAATCGACCAAAGAGGTCCAGGCTGGAGACAGACTTAAAGTCATCCAAATACACATCAATCCAGCACTTACATCCATGAGGTTGGGTGAGCTTACTGAAGAAGCACATGCCGACAGAAAGGAATTCAGATTCCTGAGCCTGGCAAACTCGGGGGTTTAGAGAGCTGCAAGTGGTGGTGGGGGGGGGGGAGGGGATGCGCACAGAAAACCAGGAAAGGTATGTGGGGAGCCAGGGAGGGTTATCAAGCAAGAGGGATGTTCCAGAAGTCAAATGGAAATGCTTCAAAGAAAGTGTAGCAAAGCACAAATGCTTTGTGTCAGTTCTGCTGATACGGACCCTGAGACTGGGACAGAGACATGACCAGCAGGTTAGACTGTGAAGGTCTATGGGGATCTCGGCGAGCGCTCCATCGGTGGAGTGATGAGGACAAGACTGCAGGAAAGGAAGGAGATAATATGTATATTAGAAGAGTTTTACTGTCAAGAGGAGTCGGAAAATGGGGCAGCACCCAGAGAGGGGTCTGGGTGGGATTATTTTTAAGGGGAGAGATATTAAAATTCATTTGTATATTGATGACAATGATCTAGGAGAAAGGAAAACCTTCAGGACACAGGAGGGAGAGGAAGTAATAGCGCATCTGTGTATTGGGTAAGCAACAGAGTCTATTAATAAATTACACTTTACAGACTGCAAATCCCACGTGGCCTTACAAGTTCATGTCACTTTACATAAAGAGAAATGAGCCAGGGGTCCCATCAGACTACATGACATCGAAGCTCCCTAACCAGCTGCTGCTGGGATTGTGGATTTTCACAAATCTAAATGTGTATTCAAAACTAGGGGTGATGGTCACTTTGTAAAGTAGAACCATGATCATATCAAAAGCATCCAAAGTTGAGATCTCCTACTTTCTGCTGATAAAAGTCACGTCCAGGTAAAAAAGTAGGTGGGAGGGTTGGTCTTATGACAAAAACATAGGTAAAAGGATAAAGATTCCTTTGTCTTGTGCAGTGTTGGTTCAGATTAAATTCAGAACCCAGAGACATGAAGATAACAACTCTACCATAGGACTATCAGAGCTGACAATTTGTTTCATGGTGTCTTTCGGAGAATGACACAGCCTAAGGTTGCAGAAAGAGTGTTTGAATGGAGGTAATTTTAGGGATCGATGTTGTATGTCCTATCGTGAATGCCATGCCTCCCGCTTCTGCCTCTGAATATCCAGCCCATGCAGGAAGTTACGTCCCGTTTTTGCGGCCATCTGTTGAGACCATTTGATATAATCCAGTAGCCCTAGTGTCTGATCTACATTACGATGACGTCCTCTTAGAAGGTTCTTCTACGGCTTTTTTAAGTTCAACAAGCCGAAAGACCAGAGCAAGACCAATTTCCTATTGCTCTTCACCATGATGTGAGCTAGCGCTTCGTTTCACGAAGCATATGCTTTCTATGTGTGCTAGTCGGGTTCTTTCATGTTGATAGAAAAGAGATTATGGATAAGCTCAGAGGAAAGGTGTTTACTGCCAGTAGAATAAAGAAGACCAAGAATAATTTCAACTCTTATATATCCAGGTATTGTGAGATGGCAATGCTATTCAAGAAATAGGACCTTATTTAAAATGCCTGATATCCTCAGTGAACATATAACTCATTTGTTGCTCTGATCTTTGGATATCATTATCCCTGTCTCTAAGTCATTACTCGCAAAAGCCTCTCTGTGCTCCCCTCCACTTTGAAGCTTGTGCTTGTGTGTGGGTTTCCAGCCTGGGCGATTGCCTATTTCTGATTCCATGTATTTCAGCTTCTGTTTCAACAGTGATGCACCCTCAAGAGAAAGGCTAAGCCCTATTTAATCCTTTTCCGGGTTTTGCATCAACATCATCAGCTGCTGCTGCTTTATGGACTCCTTTCCAGATTTAAAACCTTCCCTGCCATTACACATTGTGGTTTTATGAACATCAGTCCTGGTCTCTCTTCTCATTTCCTGCTCTGTCGTCTTCTGGGTAATGTCATTCAGCCATGCTCTTGGCTTTGACCAATATCCACGCCCATGGAATTTCAACTGCTCAGCTGCTGTTTTCCCTCACCCATCAGCTCAAGTGTCCCTATCTTGAGGTAGTCCCATTTGCCCCATTCTGCCTCTCAATATGACTCCATCCTCCTTAAGATCTGTTGTGACAAGGACCGGTTCGACACGTATGTAGTACACTTGACTATTCTCTTGCTAAAATATAAGATGCATGAGGGACCCTGGGTCTGTTTGGATTAAGCACTGTGTCACCAGTTCCCTGCAGACGGTTTGCGACTTCGTAGGAGCTTCGAAATTCATGAGGTATCAGATGAAACCACCTCTGATGTAGATTTTTCCCAGGGAGCAGAGTTCCTGTGCTTAACAGTGTCACAGGCAGGACTGCACGTCTGATGTAGCAGCAGCGCTCTGACGAGTGGAGTCCCATTGAACAAAACCAAGAAACCTCTCCATCCATTTTCTCTGGAAGGAAGTTGGGGGAGTGGGAGCCCTGCAGGCTACTTTCTAATACTTTGTATCGTTTCTGTTTACAGCTTATTAACGTCCAGTTTTTCCGTACAGGACTGAATCGGCAGCTAAGAGTATAATGTGTATTCATCATTGTAACTCCCAGTAACCCCTGGGAGATTAATGTATGTCGATGACTCACTACACTCTATAAATATTCATTGACAAGATACGCCAGGATAAGATGTTATGGAAAAAACACACAAAATAGAAAAGTGTTTGGATGCGCTTTGATTCTTAAAATTTGGAGTTGCTTAGACAAATGAGTATTTTCTTTCTTTCTTTTAAAGGTATTACACCAGAGGGAGTATGTCCATCGTTTAAGATTTAATGACCCTTTTTTTTCCTTAGAGCTGCCAATAATCTGATCTCAGATTACTGGGCTCTACGCTATTTATTTTACTCAAAATAATCATTTAAAAATTTTATTAGTTTTATTTTGAACTCTGTCAACATTTGTAAATTAATTGGAATAAAAATTATTTAATAAGTTATTAGCCATAACTAATTCATAGCTGATAATTAGAAATAAGCCTTTCTTTTGCATTGGTGTGCTCTGTTATTGATTAAACTTTCATTTTCCTGGTCATTTTTTTCCCCTATGATCTCTGTGGAGTCCCTTAGCTAAATATACTGCATTATATATATATAAAAAAATAGTTCAAATCCAAATGCAACTAACTGTATCAATTTTTAGGAGTAATGTAAAAAAAAAAAAAAAGCAAGTGAGTAATGTTACTATTATTTAAAAAAAAAAAAAAAGATTGTTGACATATCCAAAGCAATACATAATATACCTGACGGGGGCAAAACAAAGGGCTACAACTAATTACTATTTTTTGTTTCCATACCAGAATGATGACTTTTTTAGTGACATTATTAAATAGTAGATTAAATAAATTAAAAGTTTTAAATAAACCCAGATACGATGTCCAAATATTACAAATGGAGTAGCTTGAGCAACATGGATAAATATCAACAAAAGGAAACACAAAGAGATAGAATTTTATGAAAACTATGTTATCTTTTGAAAAGCAAGAGATTAAAGGCTTTCTGGCCTTTCTTTCCCAGGCTAGGAAGAAATGATTGAAATCATTCAACTGAATGAAAAGAAAGAAATATGAATTACTGCATCACAAGTACATGTTTCACTTCAAAGAAAAGGAGTATGAAAAAACTAAGGAGACTGGAGTTCTCCCTAGAAGTCCCATTCTTGGGGAGCCTGGGTGGTTCAGTTGGTTGGGTCTGACCCCAGATTTCAGTTCAGGTCATGATCTTAGGGTCCTGAGATGGAGTCCAGCATTAGGCGTGGAGCCTGTTTAGGATCCTCTCTCTCTACCTCCCCCGCCCACAGCACTCGCACATGCATTCTCTTAAAAAGAAAAAAAGGGGGAAAACAAATCACTTTCCTAAACTTCAGTAAGTACTGATCCAGGACCTGCTATGAAACATGTTGACATCTAAACATGAGGGATTCCAAAAATTCCCCTTTCATTCTTTCCTCTTTATGTCCCAGTCTTCGGTAGTTGTTAAGAGTTATAACATTTACATTGTATTCTGCAATCATATTTCCTTAGTTTGTACAGTCTAGATGATATATTTGTCTACTTGTATGTATCCATTTCTCTATTCTTAAGTTCTTTGTTTTTATTGAGAAAAAGCTTGTCAGGACAAGGACAGTGACATTTAGCAAACTGGGAAGGACAAACACTTGAGGGGGACCCCACTGATGACTTCACCGGCCTGTTGTACTGATTTGTTCATTTCTTCCCATCCTCCTGCTTTTTAATTGTTTTTAAAACCTAGAAAGCAAGGAGCTTTATTTTTGAACTTCAATGATGTCATTCAGACTCTTGTTATTTGGGTCTAATTATATTATTATTGCCAAGAGTGTAGAGATTCATAAGAAGAGTATGTTTCTTCTAAGCTCTTACCACAGTTGGCCATAGTTTGCATAGACCAATGGAGTCTGAGGAGAAATGCTATGGAACTGTGCAGAGTCAAGATTTTTTTAGCTCTTATCTATCAAAATGCATAGCGGTCATTTCATTCTGCTATTATTTTTATTTCTAAATAGCTGTTCTAAGGCAATGTTCAACCATGAGCCCAGAGGTGTGTACAGCTGTTCATGCGCGCCTGTTCATTTCTGAGAGTGGACCATTGGGAATAGTAGGCTAAGGATCAAGAGAGGACTATCCAGAATTCAGACTAAGGATTATGTTGTCATAGGTCTCTATTTAGGAGTTGGAAAGATCTTCAAGAGATTGTTAAAATGAAAAAGCAAGTTGCAGGAAAAGATTACATACTAAAATTCCAGGTATGCCAAACATCAAATGTATGTATTATATATATATATACATAGTATATATATATATATACACATATAAACTATGTATATATATGTAATATGTAATTATATAATATGTAATATATGTGTGTGTGTGTATATACACATATATATGTGTGTGTATATATACATATATATGTATATATACATACACACACACACACACACACATACAGGGCCAGGGAAAGGTAAAAGAATACATTTAATCACGCCAAATATGGTTACCTCTTGAGTGGTGATGTTTTTGGAACCTGAGGAACGGGGTAGGAAGACATTTTATATGATGTCATTCTGTACTGCTATTTTCACAATACATTTGTATTACTATGTAATAAATACACTGAAAGCTAAAAGGACACCTGATCAGCACTGTTTTAATAGGTGATTTGGGGAGAGAATTGGGGAGAAAGAGGCAAAGGAACCTTTGCTAAGTATTTACTAGTATGTCTGTGGCTGTGTCATCCGTTCCAGGGATTTTCATGCCAATCTCCACGATAAAGTAGTGTAACCCACCCGTTAGAGATGAGCAAAGTACCAGCAAATGGCGGAGCCAAGATCAAGACCCACATCTTCTCTAACCACCGTGCTGCTGCAGTTCTTAGGACAAGCCAAAGGTCTTTATATAGGTTTCATTTATTTTGTAAAAACCACAGTAAGCTATGTGTTTGGAAATGAGTGGCAAAAGAACTGGGCTGCATGGATAGGATTTCCAAATTAACCTTGCATTTCTCTAAGTTTTTATGATCTTTTTTCTTCCCCTGCTTTTCCTGTACTTGTTTATTCTTCCTTAGCAGATTCCTATACCTAGATGATCTTTGACTTTGAGTTACTAATTTTTCAAAAAGAGTTAGTCTCCTTATATTCTCTGGGCCTGGCAGGAATTAAATGTTTTTATGTGGACTAAACTTAGAATGTATGAACCAAGAGCATTTGATATTTTAATAATAGATCCCATTCTAGATGATCATAAAGGTAATTTTAATATTACCCAAGGGAAAATTAGCTAGTCCAGATACTATCCCAAGAGAATTTTATGACGTTTTTCTAATTTTAGCTGCTTGATTAACTGGAGCCATCAAACCAAAATAATTCTTCCTGTATATACTTAGCAAGTTAATATTGAGCTGGGATTTTCAGGAAGACATGACAAGAGTTCATAACTTTATCTGTCTAAATAACCTCTTAAAATCATCTCAAAAATACGAGTGCTATAAACTGTACGGTTAACATAAATGAAAGCATCCTACTCTATTTTGTAACTATTGAGGGGTAGCTTCTGGTAATTTACATAAAGGCTTTACTAGTTTTCCTTAGTTACTACATAAAATATGCAATATAAAAATACACAATATTTTTATGTTTAGTCTCAGAAACTTAAATAGGAACAAAGGCCCTTCTATTGGTGTGTACAAAGAAAGGACAAGAGAGAAATGCCAACACCTCTAAATGCTCATCATTAAGGGGTAACACTGTCTAGGTTTTAGATTCCTTCCCCTCAGAATGAAAGTTTTAGAACACATATGGGACTGATATTTCCCCGAGGCGATGAATGCCAACTGTACCTGCCTCAATCTGACTACAACTCAAATTTTGCTTATGCTTCTGCCTACGCAAGTCCCTGAAGCTTGTCACTGACCCCAGCTTCAGTCCACCAGAGAGAGATCAAGTCTTGTGATTCTCTCATTCAAAGCTGTTATACTGACCTTGAGAGACTGATCCCTTTGGCGTATAGCCTCCTACATTCCAAAGAAAAGGGGATCTAACTATGTTTGGTCAAACTGTTTCATGTTACCTCTCTCCAAATTAGTCTCTGGGTGTGACCCATCCGTCAGTAAAAAGCTGTCTGACACTTGCAGCTAAAAGATTCTCACCATCTGGGGCGCCTGGGTGGCTCAGTTGGTTAAACGACTGCCTTCAGCTCAAGTCCTGATCCTGGAGTCCCAGGTCCACTCTCACATTGGGCTCCCCGCATGGCAGGGAGTCGGCTTCTCTCTCTGACCCTCCCCCCTCTCGTGCTCTCTCATTCTCTCTCTCAAATAAATCAATAAAATCTTTTAAAAAACATGTGCACCATCTGAGCACTGGAACTGTGTGTACTTTCCGTGACAGAAAACCTTGAGCGACATTTTGAAGGAAAATGACTGATACGAAGGCTCCGACCTTGTTTTACCCTTTTCATCTCAATCTTCCAGGTTAGGTAAGTGACAGAACTTTAGAGAAAACCACATTCTGGAATTAAGCACATAAATATCTATGAAGTAGTTCGAATTGGTCCAACTGAAAAGAAAGTCCCAAAGAATCTTTAAGCGGTGGCATTAAAAAGGATGTCAGAGGTTATGTAATTCAAATCCCTGACTTTCCAGATGAGGAGGCAGCGTTCCAGAAGATGCAGGAAATTGTGTAAGCCCAAAATAAGTAATGCCCAGAAAACTGAAACTTGATTTAGTTATCCGGCCCCTAATCTAATTCTATTCCTAAACTGCATAGTTACTCACCAATACGGAGTTTGATGACATTGAATGGGAAATTTGAACTTGTCAAGTATACTTGTGGAATAAGTATGCTGTGCTGAATGGGTAGAATAATTGATGCTCTATCAATATAATGTCCATATCTTAATATAGGAAATATTGTAGGTGTCCTTGGGTCTTTATATTATAAATTTGTATTCGGACTTTGACACCATCTATTATTCCATATGCGCAGTTCTTAATATTACAACCACCATCTCTTCTATCACTTTATCGGAATTTCTCAGCTTTAAAATTTTACATTAACCACATGAATGTACTTTTTCCATTTTGCAAAGAACAAAATTGAGTCCCATAAACGTTAGGCATCAGAACTAGGATCTGTATCCTCACACTTTTCCTTCTAGCTTGATAATTAGGGTTATTGGTCCCATAAAGGGCCAGAAAAATTCAAAATAATCACTTTGGCAAGCCAAGGTCTCTTTTCAGCCCATCATTTTTCTGTCTCTTCATTTTCAGATGACTGGAGAAGAGGACCAGTCTGGAGGTAGAGACTCCATGTTGTTTCAGCCAACACTTCAGTTTCATGGTTGTCTCCCATTTATTTTTAAATCAAAAATATTCTCTGCAGCTACGGCTTAGGACAATTCATTTTTGACCAGGAAGGCTAATTTGCATGAAATTAAATGGGTAACACTCAGCTCATGGATGGATGCCTTGATGTCAACGGTTTTGACATTTGTCAAGACTCACTAAAATTACAGGATTCTTTCACTGCTTTTGGTATATACTACTATCCTAACACTATGATATATAAGATTCATATGTGGTTTTGAGTAACAAAAAATACAGGATGAATCTAAGAACATTATAGGCTAAATCTTGAATGCAAGCAAAGTAACTATCACGTATAATTTCTGAGACTAACTGACTACCTCATAGCTACTTACTAGCAATGACTACATGTAATACCCAAAAACCAATTTTAACATGATTTGATTTTAAAGCTATACGAATAAAAAAAAGGCCAGGTTATATTAAAGAATATAAAATTTGGTATACACCCTCAGATTAAAGGCTAAGAATTTCATGTATGAGAAAGATCACCTCTCTATAATCTGAAACTACTTGTTTCTTTGAAAAATCAAAGAGCAAAATTAATTATACTAGTAAGGTGCTAAACTTATCATTAATATTCATTTTGATATTAATGAGTAGTCACATTAGGTAAAAGAGAGGAAGTATTCTATTCTTGGTATAAATATGTCCCTTATTTTTTCTATTCTATTTTTCAGATATTTGCCATGATACGGGTTTGGTACGCCCCCTACTATTTCATCTCCTGGGTGACAGAATTTTAATTTGTTATTAATGTTGATGCAAATCAACATGTTTCTTAGTAGCTTCCATGACTGAAGGTAGAAGATGCTTCTTCAACTTTCTCATCAAACCGCGTTATAAATGACTACAGTCTTGTATAGCATAAAGATTTGGAAAAAACCTTGACAAAAACAGAGCTAAGAAAATAGCAAAATTATATTTACTAGAGATATGATAAACGAATTATCCACTGAAGAGTGACCTGTATTAACACTAACAGTTTTACAATAATTTTTTTATGTAGTTTCCTCACTTAGCAAACTCCACTAGGCATTTCCAGTTCCTTAAAATAATAAAAAGTTTAAAGACTTGTCTTCTTTAATCTGCTCAACTGAGAAAATTTAAAGACATATTAAAATCAGTTTCACTTAAAAAATTCAGTTTTTAAATGAAAGGCTGATTGCAATAATTGACATTAAGTGCTGTTTTGAGTAGCAAACCAGTGACTTCTTAATTGACATTAAACAGAAAAAGTTTGTGAAATGATATTAAATTAACATTTACATTAAATTAATAAAAAATACTTTGGAGTATGAGAAAAGAACCTTCCCATTAGTGGGAATTTCCATTAATAGAGTTGATATTAAATGAACTTGATAATAGTAGGCATGGGGGAAAAGATGTCTGGCTGACTAGAAATGAAAGAAACTCAGTGAGCAGGGAAGAATCTGCTAGAAATGGCATCCGCTTCAAGAGAAAAGACTTGATTTTTGTTAATGAGCTAGTTAAAGAAATAGCACAAATTGCTTAGCAAAGAAATAAAAATGGAGGCTCTGTTCAATTGCCCAGTGAAAAAAAGTTGTGTTTTTGTTTTTTTTCAGTTTTTTTAGGCTTTTTTTTTTTTTAAATAAACTATGGCTTTCAAAAGCTGATTATCATCATGTTTTGGAAAAAAGTAGTTTGGACAAAAGTTCCTTCAAGAGGAAACAGAAATGGGATATTATTTTCAACAGGCCTGATTTAAGAGGACCATTTTAACGACTAGTCAGTTTTGTGCTATTTGTTCCTCAGGTTTTATGAGCATCGAGCTAAAAAATAAAGCCTCAGATGTTTATCGACTACGATATTGAAGTACTGAATGTTTAATCTATGCTTACAGAATCATTTTGTAAGTGTATGTTGGTCGTTTTACCTCAATGAAGGGAAAAAAGTAGGGAGAAATTTCTGTAACCACTGATCGTCCAAATGCCTCCTATTACAGCCCTACTCTGAAGATTAAGTCCTACAAGGTTTTGCAGAGCTTATGTAATTATGCTTCAAAGGGCTCCTTTCCTATTAGCACCATCAGGTATATCATATGATAGAAATGATAAGTCGCCACAGTGTCTGATGGTTTGAGCACACTGCCTATTTCTAACAACAGAGGCTTCGAAATGCCCAATACTCATTTCAGCAGGACTCAGCTACTCAGATCAGCACCCTTTATTTCACTTCTGAAACTACGGACATCAACAATGATGGATAGGACGTTGGCTAGGACAAGATGTTTTGGTTGCCGCTGGTGAAGGTATCGATGCCCATTCCCTGGGATGGGACCATCCAGGTGGACTAAGCTATGGCATGCAACATCTTGTGACTGGTGTTGGTGGCACAAATTACAGAGAATGGTGGCCATTCACAGTGTTCGCATTACACTGGGTCAGCGGTGTGTTTGGCTGTGGCTTATACTTATAC
>CM053607.1:115502466-115553480 GCA_028646535.1 Procyon lotor | reverse complement strand
TCTTAACTATAGGATACAAACTGAGGGTTGCTGAAGGGGAGGGAGGTGTGTGGATGGGGTAACTGGGTGATAAGCATTAAGGACGGCACATGATTTAATGAACACTGGGTGTCATATGCAACTGATGAATCACTGAAGTCTACATCTGAAACTATTGATACCCTATATGTAGACTAATTGAATTTATATTAAGTTAGAGAAAAAAAAAAGAATAAACTTGCAAAGCCAGTAGCTAATGATAACAATAATTATAATATGTCAAATTATTGCTGCAGACTGTAACTGCAGGTTTAAGAAAGGAGAAGTCAAGGAATAATAGAGCAAATGGGAGTTGATCTCAAGAGAGTGCGAACTACAGTAGTAAACTCCCTTAACAAGTAGACTCTGGGTCATGGATGTGTGGCATTGGGGGTGGGACGGGAAGATGCCGAGAGGCAGGGATGTTTGATTCCTCAAAATTTCAATGGAACATTTCTCCTATACTTGGGTCACACAAGGGGTTGAAGGGAAGCCTTGATTAGACAGTTTTCCCCAGTTATATAATTGGGGTAAAATGTCAGCAGGATTTTAGATTTCATCTAGTCCTAATGCACTTGTTGTACAGAGGGTCATGGGAATTGGACTTTTTTTTTTAATATTCACTCAGTTCTTTATCATATTAATTAATCAAAGTCTAATTTTATAATAAAATAAGGAACCAAACACAATATCTGAAATTCCAGGAAGCAATGGAGAACCCCCAGGTGCCCATGATTAGAAGGAACCCAAGAGAGTTCACTGTATGGAAAACGTCAGGTAAACAGAGCTGCAACTGTGAATTTGTTTGACTTGACAGCCATGGGGTTGATTCCCAGCCACTTCCCATTGGAGAGGTCAGCCAGACACAGTAATTAGAAATTCTTTTGTATTAGTCTTATGCAGCTGGGCAAGACCGGTAAGTAGTTACAACTTCCAAGGTACAGTTTCTACACAAAGACCATCCATCTTAACCTGAGGAAGGTTAAGACTTCCATCTTAACCATGGAAGCCATCTTGAGGTTCTGAGTCTCAAGCATGCTTATCCTCATTTGCACTATGGAGACTGATTTCATAATAATGTTTTTTGGTAGTCGCTGTTAACAAAAAGAAAGCCCCAGAAAACCAGACAAGCTACAATGGATGAATCATGTTAAATATATGAACCCCCCAAGAAGACCATTCTCTGGAAAACTCAGGCGTTTCAGATGCTGTTTTGGAAAATGTACGGTGAATCTTACTTTCCAATCAACATCAGCCTAAATGATAGCAGATCTTTGCGGAAGGCAATTTTCTGCTGAGTTTATGTGTATGTGTATGTCTGTTTAGCAAAAACATAAATTGCAAGATCTTATTTTTCGCAGGAAAAAAAGCCAGCTGTTGGAAACGTGAATAGCTCCAGATTGAGGGTAGATAAAAGGAGCAGTGTGGGCTTGAGGAACTCCTGACTGGCAAACCCAGGGCCTCGGCTCTTGCTCTCCTCTTAGTCAGGATATTGCTCATGTTATCCTCTCTCAACTTCTGTTTGTGGGCTTTATCCCCATGTAACACGCTCATTGAATCACAGTCTCTGCCAAACCGAGGTCAGGTGTTGGTTTTGTTTCATGTTTAATCCCCAAACCTGGAAGGACTGTGACACTTAGTAGGAGCTCAATAAATACTGAATGAAAGAGGAGCTGTCTTTCCCAAAACACTCGAGTCCCTATGGTATCTACTGATCTTGGAAGTCCAAGTGTGAACCGAGAGGCAGCGTTTTTACATTTTCACCGAAAGCCTCAGGAACGAGGGGGAAGTTGACGGGCCTGCCCACTCAGCAACAACCCACGACACAGAAAGGTTTGAATTATGAAGTGAGAGGGGAAATATCAGGCCACCATCTACGAGTATTGAGAACTACCAATGGCTGATAGCACGAAGGAGAAACCCTCTGAGTATGATGACTCCCCCTCTTTCTCTTGGACCCACAAGCCTTAACATAGGCAAGAGCTCCACTCTGCTTTGCCTTCTATCTCACAGTCTGTACACTTCATTCCTTTGCCCCTCCAATCCCTGTGACAGGTAACATGCCAGTAATATACTTGAGTCCCAACACTGAAAAACAGATTGACTTTTTTGTCTTTTTCAGTTACGATTCCAATATTCCTAGGGAAGACCTCTGGTCAGCTCAAAATGGACCAACTGGCCACCTGTGGGAGAGTAAGCTCCGTTCGAGGGACAGAGTCACATTGCATTAACATCAGAATGATCGAGTATCCTCCCAAACAAGTGCTAAAGTAACTATCTAGTTTTTGAAATACTGTTTACTGAGCCACCAATGCATTTAATTATGATGGTACCCTCTTCAAAATAATCTCACTTAGCACTTTGCCAAGAAACTATTCCTTCCAAAAGAATAAGATACTTTAAGTCCATCTATAATACCGCAAAACAAAAACCAAAAAAACCAAAAACACCACCACCACCACCACCACCAAACTCCTTTATGCCAATTATCAAAATGTTAACACAACAGAAGGTTTTAGGACGAAGTAAGAGTAGGCACTCGGTGAATATTTGACAGATCAAGAGATTAAAATGACTTGAGAATTGCAATGACCTTTTATTGCTCTGAGCTGGTAGCAGGAGACATTCAACAACTGTTATTAAATCCTCTATTTGAGTAAGTCTGGATTCTGGCACCTGCTCAGTTGTAGTGTCTTTCCTGAGAATCTGTGAGCATTTCCGAGATCTTGGATGAGGGATGCTGCCTATGTGAAACATTCCCTGTAACCAAGAGAATGGGACAAGGTTTCTGTACATCAGAGCTAACCACGCCTCTCCTGCCTGCAGTGTTTCCTCCGGCTTTCCACCCAGGATTGACTGGGGTCAATAACCTTCCTGAAAGGCCAGTCACCAGCACATTCCCCACTGCTGAACTGTGTTTGTTTCTACAGAGTACCCCGCTGGAATCTACCTTCTCTACTGAAGATCTCCATTTTCTATTCTTGTGGATGTGCCCCCTTAGTCTGTACACTCGGGGATCTTGCATGTGTAAACTTCCATGGTATAGGTCTAATAGGTTTTGCATTTTTCTTCCCCCCAAATGACCAGAACTGTCCTTTCTACATATTCATATACTCTAATCATTTCTTAGCTCTGGCTATCTGGCTCTGAAATCTCTTTCTATAATATGTATTTTAACATGTTCTTTTAAGTTTTGAATTTTTTATAAGTTGCCTGCAATTTTTTTTTTCAAAAAAAATTGTGTATTTGATGGTTAATAAAATTTGAGATTGCTAGCAGCTTTACTTGACTCTACCTTAGAGAACACAATTATTTGTGATCGAGAAAACAGTCTCTCTATAGATCTTGAATAGATCTTGAAAGACAGAAACAAAATTCTGCTAAACTAGGGTTATCACTTGAGATATTCTTATTTCAATTTTTTTGTTTTGGCTTCCATCTCAAGTTACCTTACCCTGAGAAATGATTTGAAAACATAAAATTCCATAAAGATACCACTATGATCTCTTCAAGATTTTTCCAAATTTATATGTCATAAAATGATGGGCCTTCTTAATTCCATTCTATTTAAGTACAGAATATGTATCTGTTCAATTAAAAAGAGATCTCTTAAAATGTTCTTTCCAATACTAGATTAAAATGCAAGAATGGGAGGGGTACTAGATTCTTAAAAAAAAAAACAACAAAACCAAAACCCTCAATGTTGTTAAATAAAGACAAGCTGTGACAACATCTAATGTTCCAGATTAAAGGAAACTAAAGGGACAAGACCACTGACAATGAAGTCTAACATATGACTGCAGAGAAGGGATCCTGTACGGGGTGAGCAAATTGCTCTCAAGAACATTATTAGATCAACTGACAAACTGAGAACATGACGAGGGATTAAATTATTCTACCAACATAAATTTATGTTAGTGGAACTGGACTGTGGTTATACAAGAGAGTATCACTGATCTCAGGAAATACATACTGTAGTAGTTTGAGCGAAGGGTCACCATGTAGATAGCAAACTTTCAAATGTGTTAAGATAGGAGAAGGGGACAGAAAGAAATCTCTGAGGCAAAATGGGAAAAATAACCCGAGGAAACTTTCTTGTGACAGTTTGATTTTAGCAACTTCTCTAAGTTTGAAGTTTTTTTCCAAATAAAAACATAAAAAAAAAAATATTTTAGGGGCGCCTGGGTGGCTCAAATGGTTAAGCGTCTGCCTTCTCCTCAGGTCATGATCTTGGGGTCCCGGGATCCAGCCCCATGTGGGGCTCCCAGTTCAGTGGGCAGTCTGCTTCTCCCTCTCCCTTTGCCTCTCCCTGCTTCTCGTGCCCTCTGCCTCTCTTTCTCTCAAATGCAAAAGTAAAGTAATTAAAAATATATGCTTTACGCCAACCGACGTATTCCAAAACCTAGGTACAGTACTTGAAAATCAGACCTCCTATCCTGCTTGAGCTCTCATCCCAGTTGATGGTTTCTCTTAGCCTTTGTAGAATTGTCAGTTCCCGTTGGCTGCTTTAGTCACGTGCTCAGGGCTGAGCAAGTGATTGGGTGCTCATGCCTCTCCCGGCTGCCGGATGTGGCCAGGGCACAAGTCAACGTGCGCGGCGGAGCCCACCAAACCCATCTCGGCTTATTTCACCCCAGCTCTCCATCGTGATACCTACGGACAAGTGGGAAATCCCGGACAAAGGACGAACTGGAAGACCTAACAGTGGTGAACAGGACTGTCTCAAACCAACCGGATGTGCGGGTACTGTACTTAACAGGGAGATCCCTGGGAAAGCCACGTGGAAAGATCCCAAGGGAAGCGACTCCCGGAAGAGGGATGACAGTCGAACAATCCCAGGGACTTTACTACTGGAGACAGAGGCATGGAAGAAATAAAAGGTCCGAACATCAACGGTACCTAGTCACACTGGAGAAAAAGTTTCAAAATAGAGTCACGCTATTTTGGCAGTTGGGGGTCAGTAGTGCTTGATATTTGAAACAACCGCTGGCAGTTCATATGCATTGTTTTTGGAAGTCTAAAAATCCTGCGTTTGCCCTGTCAGAAACAGATGAAAGATGACAATTTATGGTTTGTTGCTACCAAGAGTTTAAGTCTTTTATATTTCTGTCTTAGTGACATTCAGTTTCATTTGTGTGTGTGTGTGTGTGTGTGTATGTCATTGTTACAAGCTCAATGAGCTGTCAGGTGTCAAATATAGAAAAATCTCTATTTCTTCTTCTGGAAAGAAGAATGATTACTTAGAATATGGCCTCAATTAGACATTGAAAAATGTTATGCATTTGCCTTCCATTACATAGTGGTTAGAAGACTGCCTGACAGAAACTTCTCCCAGTCATGGAAGAGAATTTTAAGACAGGTGTATCCTCGTAGGAAGGGTCAGTCTGTTTTGGATGATGTCATCTGCCTAACGACAAACAGGTAACTTGGTAACATATCAGAAACTAAGTCCATTTCCATTTTTTGCTCCCAGGATTATTAGTATCAGAGCCTTTTTCCTTCCCTCATTCTCTGCTAATTCCAGCCATTTTTTAGTGTTTTCCCTGTGCCAGACATTGCAGTGTTTTTACCTGTAGGTTCTCATTTTATCCTTATTCCTATTTAACAGATGAGGAAAATGCCTCTAAGTGGTGAAACATTCACTTCCTTCAGAGTCAGTTTGTTGGGAACACAATGTTGACAGACCAAGGACTGGTTTCAAGTTGGAGGACTCTAAATCCTAGGCTCAAAACCACCATAGATTTCTGCCTTCCAATGAATAATGGCCTTTGCTCCTACCATCAGCCATTTTCCTTTTGAAAAATGCATTTAAGGGACTTTAGTTTACCCTGTGCCAGTCATCGGGCATGTATTCTGATGCCTTTATAGGTGTCTCTCACATGTTTGTAACCATATTAACTTCAGCAAGTCAGCCTGATCTATGGATTTGAGTAGTAACTCAAGAGCCTTACGTCATTACAAATGAGTATTTCTACTGCATTCTGCTCTTGAAGAATCTAAATGTAAGACTATTATTTTATGTATTCAGTCAAAAGCTGTCTTTATAACCAATTTCTAACTATCTGTCTATACTTATCTTTTGGAAATTAACAGAAGTCCAATTCTTCTTCCTTCAGTACACTTTCCAACATTTTGAGGCAGTTATGTTTTGTGTTATTTTTTTCTTCTTTTCTATTAATAAAGCTTTCCAGATCACTGGCTGTCTACCTGGCTCCAATGAACAAGCCTCATTTTCCCCCCTGAAACACAGAGTTGATGCCAACACTTTCAAAGCATCCCTCTAAGATCAGACTTGTGGTTCTCTTTCAACTCCAGCCATCTCCAGATTTCACCCCAAGTTGATCTCACTGGCTCTATGCCTCCGGAATTCGAACATCTCCTGCAGACACCTAGAAGTCAGGGTGCTGCCTTGGTCCTTTTCCCCAGGAGGCATTCCATCCACCCTGAGTGGATGATTCTGAGTCAGAGGTGGGGGAGGTGGGGGGGGGGTGCTGGACCTGAGCAGTAGGCCTCTCCTTCATGTCTCTTCTCCTTTATTTCTTCCAACAATCCTCTTAAATAGATGTTACCACTCCCATTAAATAAGAAAATGGCCTGCAATAAGCCCTTCATAAAAGTTCCTCCCCTTTCTTCTTCGCATTCTAACCTGTAGTTTAGAGCAATTCTGTCAACGTCCAACACCATGGAATCCAAGACTCGGCACCCACTCTTTGGATTCCAAAATCTCTTCACTTTCACTAGTAGATATGCTTCTTAAGCTCTGCATTATTGTCTGGAATGAAGTCATATGTGGAACTCATTGTCTAAAAAAGGTGAACGTGCCATTTAACAGAAATAATGTTCAGTTTCTGAGTTAAATTGAAAGCATTTACTCACTCCAAAAATCAATTAATAAGAACAATGAGGCTTCTTGGAGGCTGAACACAAGCTTTTAGTTTGTGGTTCTAAGTATCATTTATAGTCATAGCATATCAAATTTCTTTTGTCATGATTTACATATGTACCTGTAGATAATGTTTTTATTAAACTCTTTCAGTAGCTTCAGAGTGGAACAACAGTGCTATTTTGTTGAAAGTGCAGTCATTAACACTGAGAAGTGCTCACATTCCTTATCCCCGAGAGAGATGGGAGAGGTCAGAAGGGTTCTGCAATCATACTTTGGGTCTTCAAATATTAACTCTTCTAAGAGACCGGCCTTGCGCCAATGACTTAAACCCCACTTTCTTATCAGTAAAATAAGCACACTGTTAGGGCTCCACAGATGTCAGCTATTAGTTTTAGATAGGAGTATCACAAAATATATTACAAAATTCAAGCTGCACATACAGTAAATAGTAGATACCAAAGTATCTATAATATCACGATGGGTAAATACTGAAACATTCTTAGGATTGCCTGAAACTATTACATAGAATGGGCTTTTTCTCCAGGTAGATCTTACTGGAATCTTTTTGGGCATTATTTGAGCAGCATGAAGAATGGGAGCGGGGGATGTGATATCTAAATAATTAGCACAAACATTCCTTGAACTGAAATTTCAAAAGGGCCAGTCCCTAGCTATAAAACTCTCAATAAATGGTACATTTAAACAAGTCCAAACATGTTCCCAGCATGGTAGAAAAAGCTTTTTTCCAAAACTGAGTCAAAAATCAAGGTTTAAGTCAACCCCTATGTTAATATGTATTGTGTCATCAACTATGATTTTTATAGTTTTAAGATGGATTCACATGTAATATACAGAGGTTTAAATCAGTTGGAAAATTTTTGATCATGATATAACTTGAGGCCAGGGAGTTTCCTTATTAGTGGTCAATATTCCTTTCAAAATTGACATGAGCTTGTTTTTTTTTTCTTTTTCTCACAACAGGCTCTCTCTACTTTAACCATCAGACTTCCCTCAGCCTATTTCGTTATAGTAAACATAGGTAGTAATGGTGCTCTAAAGATTAAGAGAAATAAAATTTATCATGTACTTATGAGTAACTATAGCATGTTAAGTATTTATTAAGTAACACCTATTATCTTTACTGCTATGGCTTTTTCCTTATATTAGGTATGTTTATGTGTTTTAAAGTGTACACATTAGAAACATTATTCTAAGAAGGAAATCAGAAAAGTCTCCACAACTCTGTCGCCTCTCCAGAAGAAAATCTAATCAATTTTACTAACATCAACTTCAACTTTCACATATTAGGGGAGCCAACTGTGGGAAACTGGCTTCAATTATATGTATGCAGATGGTTTTATAATTCAGAATATTGCCCATGTGGGAAAATATGTTAGGTGAATAAAATAAGAACTTTAATGACATGATCACTTTTTATGTGACCACAGATTTAACTAATTTAAAATGCTTGGCGCTTGGTAGATGGAAGAGAGAGCCTGGTTTGAGTCTCAAGCAGTTTTGCTGTGATGAAAAAACGTGGAGCAAACAACCTCCAAGGAGAAATATAAAAGCCTCCATGAAATTTATTTTTACCTGTTACGTAAGTAACTCTTACTGGTAATAGGACCTTCTTTCTCTTATAAACCAGGTCATTTCAAACACTGTCTGCTAAAAACCAAAGCTCAAAAATATGATCCTAAATAATAGCCTAGAAAATAATTCAATTACAACATACTTTCATATAATCAGTTTATATAAAAACACATATTAAAATAGACAATCTGTCTCATTAACATTCAGCAGACATCTTGCTCAGCTGGAACTGAACTTATTTCAGACTCACACATACAGAAATCTCAGATAGATTACAAATACATGGGCACGCACAAAATTAATTAAAATACGCTTTATAAGTGGTTAAGGTGCTAAGATTATTTCGGTGGGTGCGTCTGCATATTTTTATGTCACACTGTGTCACTGCCTTTTCAAATGTGAGTAAATTATAGTTTTGCAAACCATAATTACATTGCCTCATGCTTGATGGTTATGCTTTGTAATACTGAGCCAATATTAATCAAGACTTCCTAAATTTCTATCTCATTCCCTGTATGTCATGTAACGGCTTATGGCTTTGGATAATTATACTCATCTATTGCTTTTATTATGTGGTTGGTTACCACTCCCTTAGTCCCAGAGCCCTCATCCAGTTTATAGTATTCAGACCAGAGTTTAAAATATCCGTCCTTTTTTTCCCCTTTGGCCCAGACTTATTACTGACTGATACTTTAACCTTTCTGTCTACCATCCTATCTACTCATCAAAACCAGATTGCATTTTGTTGCAGAAGAAAGATGTGTTCAATACAACTTTGCCAAGAAGATGGTTATTGGTATGTCTTTGGAGGGGAGCTGCACTGCTCATGTACCACTGGGGACTGGAGAAGGGAGGCCTAAATTGCTTGTGGTACCGAGCAAAGGCAAAGTGGTTCCTTTGCAATTGAAAAATCTGAAGTGAGGTCATCTCTACGTCTTTCAGATTTCAAAAAAGAGTTGTGAGTAAAGAAGTGGTCCTTGGAAATAGCCTAAAGAATGCAACTATCATCATGGAAAATGCTATCCATAGTTGCCCTGAAATAGGTGATGGTCACAGTCTTAAGGATGTCATTAGCTTTCAGGCTCACAGAGAAAAATAATTTACAAGTGGTTTTTAAGTCTCTTCTTTGCAAATGTCAATGCATACTTAAAATCTTTAGAAAAGCTATAGTAGCTCTCCAAAAAATGTTTTATTTCAGAGAGATTTCATCTGATGGCTTCTACTAACTTGGGCATGGCCTGTTTGGTATCTAGGGAAGCTGTGTGAAAGTCTCTAATTAATGCAAAGGAAAGTGAGTGACTTGCACACATAGTAGGAGCTTTTGAAAAGTTCACTAAAAGCATACATACATACATCTACCAGTAACATACAAATGAGGCTTCAAATAGGGAATGATTGAAAGCCAAGAACATGCCCCTTCATGCTGTCCAGTGAGACATGACAACTTCAAAATATGCTTTTGCCAATGGCAGTTAGAGACAATTCTCTTTCGGTGGCCTTGTCTCAGGTATAAATACAGTTTTTCTAAGTCTTTGTGAACAGCTTTCTTGTTAGGGCTGGAAAATGTTCTTGGCATTTTTAATTTTTTCATGATCCCTAATTAAAGAACTGCCACCTCAAATTAGAGTGTGTTCAGTGTGAACCAATTCAAACTGTTTATTTCCAACACTAAAGATTTATTTTCCTTTCTTACCTTCTCTTCTCAACAAAGTTCTTCTCTTAGCGTGATACATCTGTGATTTTTCACATTATTTTCATCATTACTGTCATCAACGAGAACATAAATGCTTATGGAAAGCCTATCTATGTTCACATTTTAGTCCCCTGCCCTACATACATGAGAAGATAGCAAGTGCAGATGCTCAGTTCCTGAGGGAGTTTCCCCTCTCATGACAGGGTGGAAGGGCTATCTTCCTAAATGCTACTTTTGCCTCCAGATTCTTCTCCTCTCATTTCATCTTCTAGAATATCAACAGACCCAAAATGCAAATTTCCAGGTAATCTGACAAAATTATATACATTTGTAAATCCCTCTTCAATTCCTTTCTGTATCCTGATGTAGACACAGCGGAAATGCAAAAGGACCCAGCAGGGAATAAAATCAAGGCAATCTTGAAGACTGAACTTTGAATGTGCTGCCCTATGAACGATCATCATCCACTGGGAGAGAAATGAAGCCTTACTAGCTTAAAGTGCTTGCAAACCACCTCCATCTACTCAATGAATGACAACTAAGCTATACAAAAGGAAAAAAAAAAGGGGTAACCCTTAGGAGGCCAAACATAAAAACAAAAATTTTATTTTTTAAATTTTTTAAATTTTTTTTTTTTAAAGATTTTATTTATTTCACAGAGCGAAACACAGCGAGAGAGGGAACACAAGCAGAGGGGATGGCAGCGGGAGAAGCAGGCTTCCCGCCAAGCAGGGAGCCCAATGGGAGGCTCGATCCCAGGACCCTGGGACCATGACCCGAGCCGAAGGCAGACGCTTAATGACTGAGCCACCCAGGCGCCCCAAAATTTTAAAACTCAAGCACAGAGATCACTATCCACGCAGAACAAGTGAGAGAGATCTCAAGTTTAGATCTAAGTTATAAAACAAATAAACTAAAAATACAAACAACCAGCAACAATATAAACTTTAGGGAAGAATACAGAACCTGTAGTTGGTAAATTTTGTATTATCCTAAATGCCTAATTTTCAACAAAAAAATTGTAACTTATGCAGAGAACAAGTGAAGTGTGACTCTGAAACAAGCACGCAAGCAAAATAAGGTTACACTGATTGTCCAAAGATGTTGGATTTAGCAAAGACTTCAAAGAGGCTATTACAGAAGTGTGCAAATAACTCAAAAAAATAATGTTGAAAGATGTAAAGGAAAGCATGACAATAATGAATCAACAGAGAATGTCAGTAAGAAGGTATCCACTATTTTGAAAAAAGGAAATGGAAATTGACACTCAAAAGAACAATTAATAAATTTAAAAATGAAGTAGAGGGAGTCAATAGCCAACGGGAGTTGGAAGAAAAGAGAAACTGTGAACAAGGAAATAAATAGAAATGATCCAGTTTGAAGTACACAAAGAACCAAGATTGAAAAAAATGAACAGAGCCTCAGTATGTGAGAAACCACATTAAGTGTAGCAATATATGTATAATTACAGACCAGAAGGAGAAGAGAGGAAGGAATAGTTTTTTTTTTTTTAAATAATGGCAAACTTCCCAACTTCGATGAAAAAAAATTAATCCACATATCCAAAAAATTCAGCAAGGCCAAGAGAACATAAATGAAATAAATCTATCATCAGGCCCATCACAGTGTTGAAAATAAATGACCAAGAAAAAAAATGGAAATGTGAAGTAATCCATCCACACCCATATTTGAGGAGACAGTGATGATAGACTGGAGAAAAGAATTTGGGTGTGACCAGCACATGGTTATTTCAATCCACCAGAGTGGGTGACATTATAAAAAAGAGGCCAAGGACTGAGCTCTGGAACACCACAGTATGCAGACAACAAAACAACGAATAGGAGCCAGCAACATGGATTAAGCAGAAGCTGCCAAAGAAGTAGGTAGAAAACCAGTAGAGTGTGTATCCCTGAACCCCAAAAAGGACAGCACTGCAAGAGGAGAGTATGACTGGTTGGGTAAAAAGTCCTATGGCATGAGAAATGAGAACTGTTGTTAGATTTAGCAATATGGAAATCTTTGGCAAAATAAGAGCAGTATGATGGCTTGATGGGGGAAAATGTTTATAGTGTGGGCTTAAGAGAGACTGGAATAAAAGAAATTCTAAATATTCAGTATAAAGAAATGTTACACGTCTCATTGTGAAGGTAAGAAGAGAAATGGAGTAAACATACAGAGATTTATCCTGTGTTTAAACTTAAGCTGTTACCAACTTAAAATAGAATTGTTACCTATACAGATTGTCGTATATAACCCTCATGGTACCCACAAGGTAAAAACTTATACTAGAGACCCAAAGGAGATTAAGAAAGGAATCTAAAGACACCACTAAAGAAAGTCATCAAACCACAAAGGAAGAAAGGAAGAGAAGAAGAAAGAGAGGTGAAGTGTCCAACAGCCAGAAGACAATTAACAAACTGTCAATAACTACATAACTATCAGTAATTACTTAAAAACAAGAAACACAGTGGCCATATGGATGGGAAAACAAGATCCACCTACATGCTGCCTACAAGAGACTCATTTCAGATCTAAAGGCAAGTACATCTGTAAGTGAAGGAAAAGATATTCCATGCCAATGGAAACCAAAGGACAGCTCGGGTAGCAATACTGATATCACACAAAATAGACTTTACAACAAAGACTCTATTAAGAGAGAAAGGCATTACATAATGATAAGGTGGTCGAATTCAACAAAAGGATTTAATATTTGTAAACAGTTCTGCACTTGAAATAGGATCCCCTAAATATTAACAGACTAAAGGGAGAAATAGATAGCAATAATACAGTAATAGGGGATTTAAAAACCCCTCGGTAAATCAATTGATAAATCATCCAGACAGAATCTCAATAGGGAAATATAAGCCTTAAGTGACACATTACACCAGATGGTCCTAACAGACATTTACAGAACATTCCATCAAAAAGGAGAATATAGGGGTGCCTGGGTGGCTCAGTCATTAAGCGTCTGCCTTCGGCTCGGGTCATGATCCCGGGGTCCTGGGATCGAGCCCCACATCGGGCTCTCTGCTCGGCATGGAGCCTGCTTCTCCCGCTACCATTCCCTCTGCTTGTGTTCCCTCTCTCGCTGTATTTCTCTCTGTCAAATAAATAAAATCTTTAAAAAAAAAAAAAAAGAGGAGAATATACATTCTTTCCAAGTTCACCTGAAACATCTCAAAGACAGATCACATGTTAGGCCACAAAACAAGTTTCAATAAATTAACGAAGGCTGGAATCCTATCTTTTTCAATCTATATCTTTTTCAACAATGGTATGAAACCAAGTATCATTTACAAGAAGAAAACTGCAAAATTCCCAAATATGTACACATTAAATGACATACTACTGAGCAACTATTGTGTCAAGGAAGAAATCAAAAGAGAAATAAAAAAAATACCTTTACAGAATGCAGTAGGAAGAAGTTCACAGTGATAAATATCTACATTGAGAAAAAGATCTAAAATAGGACTTTACAAACTCAAGCAAATAAAAATAACAACAAAAATCCAAACTGAGCAGAAATAAGGAAATAACAAAGACCAGAAAAGAAAGAAATGAAACAGAAACTAAAAAGCCAACAGAAAAGACTATGTTTGGAAAGACAAACAAAATTGACAAGCCTTTCACTAAACTCACCAAGAATAAAACAAAACTCAAATAATCAATGAAAATGGAGATAATGCAAGACATAGTACAGAAATACAAAGGATTATAAGACACTACTATCAACAACTATACACCAACAAATGGGATAATTTAGAAGAAATGGATAACTTTCTAAAAATATATAACTTAACAAAACTTATTCATAAAGAAATAGACCAATTGGTAGTAAGGAGATGGAATCAGTAATAATAAAACTTTGCAGCAAATCTAAGTCCAGGACCAGATGGCTTCATCGGAAAATTTTAGCAAACATTCCAAGAAGTAATTCCAACCTTCTCAAACTCTTCCGAAAATATAGAAGAGAATACTTCCAAATTGATATTACAAGACCATAATTACTCTGATACCAAAATCTGAAAAAGATATCACACACAAAAAAAGAAAATTACAGCCCAACATTCCTAAACATAGATGTAGAAATCCTCACCAAAATATTGGCAAAGTGAATTGAGTAAAACTCTGAAAAGATCTTACACCATCATCAAGTAGGATTTATTCCAGGGATGCAAGGATGGCTTAACATTCCTAAATTTGTGATATACCGCATTAACAAAATGAAGAGTAAGAATCAGATGATCATTCCAATAGATGCAGAAAAAACATTGGACAAAATTCAACATTAATTTTTGATAAAAATCCTCATCAAAACAGGTATAGAGGAGAAATACCTCAACATAATCATAAGTGACAAGCCCACAGGCACTATCATGCTCAAAGCTGAAAGGCTGAAAACTTTTCTTTAAAACCAGAAAGAAGACAAGGAGGCTTGCTCTGGCCACTTCTATTAAACACATTATTATAACTGCTAACCTGAGCAATCAGGTAGGAAAAACAAATAAAAGGCAACCAAATTGAGAAGTGAGAAATGAATCTTTCACAGTTTGCAGAAGATGTATTATATACAGAAAACCTCAAAGATTGCATTAAAAATCTGTGAGAACAAAGAAATAAAGTTTTAAAAGACACTATCAAGATATGTAATTTGTTGTGTTTCTGTATACTAACAATGAATATCAGAAAGAAAAATTAAGAAAACAATCCCAGGGATGCCTGGGTGGGCCAGGTGTTAAGGGTCTGCCTTCGGGTAGGTCATGATCCCAGGGTCGGGGAATCAAGCCCCACATCCAGCTCCCTGCTCAGTGGGGAGCCTGCTTCTCCCTCTCCCACTCCCCCTGCTTGTGTTCCCTCTCTGTCTCTCTGTCAAATAAATAAATAAACAATCTTAAAAAAAAAAAAAAAGAAGGAAAGAAAACAATCCCATGTACAGGTGCATCAAGAAGGATAAAATACCTAGGAATAAATTAAGCCAGGACATGAAAGACCTGTACACTGAAAAATATGTAACGATTAAAAATGAAGAAACAAATAGATGCAAAGATAGATATGCTCATAGAAGTATGATTATTGTTATAATGTCCATATTAACTATAGCAATCCACAGATTCAATGTAAGCCTTATTAAATACAATGGTATATTTCACAGACCTAGAACAAACAGGGGCGCCTGGGTAGCTCAGTGGGTTAAAGCCTCTGCCTTCAGCTCAGGTCATGATCTCAGGGTCCTGGGATGGAGCCCCGCATCGAGCTCTCTGCTCGGTGGGGAGCCTGCTTCCCCTCCTCTCTCTGCCTGCTTCTGCCTACTTGTGATCTCTCTCTCTGTCAAATAAATAAATAAAATCTAAAAAAAGAACTAGAACAAACAATCCTAAAATGTATGTGGAACCACAAAAGACCATGAAAAGCAAAAGCAATATTAACAATAAAGCTGGAGGCACCTCAATTCATGACTTCAAGCTGCATTTCAAAGCTGTAGTCATCAAACCAGTGTGATGTTGGCTTAAGAATAGACACATAGATCAATGGAATGGAACAGAGGGTCTGGTAATAAATCCATGCTTATCTGGTCGATTTATTTATGACAGAGGAGTCAAGAATATACAATGGGAAAAGACAGTCTTCAATAAATGGTGTTGGGAAAACTGGACAGCCCAGGCAAAAGAATGAAACTAGACCACTCCTAAACTACACACAAAAACTAATCCAAAATGGATTAAACACTTGATTTTAAGACTTGAAACCCTAAAATTCCTAAAGAAAAGCATAGGCAGTGAGGTCCTTGAGGTCTGTCTTGGCCATGATCATTTGGATCTGGTTCCAAAAACAAAGGCAACAAAAGCAAAAAGAAGGAAGTGGGACTGCATCAAAGTAAAAATCTTTACACAGAGAAGGAAACCATAAACAAAATGAAGAGGTGACCTACGGAAGGGGAGAATATTTGGAAGTAATATATCTGATAATGGGCTAAGACCCAAAATGTATGAAGAACTCATACAACTCAATAACAAAAACAAAAACAAAAATTCGTTTTTAAAAACAGGGGCAAAGGAACGGGGTAGACTTATTTCCAAAGACAGACAACCTACAGATGGCCAACAAGCACATGACAAGATGCTCAACATCACCAACCCTCAGGGAAATGCAAATCAAAATCACAGTGAGTGATCATCTCATACCTGTCAGAATGGCTAGTATCAAAAAGGCAAGAAATAACAAGTGCTGGCAAGGATCCTTGCGCACTGATGGTGGAAATGTAAATTGGTGCAGCCACTATGGAAAACAATATGGAGATGCCTCAAAAATTAAAATTGGAACTAACACTTGATCCATCAATAAATCCCAAAGATATATTCACCCCATGTTAATTCCAACATTATTTATAATAGCCAAGATATGGAAACAACCTTAGCATCCGATGATGAAGAATATGTGTTATAGGTATACAAAGGACTATTTTCATCCACATAAAGGAATAAAATCTTGCCTCTTGTGACAACATGGACAGACTTTGAGGACATTATGCTAAGTGATGTCAGAGAAAGACAAATTACCGTATGATCTGATTTTTATGTGAAATGAAAAACAAACACAAAAACCAAGTTCAGAGATATAGAGATCAGACTGGTGGTCGCCAGAGGTGGTGGGGGGTACAGGGAGGGTGAAATGGGTAAGAGGGTTAACACATACAACTTCCAGTTGCAAAATAAATTATGAAATATAAAATCTATAAAATAGCTTCCTGTATGTCACGTTTGAAAATTGCTAAGAGTAGATGGTAAAAGTCCTCACCACACACGATTTTTTTTTTCTGAGTATGGTGACAGATGTTAACAAGACTTACTGTGGTGATCGTTTCACAATGTACACAAATACCGAGTCATGTTGTAGTCATGTTCAAACAAGTTATACGCCAATTTTATCTCAAAAAGAAGGAAAAGAAAAATGGAAGTATGCAGCACAAAAATAATCTCAAATTTTGTTTTCAAGATAAAGAGAAGTGAGTGATAGCGTGTGGGGAGTGAGCTCTATAGACAATCTGCTTTTTAAATGTGACAATTACGCATCTGATTGCTATTGGTAGTAATTCGGTATCAAGAGAAAAAATCTAATAAATGCTGCAGTCATTCTCTTGAAGTGAAGAGAGAAGACTGGAGGTACATGAGTTTTGGAATGGTGTGGGCAAGGAGTAGAGACACTTGATCCCTGTTTGTGGAGTGACCATAAAGTGGGTACACTTGGCAGTAGGTGGGAGACTACTTTCGTCGCCATTCTCTGGGATAACCCTCACTTTTGCAGGTCATGAAAATCTGGGTCTACGTTTGCTCTCCTGATCAGTATTACCAATATTATCCTTAGAAACCAGATTAATTGTACAAGTCATCCTCTTTTTTTCCCAGTAGACTCTGGGTGTACCCACATGTCTCTACGAGCCAAAGGCACATCTTTGACGGTTATTTTCCTTGATACCCAGAGACCCTCCCCTGCTTTATCTTTATTGACAGGTGTGTTCCAATTTTCTAGAAGGTTTGGTTGGCCAAAATAGGACCATCTAAGAAGTAAAATACTAAATTCCAGTGTACTAGTCATTAGTATTTGGACAATGCTGAATGTTTCCCCTAACATTTCCTATACTTTACCTTCTTCAATCTTCAAAAATATCTGAATGGAAATAGTTTTTTTTTGTTTTGTTTTTTTGTTTTGTTTTGTTTTACTGTCATCATTTCACAGATTAGGACACTAAAATAAAGTGGCAGATCCAAGATAAAAACCAAACAAATAACCAAAGAAAACCTATGAAGTGGTGAATTCAGGATTCAAACTCAGACCTTCTGATATTAAGAGTATTGGAACATAAACTGCCATTTCTCTGGTAAAGTAGAGGAATTTAAGTTTTTCAACTTAAAGGAAGAAACAGACAATTTCTATGGTACAGAGGGACTATGTTGGAGTGTTAGCCTTTAACACACTTAACGTGGAAAATAAGAGATCCTGACAGAGGGGGCTACACAGGGTATGAGAGCGGGAACTACGGGAAATTGTGGTAAGATTTTCTGACCCAATTGATTGCAATGAGTTTCTGAGGATTTTGTGATTTTCCTCGTATCACAATCACTTTAAGATAATTATTACAGCAGTCTTCAGTAATGCTATCATACTACTGCATATCTTATTACCGTTATGTATAAATACATATTTATACGCATATTATTGTAAACCCTAACAGAGATTGTCTTCATTTGACTCGGTCAAGGTCAAGAGCAGATGTGAAGTAACCCCGCCGTAGGTGAAATTTACAACTACAGTCCTAGTGGTACAAGGCATTGATTCTCATCATAGACAAGGAAGCAGGTTTGGTTGAAACTGCTGCTCAAATTAGGAATTCCACCCGCCAGCATGCACTCACTGTAGAACCAGAGTTAAGAGACGAGAATCAATAGTGAGAGGGCTCATAGCAAAGTCTGTGGGATAGAGATTTTGCTTCATCATCTTTTTCTAACTACCCCCCGCATCCGTCTGAGGCTGTGGGCGTGGCCGTTTCATTACTTGCAACTGGATATTTGACTCTTGGAGGCCAAAAGAAAAAAATAAAATTTACGGTAATTTTTTTCTTCCAGTAAAATATACGGACGTACCCAATTTATTAGGTAAGAGCTAATGTAACATGCGTATTTAAACAGCCTATCATTTGCACTCAATTTTTTAAGGCGTTTCCCACCAGGGCAGAGCTGGCTGATGAGTTGGGCTTCCTGTTTTTAAATGCGGGTCTAGTTATTCCTTATTTCTCTTTAAGTCATTAGGAAGCCGGGCCCTCCTGGCTCCTTCGGCCTTTCCCTTGGCCACGGGTAATGCACGACTTGTGTGGTATAGATCATTTTTGCTGCAGAAAGGAACCGAGGAACCAGTGAGTTGTAGCAGCTTTTAAAAAAGAGTTGGGAAAAAAAATCAATAATAAATTATCTTCCTATACAGCAGTTTAGGTTCTTTGCACGTCCCCTCTGACGTGTAGATGTACTTACAAATTGATTTAGTTGGGGACCGTAAAGAACCTCACTTGCTCCCAGCCTGCCTAGTGAATGAACATTACCAAAATAAAAATAACCCACCTTGTCAAAGAGCCTTTGTAGGAGCTGTGAAACCTACCAAGGTTTTTTTTTTTATACTTTAATGAGCTAGGGCCTGGCTTCCATGGGGCGACAGAGCAAGTTGAGTGCTTCGTAATTTACTGCGGTAAAATGATCAGGATTCATGTTCTCTATAAAACATGAAAAACATTCTTCTTCATTCCTTACCAATTAGATCATAGTGACAACTCACAGTTCCTTTGAGTTTAAAAGAAAAAACTTAACTGCGAGACATAAATGAGGGCTGTGGTTAAATTAAACCCTTCAACAACCCAAACAGGCTTGAAAAGCAATGCCTTCTGGATGTTATTAACACGCATATTTAAGTGCTATTTTTAAAATCTTAACTGTAAGCCATAGCTAGCACAAATGTTTAGAATAGCTATTCTGCATCGCAGTGTTGCTCACACATTTTTTCATCTTTACTAATTCCTTCCGCTAGTTATTTCACCTTTTGTTGTCTGAAAAATTTTTGCAGAGATAAGGAACTTGCTTTGTGGCGGTCAACATATGTGAGGAAGCCGGAAGTCATTCATGGCAATGTCCCCTTGTTGTACAAAGTTCAATGATCCCATGAACAGGATCGTGTTTCCTTTTCCGTGAGTGTTCTACAATATATGACAACTGCAAAGTTGAATTTGGTCAATTTTTAAATGTTTCATTGGTTTCTAAATATTCAAGGCATCTATTCATTGTAGAAAAATTTAAGTATAACTCAAAGAAAGACAACAAAAGCCATCCCCTCACAAATGATGTGGGTTTTAGAGAGAAAGAGAGAGGCAGAGAATATTTGGTTTTCCATCTTGTCTATATCCCAACAAGTCCACTTTCTTATGACATTACATACTTCTAGAAATGTGGCCTGTAACTTTGCCAGGACTGCCACTATAAAACACCACAGAATAAGTTCCTCAACAACAGAAATTTACTTCCTAAGTTATGGAAACTACAAGCCCAAGATTAAGGAGTGGGTAGACTTGGTTCGTCCTGAGGCCCCCTCTCTCCAGGTTGGGCAGATGACTGCCTTGTCTCTTTGTTGTTTCCAACTGGTTTTTCCTCTTTATCCACCTACCCCTGATAGCTCTTTTGTTCCTCACAGGAACACTAATTCTCTATGATTAGGGTCCCACCCTTACAATCTCATTTAACTTTAATTGCCTCTTTAAAGGCCCTATCTGCAAATATGGTCACCTTGAGGGTTAGGACTTCAATCTATGATTTTGTGGGAGACATTTTGTTTGGAGAAACAGGACTTTAGAAGTTCACATGGTATTTTAAATTCCAAATACCCTCTACTTTAATAATTCTCCCGGTTTCAAACATTAGAATTTCAAATAGATCCTGCTACCAAATTGTAATACTGTTATCTACAGCTCATAGGTGAAAACAAAATACATGTGTATTTTCTCCACATCTTTGATAATTTCCTTAACAGAAATTACTAGAAGGAAATTATTTGATTGAAAGACCATTTTGAGCCCCTGCCTCCTCCCACCATATGAATATACGTGTATATACACATAATGCTTTAATTTTCCATGTAACTTTTATCCATCCCAATGTCTTATATGTACTATTTTATGTTTTCTTCTAGAAACACTATGGTTCTTGCTCTTATGTATAGGCCTGTGATCTATCTTGAGTTACAGTTTGCTATGAGGTAGGTATAGAAATTAATTTTTTTCTTCCATAGATATATCCAGGTGTTGCAGCATCAACCGTTCAAAAAATTTCTTGTCCCTATTATATGGACTTGGTGTCTCGGTTGAGGTTCAGTTAACTGCACATGGGTGGGTCTATTTCTTGACTCAACTGTGTTCTACTCATCCCTACCTCTATACTTACGTCAATATTTCTATTGTATTGATTACTTATAACTTTACAGTAAATTTTAATATCCTCCAAATTTATTAAGTTTTTGACTACTGTAACTCCTTTATATTTTCTTTTAATTTTTAGAATCAAACTTCTCAATTTCTTTTAAAAATTTGCATTTTGATTGGTGGTGAACTTACATGTCAACTTTGGGATAAGGGACATCTTACTAGTTAGTCTGCTACTTTACATGGTATTTTTCTCAACTTATTTATGTCTATAATTTCTCTCAGTGATGTCATGTAACTTTTTAGCATACAGAAATTGCACATACAGTGATCATTTTATTTCCAGGTGATTAATGTTATGATGAAAACAATATAACATGCTACAGTATATGTAATATTGTTTTCTCAGTTGCATTATCCACTTGTTTGTTGCTAATATTTAGAAATACAGTAGAATTTTGTATGTTGACTCCTGTATTGTGCCCTTGATAAATTCACTATTTCTACTGGCTTTTTGTTGCATGATTTTACAGGGCTCTCTATGTACATAATCATAGTGTCTGTCATGCTGACAATTTTCTTTCTTTCTCTCTTTCTTTCTGGTTTTTATTTCTTTTCTTGGCTTATTGCATTGTCAGGTTCTCCATGTGATACTGACATTGTTAGAGTGACTATTTTTGTTTTGTTTCCAATTTTAGTTAAAAAGTATTCAGTATTTTCACTCTTCAGCGTAATCTTAGCTACAGGCTTTTCAGTTATCTTTTATCAACTATAAGAAATTTGATTCTATACTTAGCTTACTAAGACTACTTCTTAAAATTATGAATGGGTGATCAAATTTCTGAAATCCTTTTTCATCTACAGAGATGTTCTAATCATATACTTCTTCTCTTTTATGCTGTTAATATGGTGAATTGCACCAAGTGATTTTCTAATGTTAAGCCAAATTGCTATGCTGGGATAAATGCCTCTTAGTAATGATACATTATCCTTTTGAAGTCTGTGTGCATTTGATTTACTCCTATTTTGTGAAGGATCTTCATATCTGTTTATGAGGGATATTGTTCTATAACTTTTTCTTTCATAATGTCTTCATTAGATTTTACAGTTCAAGTTGTACTATCCTTAAACTTGAGTTGGGAAATGCTTTGTGTTTCTCTAAATTCTGAAAATAAGTTGTAGTTTGGTATTTTTATTTTTTGAAATTTTAACAGAATTTGTTTTTCAATTATGAGATTTCTTCATAAGAAGGTGTTTCATTTCCTTGCAAGACACAGAGCCTTTTAGATGGTTTCTTCTTGTGTCAGTTTGGATAAGTTGTATTTTTTAAGGAGTTTATCCATTTCATCTAAGCTGTTAAATAGCTTGGCATGGCATTGTTTAAAATGTCCCCTTATTACACTTTTAAAACCCATAGTATTTGTAATCACGTGCTTCTTTCTGTTGTAGTTATTAACACTTTGTGTATTTTTTTTTAGTCTGGCTAGAGTTTACATATTTTATTTAAGAAGCAACTTGTAACTTTGTTGATTTTCCATTAGTTTTCTAGTTCCTTTTTAGTCCTGTTCTTTTTTCTTTCTTATACTTACTACAGGTTTAATTTTCAAATTTTCTAGCTTTTTGTCAAAGAAGCTTACATCACTGATTTTATGTCTTTTCTTCAAAGACAATTATCACAATTTTTGCTCTAAGCACTATTTTATCTGTATCTGGTGAATTTTCTGTGTTTTATTACTCACTTTGAAATATTTCCTATATTCTCTTGTGAGTTCCTCAATGGGTTATTCAGAATTATCTTAATCTCAAATATTTTAGGATTTCCTATGTATTTTTATTACTTTCAAATTTAGTAACACTGAGGATTAAACACACATGATTTTATTCCTTCAAAATTTATTGTTGTCTATCATGATGAGTATTCCACATGCTCATGAGAAGAATGTGTATTTTGCAGATGATGAAAGATAAACTATTTTCAGTATGCCAAAGAAGAATGTTCTACTCAAGAGTTCTAGTAAATCAAGTTCACTGATAGTGCTTCAAATAGGCTATAGTTATGCTACTTTTCATCTATTTATTCTATCAGTTACTCAGAGGGGCTGGCAAGATCTACAGCTATGATTGGACATGTATTTCACCCTTTTTTCTTTTTGTTTGTTTCAGGTCCTTTGGAGCTCAAATGTAGGACGGTTACATTTTATTGGTGAACTGGGCTTTCATCATTATGGCATGCTCATTATCTCTGATAATCATTTTGTCTGGAAACCTACACTATCAGGATTAAATGATCAATACTACGTTTCCTATGCTTTGAGTCCACATGGTCGATCCTTTTACTGTTTTACTTTCAAACTTTGTGTCCTTAAATACTATTTTATATACTTGTAAATAATTGTTGATAATTGATATATTTAGTTAATGGTGAATTTTAATCATACACTAGTTAATAAATATTATCAGCCTCTAGAAAAGGACGTTCCTTCTTCTTTTGCCATACTGCTAACAGGAAGAGATAAATTCATCTAACCTGCAGTTGAATTTGGTTGGGGTTGTATGAACGCTTTAGATAAATTTAGTGTATCAATGACCTCAAATGATTTGAAGATGAAACTAAAACTTTCACTTTAACAATATGTGGGATGTGGGCACTAGCTAGATTTTAGATATCTCTTAATGTTTTACATCCTAAATGCCAGATTTTTCTCTCTTTTAGAACCTGGTTGACAAAGCTTTGTGGCTCACCAGGGAGTTTCTTTTTTCCTCTCCAGTCCTTCCCAGCTTTCTAGGCCTTTAAAGACTTCTCACAACCTTGCTCCTCTGCCCCCAGCATTCAGAACATGCTGCCTTCCCCATCAATCAAGTTTCAATGTATCTTTGAGGGGTTTTATTCCTTCTTTTGCCCTGATCTCAACCTTTGGCAGGCCACTGCTGGGCTCTTGTGCATATCGGAGGAGCCTGGTGAGTGGGGACTTCTCTCGTTTCCCCTGTCCTATATCCTGCCTTCAGCAAGCCATATAGCAGTGGATCCCCCAAGTGATCTGGAAGAACTTTCTAAACTGTCCTTTTTCCCTAACAAGCTTCAGCATACTATACCCATGTACTCGTGGAGGCCTTTAGGAAAGAGATACTGGGTAGAGGCAGATTGGTTCTATGGTTGGGAATTCTTAGTACTGTAATCCATCTTGTCTGTCCCCAAGACCATTAAAAGTTAATTAAAATTTCAGCAGGTTGATTCCTTTGTCTGTGATGGATTTCTTCTCTTCCCTTGGCTCCAGCAACGCTTAAAATACCCATAGGTCTTTATCCTGTGGATGAGTCCACTGCTTTTAAAATTCAGTTCATTTAGTTATCTCTGTGCCTTCAACTTTTTTTTTTTTTTATTTGACAGAGAGAAACACAGCAAGAGAGGGAACACAAGCAGAGGGAATGGTAGCGGGAGAAGCAGGCTTCCTGCAGAGCAGAGAGCCCGATGCGGGGCTCAATCCCAGGCCCCTGGGATCTGACCTGGGCCGAAGGCAGAGGCTTAACGACTGAGCCACCCAGGCGCCCCGCCTTCAACTTTTTTTTTAAACAAAACTGAATCTTGGGGCGCCTGGGTGGCTCAGTGGATTAAAGCCTCTGCCTTCGGCTCAGGTCATGATCTCAGGGTCCTGGGATCGAGCCCCACATCGGGCTCTCTACTCAGCAGGGAGCCTGCTTCCCCCTCTTTCTCTCTGCCTGCCTCTCTGCCTACTTGTGATCTCTCTCCTCTCTGTCAAATAAATAAATAAAATCTTAAAAAAAAAAACCAAAAAAAAAAACACCTGAATCTTTTCATTTATCTAGCTTGTGTTCTTATTGTTAGGAGAGAAGCAACAGTCTTCTGTGGCTTTCCCTATCTTAAATGGCAGTGGAAGTTCTTTCCTGGATTTCTTGCAAAATGTAGTTCAGCTACTGTATCGTTTTGGCAAAAATCGGTAACTCAACCAAATTTACCACCCTGATACATAACCTACTTCTCTATCTAATGTTTATATACTTTTATACAGTTCCCACTTTCAATTATTCTGAGAAAAAAATTTTAACTGCACTTCAAGTTGAAACATTTGAGTGCATTAGAAACTGTTAGCCAGATTAAGGAAAAAAAAACAAAATAAATCTGACTCAAAATCAGAAATAAAAGGAAGGACATTACAACAAATGCCCCCAAAGTAATAACAATAATAATAAAAAAGATCATACAAGACTACTATGAATAATTATATGCCAGCCAATTGGATAACTTAATGGGTAGATCCCAAGAAACATACAACCTATCAAGACTACAACATGAAAAAATCCTTAGTCTGAATAGAGCTATAACTGATACTGTCAATGAACCAAAACCTCCCAATTTAAACAAAAAACAAACAACAAAAAACCCAGGACAAGTTGGCTTCACTGGTGAATCCTACCCAACATTTAAATGAGAGGTAACAGCAATTTTACTCTAATTCTTCAAAAAAATGAACACTTCCAATGTTATTTAATGTCATGTTAACCTGACATCAAAGCCATACAAAGATACCAGAAAAGCCGCAAACTACAGGATAATGCTCTTGATGAACATAGATGCAAAAATCCTCAACAAGATACTAGCAAGCCAAATTGAACAGCTCACTAACGGGATCAGATACCATGACCAACTGGCATTTATCTCCAGGATGTAAAAATGGCTCGATATACAAAAGTCAACTAAGGTGATACTCCATACTGATGGAATGAAGGATTGAAATCATATGATCATTTCAAAAGATGTAGAAAAAGAATTTGGGTAAAATTCAACACTTTTTACAATAAAAACTCTCTAACTCAGAAGAGAAGAAAACTACCTCAACATAATAAATATGATATCCTACCACTACCACTGCACTCATGAACTGAAAGCATTTGCTCACAGATCAGGAGCAAGGCTAGAATGCCCATTCTCACCATTTCTATTCAACACAGTCCTGGAAGCCTAGCCGAACCAATTAGGAAGGAAGGGAGGGAGGGAGGAAGGAAGAAAATGCATATCCAAATTCAAGTGGAAGAAGTGCAAATCTCCCCATGTGCAGATGACATGATCTTTATATGGAAAACCCTCAACATTCCATCTAAAAACCATTTGGACTAATAAATAAATTCAGTAAAGTTGGAGAGTAGAAAATCAACATATCAAAATAAGTTGTGTTTCTATACAATAACAATGAGCTGTCTGACAAGGAAATTAAGAAGACAATTCCACTTACAGTAACACCAATGAGTAAGTAAATAAAGTACTTAGGAGCAAACTTAACCAAGGAGGTCAAACACTTATACACCGACAACTACAAAATATTGATTCAAGAAATTAAACAAGGCAGAAGGCAGGGGCGCCTGCGTGACTCAGTCATCTCAGTGGCTCATGTCATGATCCCAGGGTCCTGGGATTGAGCCCCATGTTGTGCTCTCTGCTAAGCAGGGAGTCTTCTCCCTCTCTCTCTGCCTCCTCCAGTGGCTTGTGCTCTCTCTCTCTCTTACTCATTCTCTTACTCTCTCAAAGAAATAAAATCTTAAAAAAAAAAAAAAAAAGAAAACAGAAATTAAACATGGCAGACCCCAAACCCTACCAGTCTTCAAACAAAGGCAGTACTTTTCTGATAGTGGCTGTAGCAACATTTTTCTAGATATGTTTCCCGAGGCAAGGGAAATATAAATAAAAATAAACTATTGGGACTCCATCAAGATAAACAGCTTCTGCACAGCAAAGGAAACAACAAAACTACTCCTAAAAGACAACCTACTGAGTAAAAGAAGATATTTGCAAAAGACTTATCCAACACAGGGTGAATATCCAAAATATATAAAGAACTTATACAACTCAACAACCCAAAAATGATTAATTCAATTAACTGGAAGAAGAAATGAATAGGTATTTCTCCAAAGAAAATGTCCAGATAGACAACAGACACATGAAAAGAGGCTCAACACCACCCATCATCTGGAAAATGCATATCAAAACTACAATGAGATATCACCTCACATCTGCCAGAATGCCTAAAATCAGTAATACAAGACACAACAATTTGTGAACGGGATACAGAGAAAGGAGAACCCTCATGAACTGTTAGTGGAAATGAAAACTGTTACAGCTGGTGTAGAAGACTGTATTCCTCAAAAAGTTACAAACATAACTACTCTATGATCCAGGAATGATACTACTGGGTATTTACCCTAGGTATATCAAAACAGGAATTCAAAGGAATACATGCATCCTATGTTTATAGCAACATTATTTACAAAAGCCACATTATGGAAGCAGCCTAGGTATCCATCAATAGATGAATGGATAAAGAAGATATAGGGGCACCTGGGTGGCTCAGTCGTTAAGCGTCTGCCTTTGGCCCAGGTCAGATCCCAGGGTCTTGGGATCGAGCCCCGCATCAGGCTCCTTGCTCCGCGGGAAGCCTGCTTCTCCCGCTACCATTCCCTCTGCTTGTGTTCCCTCTCTCGCTGTGCTTCTCGCTGTCGAATAAATAAAATCTTAAAAAAAAAAAAAAAAAAAAAGAAGATATAGTATATATACACAATGGAGTATTACCTATAGGTGCACCAGGGTGGCTCAGTCCACTAAGCACCTGCCCTTGACCCCCTGCATCGGGATCCCTCCTCTAGTGGGGAGCCTGCTTCTCCCTCTTCCTCTATGCGTCCCCCACCCCCAGGCTCTCTCTCTCTCTTACTGTCTTTTGATATTTCCAATAAATAAAATCTTAAAAAAAAATTATTACCCATAAAAAGAATGGTGTCTTGCCATGTGCAACAACATATATGGATCTAGAGAGTACAATGGTAAGTGAAATAAGTCAGTCAGAGAAAGACAAATGCCGTATGATTTCACTCAGACATGGAATTTAAGCAACAAAATAAATAAACAAAGGGAAAAAAATATATAGAGAGAAACAGGTCAAGAAGCAGACTCTTAAATACAGAGAACAAACTGGTGGTTACCAGAGGGGAGGTGGGTGAGGGGGAGTGGGTGAAGGAAGATGGGTGAAATAAGGGATGGGGATTAAAGAGTCACTTATCATGGTGAGCAGCATAACGTACAGAACTGCTGAATCACTATAATGTACACGTGAAATTAATATAACACTATACATTTACTAGATGGAATTGAAAGGAAAAACAAACATGAAACAAAACAAGACTAAGAATGAGAATTCAATCTCAGAACCAAGTAAGATTAACATGGAAGTAAAAGCAAATCAATATACTAACGTGATATGTCAACTAACTGCAGTATGTGAATTCAGGAAACAAGTTTTACTTTTCAATCCAAATGCATTATAAATATTATAATCTAATAAATTACATAATTGCACCTTTAAAAAAGATATGAAATAAGACATAACCAAATGGAAAGACACCTGTTTCTGGACTGGAGGAATGTTATTAAATAATTTACAGATCATTTACACTGAAAATAATTTACAGATTTAAATTATGAAATTATCTTGAATTTCATATTGAATTGAATATTGAAATACATATCAAATTATGAAAATAATTTACAGATTCAAAGCAATGTCCATCAAAATCCTAATACCATATTTTACAAAAAGAGAAAACCAAATTCTGCAAATCATGGGGTCACACACACACACACAAAACAAACAAAACAAACAAGGAGCAGATCAATCTTGAGAAAGGAGAACAAACCTAGAAACATCACAGTTCCTTTCAATGTATGTTACAAAGTTAGAGACATTACACTTTCTGATTTCAAACTATGTAACAAAGCTACAATACTCAAAACAGTTTGGTACTGGCAAAAAGATATGAAGACTAATGAAACACAATTGACAGTCCAGACACAAATCTAACCACATATGGTCCAATGAGCTCTAACAAGGGTGCCAAAAATGTACAATGAGGTAAGAATAGTTTTTAACAAATGGTGCTAGTAAAATCAGACAGCCACAAGCAAAAGAAGGAAACTGGATCTTTATCTTACATCATAGAATAAAATAAACTCAAAACAGATTAAAGACTTAAAGATACGACCTGAAACTGTTAAAATTCTGAAACAACAACATAATGGAAAAGATTCATGACAGTGGTCTTACCAAAGCTTTCAAGGATAGGACACCAAAACAAAAACAAAAATAAAACAACACCAGACAACAAAAACAAAATTAGACAAGTGAGACTACATCCAACTAAAAAGTTCTGCACAGCAAAGGAAATATAACAGTGAAAAGGCAATTTAAAGAATGTATTTGCAAACCATTTATCTAACAAGAGGGTAAACTTCAAATCATATAAGGAATTCCAACAACTGAATAGTAGAAAACTAATAACCTTATTTAAAAATATGCTCAAGACTTGAATAGACATTTCTCCAAAAAAGACCTATAAATGGCCAAAAGTTCTAAGAAAAATGCTCAACACCATTAACCATCAGGGAAAGGTCAATCAAAACTACTGTGAGGTATCATCTCACCCCTGTCAAGATGGCTAATATAAAAACAAAGACAAAATGTATTGGTGAGGATATGGAGAAAGTAGAACCCTTGTGCCCATTTCAAAGGAAAGCAAAATGGTGCATGGAAACTTTCCTCAAAGAATTAAAAATTTACAACCACCATATGACCCAACAATCCCACTTCTGTGCATTTATCCGGAAGATAGATGTTGCCTTCAAGAGATATGAGGACTCCCCCTATTAACTGCAGCACTATTCATCGCAGCCAAGATGGGAAAACAACCTGAGAGTCCAAACATATAAAATATGTAAGTAACATCAGAGAAAATACAGCACAGCATATATGTACAATGGGATACTCTTCGGCCTTTAAAGAAAAAAATTATACAACAACATGATGAACCTTGAAGACACTATGCTAAGGTAAAGAGATCAGACACCAAAGGTAAAGTTCTGCACAGTTCTCCTTTTAGGAGGTATTGAAAATAGGCTCTCGGAAATAGTTACCAGGTGATAGGGGAAGGAAGAAATGGGCAGGAGCTGATCAGTGGACATAAATTTTCAGCAAAAATGAATTAATACCTAGAGGTCAGGAGAAAACCATTGTACCAAGAATCCAAAAATACTCTACTGCACACTGAAGAATTTCAAAGAGTAGGTTTCCTATTAATTGTGTTTTCCACAGTAAAATTAAATGTTAAAAAGTTAAAGGACAGATACATTAGCACGTTTATAGAAAGACTCAGGAAAAACTAAATAATAATGAATGGTTATGTACATTATTATTCATTTCTATGTTGAAATATACTGCATCAGAGAACAAGATCACATTTTTGAAGCCTCTGTAATACTAAAAAGTGCTCCAAAAAAAAAAAGATATTTTTTTGAGGACCCAGGAAATATCAAATACAGTAGCAGGGGCTGATCATGCAAAAATAAATAAAATATGCATGGTTTCCGCCTGAATAAAGCTTTTAATGTTGCAGGAGAGACAAGACAGTAAACAAATGTATACTCACAAATTCTGGTGTAATGACATTTAAAGTAAATGTTGACATGGAGACCTCCAGGATCAGCAAGTCCAAAAGCCCCTCTTAGCAAAGTTAAGACCTAGTGAGAAAGATGCAGTCCCAGGAGTTTCAGGAATAGCCATTCAGGCAGTGGAAGGAGCTAGAACTCAGCACAGTTTGCAAATGAAGGAGATATTGCATGACCGATGCACACTCTGCAAAGAGGGAGGTGCGATGTGCAAGGGTGAATGTGGCCAGGGACCTGGTCATTCACAGCTTTGCCAAGTTTCAGAAGTAAGGGGTTTAGAATTGTTTCTTAGTACATGTGTTTCTTACCTCCCTGTTAAAACTGATTTTAAACACAGGGTAGTTTATGTTCTTAAACAAGTATGTCTTTTTTTGAGTGGAGAGTTAATTAAACAGGAGCCTAACAAGTACAGAGACCAGATAGCAGGCTACCTAGCAGTAAAGGTGAAAAAGGTGGTGTGTGCAGATTTCGACCCATTGTATAAGCAGGATGCTTGTTGGGATGTTGGATTTGAAGCTGGTGGGGCGGTTTGGGCTGAGGCTACCTTGAAAAGTTGTCAGAATGTACTTTTAAGTCAGAAAAAACCAAGTACAATAAAGTCTGTATTCTGTGAGCTCAATTATAGGGAAGATATATGCAATTAACTTCCCAAATAGAATGTTACTGCCAGTTGTCTCCCAGTGGTAGGATGATGAGTGGGTTTATTTCCTTCCTCCTTCCTCGTGACCTTAAATACTTATCGAACATTTTAACAACCTTGCTTTTTAAAGGGATTTTATCAAAAATATTCAGAAGAACAGTATAATCTTTGAGATACTGGGACTATCTGATTCCTTCATCTCTTTTTCTCATGGTTCTCTTGATCCCCATTGCAAACTCTCTTTCTCACACTCTTAAACGTTACATTTTAATTAGGAAAAAAAAAATGCCACATCCAGTACTCTCAAAGTCTGTTGCTTTTTGGTGTTTCTTGTTGCAGAAGAGCATTCTGAAGGCTTTGTACTTTCCTTTATTTGGATATAACTTCCCCTTCTCCCTAGATATGCACGAAATGATTTTCAAACTACAAACATGTGCATCACAGTTCTTGACCTTTTCTTTCATTATTTTTTTCCATAGTTATTGTTGAATCTCTTCAGTATGTATATTCAGGCCTTATAATTTTTTTTTTTTGACAATAAAATTCTCTAGTTTTTCTTTAGTACTTCAAGCCAAATGGTCTATTTATGACACACATATACGCCCCTTCTTGATCTTTCCTATCTTTTCTCTGTACTTCGTTCCCTTTTCCTTCTGTGGCTTTTGTATCCGGGTTCCCTTTTTACTGTGTGAATTCATTTTTCGTCCCTCCTGCAAGCTATTCACTCCATGCGTCCCTTTTTTAAATTGGCAGTCAAATTTTTATTATCCATGGAATCTTTTGTGATCACAGGTGATTTCTCCCTTCTAATTTATTCTTCTAAGTGCATGTGCACTTTATGGACTCGTGAGGAAATGAATCAAATTAAAAGGACTTTTTTTTAAAGTGGTTTCTGTATATTTTCAAAGGTCCTCAATTTTTTTTGTTCCTGAGTTTGCCTATTGTGGAGGAAGCCCCTGCTCACAGGCTCCCTGACTGCTTGGCCCCCACCTTGCCTTTTCCACTCCGAGAAGCATCCCCACCAGTCCAGCTCTCTGTAAGCGAGGTTATTCTGCCCCCAAAGAGAGGAAACTGAAAGCACATCTCCATTTGCCTCACATACAGCCTCAACCCCAGGAAGGTCCTTGCATGACCTCGGGGGGTAATGTCCCTCTTCAAGAGGGGCTGGTATCGCCATCAGTTCTCCACACCACCTCCTTCCCACCTCGTTTGTCCTCTGGCATAAATTCCAAGTTTCTGGGGTGTGAATGGCACCTGTATTAGTTTCCTATTGCTGCTGTAACAAATGACAGCAGCATAAGTAATCGAGAACATCCATTTATTCTCTTCTCCTCCTGCACAAGACTTACTATCCCCCATCTTCTGGAGATCAGAAGTTTGGGTGGGGCTGGCCTGATCCTCTGATCTAGGCCTCACTGATCTATAATGTCAGTGGGGTTCGGCTCTTTTCCGGAGGCCTTGGAGGACAGAGGTCCCCATCTTCTTGCTGGCTGTCAGCCAAGGTCTGCTGTCTGCTCCTAGATGCTACACGTATTCCTTCCTATCTGGCCCCTCTGCCACCAGAGCCCCAGTGACACAACGAATTCCCCTCACCCCTCCAATCCCTGTGTTCCTTACTCCACCCTTACTTCCCTATTTTGCTTTTAAAAGTCCACGTGATGATTAAGTTGAGCCAAAGGTACATATAATCCAGGATAATCTCCTTATTTTACCAACGACTGATTCTTAGCCTTCAAGAATCTTCGAAGTGTCCTTTTCTATGTAAAATAAGTAACTGACAAGAGGCAGAGATCACTGATGTGTTATCATTCCTACCACCACACGCTTCCCAGAATGCATGGAAGGGAATGACACAGCAGAAAAGCAACAGCTAAATACACATGTGTTAGAGGAGCCAGTCCTTTGGCAACAGGAAATGAGCATAGGCTAGCTACTGTTATTCTAATTTAACTCCCTATAAATCATGAAACAACTAAGATCGTCCAGGATTATGCACATCAATATGCCCTATAAGATGAAATGTTATGCAAAGAACCCGTAAGCTTAAAATTCCAACAAGTTTATAAAGCAGCCACCTGCGTGTGTTTCAAGCAGAACTCGAAAAGTTAGTAAGCTATTTTGGGCAAATGGTATTCTGGATAGTTTATTCAAAATTAGAGAGCCAGGTAGAAAGTATTTGTTTACTGTGAATTAATAGTCATTAAATGAGGTGTTCAGGTAAAATTGATTTTATAAAAGAAAGAAACAAGAAAAGGAGAAAGGGAAAAAAAAATTCAATCTATTCAGTGAAAACACTTCTGTGAGCCAAAGAAGCTAGTTAATTAAAACACATGGATTACATGGATTATAAAGGTTCGGTGAACAGGGTGTCAGGATATAGGTGTTAATTCACCTGTTTTATGTAATATTTGGGTGGACAGTAAGCGGGCACAGATTTGAGAGAGCATCATACATAACAATCACATAACAACATAATCTGTAGTTGTATACATTCTAACTGCAATAGAATGTACACTGTTATCAAAAGAGGACCCACTACAGGAGGTACCCACTTCTAGATATTTGCAACTAACCTTCATGCTAACGCTCTCTCATAATTCACCCATCTTCATCAGTGCGATGAAGATTAAAGGGTGTTCATGAAAACAGAAGGTCTTCCACCACATGTTTTTAAAGAGGAGACTGAGAACTTCTGGAAAAGTTGATAACGGAGAAGTGGGTTTTCCGCTAAAGCTGAACACAATTACAAACAAAAAGCAAATTCTTAAAAAGCCAGGGGGGGTGGGGTGAGGGGCGGGGAAATACATGATCACTCCTTAACTCAGGAACCAGGAAAAGTACAAGGAATTTTAGCCACGGAGAGAACAGATTAGATGCAATGAAATGGACACGCCAAAAGTCAACACTCAACTTCCCTCAAGGAAGAGGCTCTGTGTTGGAGCAGAGACCACCCCTTGGCTCTCCTCATCCTGCTGCACCAAAGTTACAGTCAATGAAGTACAAGGAGATGAGCTAACAGTGAACTGGAAAAGAAGTGGGCAGGCCTAAGCAAAGTCCTAAAGATGACACAGAATTCCAATCTCAATCATATGGACAACTTAGTCCCTGAGCCAATTTTGGCCTTGATGAAATTACCTCAAATAAAAAAAGGGAAAAGAGAACAAACACAAGGAAGACAAGGTGATGAATAAGGAGGTCTCTCCTTTATTAATTAGGTTTTCTTAAGAAAACAAAAAGCCGTAATACAAAGAACATTCAAAGTTTTTAAGGAAAAAATTCTCGATCTCAAGAATTACCTGTCTCTACATGTCAAAACTGCTTACCTTGCATCTAACAGGCAAGTTTACTGGAAAAAAAAAAATGAGCCATACTGAGACACAGCCAGAATGACTCATTTAAAAAACAAAGGATCGGGTATCCAAGGGGGAAAAATATCTCTTTGACTGTGAGGTGTCAGGAAAGAGGGAAGTAATATTTACAGTAAAAAAATCCAAAAAACAAAACACCAAGAACCCTGAAACCTGTCACCTAGAAACATTAAACCCAATCAATCTGGCATTAACAAGGTGAAAGAAAGAGAAACGTACATTCAAATGGGCAAGAAACTGGGGGGCATAGTCCACAAATATATTGCTTCTTCTTAAAAAGACCTCAGTGAGGGGCGCCTGGGTGGCTCAGTGGGTTAAGCCTCTGCCTTCAGCTCAGGTCATGAACTCAGGGTCCTGGAATCAAGCCCTGCATCAGGCTCTCTGCTTAGCAGAGAGCCTGCTTCCCCTCCTCTCTCTGCCTGCCTCACTGCCTGCTTGTGATCTCTCTGTGTGTCAAATAAGTAAATAAAATCTTAAAAAAAGAAAAGACCTCAATGATTTGAAGATCTACTCTGCCCCCAAAAGAGACAATTTAAAGGAAGTAAAAATTATACATGTGTTAGTCATTAGAATTGAATCTTCAAATAAAAACTACATATGACCAAAAAAAAATTGCAACTTCCTAAATTAGAGAAAAACGGCTTTCCCTCTCCTTTATGGTAATCTAGCCCCCAAACCAGACAGGGTTTGATGCTGGCTAAACAGGGTGGGAAGGTCGGGCAAGGAAGAGACCAAGGAGAATTGCCCTTTTCCAAGGAGCCAGAGGTGTTTCCGGCACATTCGAAGCCCAGGCTTCGAGTCTCAAAGACCCTAGCCCTTCTGAGGGAGGCCGGGTCAGTACCGGAAGGAAGCCTTCTGTATGGAAGGCGGGCAGCCCACATAGGGCCTACAGCATGGCACTTGTGGCTGGCAGCCCACACTCAGGGCAGCTTTGTGGAAATAGGAACAGGAGGCAGGCCTGCAGCTCAAGTCCCTTTCTCTGAAACAGAGCCAGGAAACATGCTGTGGACATCTGCCAAGTGACCTAGGTTCAGCAATCTTCCCTCTGACTCAGCTCCAGAAGAGGAACTTGTCCAATTGGGAGTTTTAAAAAATCAGAAAAAATAAACACTTGGTTCTATTTTAGCTGTAATCAGCAGTAGGTAATTTTTTTTTTTTTTTTTTTTTTTTTACTGATGATTTGAGTTGTTCACTGTTTAGTTCCTCTTTCTTAGGAGGCTCCTTCCTTTCTCATTCACGACTGGGGAGTGGTCCGGGGGAGGTTATGAGTGAACTGTTGTTGTTTAAACAATTAAATAAATTCTCGAAACAAACAGAAACAAAGGCAAATTTATTTTCATGCTAATTCCTTAGAGCCTAGAATAACCATAATAACTAAAAGAACAATTTAATAATAATAATAATAAATTATATGTAAAAGCATGTGGAGGGAAGTTTGGATGTGCTGGTTCTTTAATTTACACAGAAAAGAGTCAATTGTCAGGGACTTTTGGTTTCCCATCCAGCATGAAAGGCATTCAGACATTGTCACTCTATTCTAACAACAAAAATCTGAACAAATAGAAATATTAAAAATGCTTCTTAGATCTACTAGAGAAGGAAGATCAAAAGGCAAATTGCTACCTTAAGAGTGGGGAGACAAAAGGAGGATAAAGAAAATTAAAAATTACTGGTACAGAAACCTTCAAGGAAACCAGTACCAGAGAAATCTGACATGTAAGTGATGAAGTGCTGGAGGTTCTGAATGGACAGGCCTTACAGAAAAAAACTCCAGGGGAACCAGTCCTTTGGGAGATCCCACACTTTTGTAAGTTTCAACTTCCAGAGTTCTACCAGATTGTCACAGTCAATGTCAGAGAAATCCCCTTACACTTTTGGCTGGAAAAGGGAAAATGGAACCATGGTGAAGTATGCCGGAGTGCTCTGTTACCTTAAGAGAAATTATTCTCTTAATAATTTAAGAGCACAACAGAGCACAAACAACTTGGGGGAAGGGAAATATACACCATCAGCCCCCACTAGCCATCTGGTGCCACCTAAGAGGGATACAGAAGGAACTCAAAAGCACAGGTGAAGTTCATTGTCCAGGAGCAGGGTTTCACCAAGAAACTAAAACCAAATCCCTGGACAAACTATAGAAAGCACCCTCTCCCTGACACTTTCCCACCACCTTACTAAAGATATATTTATTCCAATTCCTTTTCACTAGGACTTCATGTCTACTTCTCACAGAAAATTACAAGTCATACCAAAAGGCAAAAACACAGTTTGGAGAGACTATAAAAGCATTAGAACCAGAGGCAGATATGGCAGGGAGGTTGGAATTATAAAAAAAATTTTAAAGCCGTGATTAATATGCAAATGGCTTTAATGGAACAAACAGAAAAGACGTAAGAACAAGTGAATAATATAAGGATAAAAATCAAAAAATCTAAAAATAAAAAAATGCTAGCAATCAAAACCAGTGTAACTTTTGATGGTCCCATTAGCAGACTAGACACAGTTGAGGAAAGACTCTCTGAGGTTGAGTATATGAGGGAGACATCTAAATCAGAAAAGGAGAGGAAAAAACTGGGAAAAAATGGAACAGAATATCCAAGAACTATGGGATAAGTACAAAAGTTGTAACCTGTGTGAAGAACACCAGGAGGCAAAGAAAGAGAAAGGAACCAAGGAACCATTTGGAGCCACAGTAACTGAGAGTTACCCCCATAATAATGTTAGACATCAAACCACAGACCCAAGAATCACAGAGAACAGGTAGCAGATTAAATGCCAGGCAAAAGCAACACGACACTTAGGGAGATCACCTTCAAACTTTAAAAAAATCTAAAGTAAATAATCTTAAAAGAAGTCAGAGGATAAAAACAAACAACACCTTACTGTGCAAGAGCAAAGATAAGAATTATATGCAAGATCTCAGGTACCACACAAGAAGGGAATGGAGTGAAATATAGTAAAAGTTGGAAAAAAAAAAAAAAGGCAATCTAGAACGCTGTATCCTGTGAAATTATCCTTTAAAATAAAAAAAGACATATGTACTTCCTCAAACAAAAATTGAGGAAATCTGTTGTCAGTACACTGGTCTTGTGAGCAATTTCGTAAGTTCTTCTGAGAAGAAAAATTATATAGATCAGAAACCCAGAACTATATAAACAAAGGAAGATCATGGAAGAAGGACTAAGGTACAAAAAAAGCTTTGATCTTTGTTATTTTTAATTGAGATAACTTATTATACAAAATAATCACACTACGGTGTTCAATCATGTACGCTTACGTATGCATATATATGTGCGTATGCCTACGTGTAAGTGAAAGGAATGAGAGTACTGATACAAGGGAGTAGAGAGAGGAATTAAAAGTATTTTGTTATTGTGAGCTACTTGCACTACCCATAAAGCAGAACAGTATTGGGTCAAAGTGGATTGTAATAGATGAAATGTATTTTGCAAACTCTAGAGCAACCACTAAAAAGAAGTCAAAAAGGAAGTATAACTAATATGCTTAAAAAAAAAGAAAATGGAAAAAAGCATCATATAAAATGCTCCAATCTCAAGACAAAAAAAGTGTGAAGGCAAAAATAGAGGGGGAAAAAAAAAGAACACAGGTAACAAACAGAAAACAGTAACGAATATGGTAGACATAAGTCCAACCATTCCAAGAATCACTTTTGATGTCCATGACAGAAATTTAAAATAAAATAGAGATTATCAAAATGAATCAAAAAATAAGATCCAACTAAACATTGTCTACAAGACACCTACTTTAAATACAAGAGATTCAAAGTAAATGGACAGAGAAAAACAGACGATGCTAACAATAACTGAGATTGATATATAATTTTATATATCAACTCCACTGGGTAAAAGGATGCATAGTTGGCAAAACATTATTTCTCTGTCTGTGATGGTGTTTACAGAAAAGAAGAGAATTTAAATTGGTGAACTGAATAAAGCAGATGGCTCTGACCACTGTGGGCTCATATCATCCAATCTACCGAGGGCCTGGAGAGCATAAAAAGGAGAAAAGGCGAATTCATCCACTCCCTGCTTGAGTTGAGACATCCAACTCACTTCTGCTTTCGTGGTTCTTAGCCCTTCATCTCAGACTGAATTACACCACTGGCTTTCTCAGTTCTCTACCTTGTAAATAGCAGATGATGAGATTTCTCATCATATTTTGTGTTCCCATATATAACCCTAATACACTAACGTAAAGAAATCAGGAGGAGCTATACTATTTCAGACGGATTTCAGAAAAAGGAATATTATCAGCGATAAAAGGATAAATCTGGCATTACATAACAATAAAGGAATCAAAATTCAAAGAAAACACAACAGCCCTTAAGGTGTATGCACCCAACATCAGAGCAACAAAATATTTAAGTCAAAATATGATAAAATTCCAAGGAAAAATAAGTGACTTTACTCTCACGGTTCGGGATTTTAACACTCCTCTAACAGAAATGGACAAATCCGTCAGATAGAATATTTGTTTTTTTTTAAAGATTTTATTTATTTATTTGACAGAGAGAGAGATCACAAGTAGGCAGAGAGGGGGAAGCAGGCTCCCTGCTGAGCAGAGAGCCCAATCATGACCTGAGCCCAAGGTAGAGGCTTTAGCCCACTGAGCCACCCAGGCGCCCCCATCAAAAAGAATATTAATAAGAACATAGATAAATTTAAAGCACCATCAATCAACTGGATATAATTAACATCTATAGACTATCCAACGACAGCCGAATATGTATTTTTCTCAAGGTCTTATGGAATCTTACCCCATACAGACCATATTGTGGACCACAAAACACACCCTAACAAACTTAAAGACACAGAAATCATCAAATCTCTGCTCTCAGAAGACAGTAAATTCAATTAAAAATTAATAATGGAGGGGCGCCTGGTGGCTTGGTTGGTTGAGTGTCTGCCTTCGGCTCAAGTCACAATCTCAGGGTCCTGGGATCAAGTTCTGCATGAGGCTCTCTGCCTAGTGGGGAGTCTACTTCTCCCTCTCCCTCTGTGCACTCTCAGTCTATCGCTCTCTCTCAAATGAATAAATAAAATGTTAGAAACAAACAAAAAAAGAAATCAGTAATGGAAAGGTAGTTGTTTAATCTTAAAGCATTTGGGATCCAACACATTTCTGAGTAACATATTGTCAGAGAAGATTTCTCAAGAGAAATTTTAAAAATATTTTCAATTAGATGGAAATAAAGTAAAACTTATAAAAATTTGTGCAATGGATTGAAAGAGGTACTACAAAAAAATTTATAGCATTAAATGCAAATACTAGTAAAGAAGAAATGTCTAAAATGAATAATCTAAGTTTTCATCTTAGGAAAACAGAAAAAGTACAAATTAAATGCAAACTCAACAGAAGAAAAAAATAGTAAGAAGTTAATGAAATAGAAAACTGCAAATCAATACAGAAAAACCAAGGAGACCAAAAGCTGGTTCTTTGAAAAGATCAATAACCAAGCTAAGTGAGAAAAAAAGCGCTGACACAAATTACTGAAGTCAGAAATGAAAAAGGGGGCATCACTACAGATCCAAGGAGAGTAAAAAGATAATAAAGAAATACTATGGACAACTCTATGCACACAAATTTTGTGACATAAATAATTGGACCAATTCCTTGAGTGACAGAATCTGCTAAAACAAGAAAAAACAATCTGAATAGGCCTATATCTATTTTTCCAAATGAATTACATCCATACTTCACAATCTCTCTCAGAAGACAGAAGCCTATGCTTCCTAACTCATTCTATGAGACCAACATTATCGTAATACCAGAAACACTAAGCATTACAAGGCTAGAGAGCTACAGACCACTATCTCTTTTGAGGAGACATGTAAAAATCCCTAAAAATTAGTAAGTTGAATCCAAAAACCTATAAAAAAGAGTTATATACCACAATCAAGAGGATTTATTCCAGGTATGCAAGGCTGCTTTTACATTAAAAAAAAATCAATTAACATAATCCAACACACCGACAGGCTAAGGAAGAAAAGAAAACCACACAATCTGATCAATAAATGCAGAAAAGTTATTTGACAAAAACCAAACACCCATTCATGATAAAAACTCTCTGCCAACTAGAAGGGAACTTCTTCAACTTGATAACAAACAACAACAAGAAATCCCTACAGCTAACACCATACTTAATGACGAAAAGCTCAAATTTTTCCTGCTAAGATCAGTAACAAGGTGAGGCTGTTCCTTCTCTGCAGTGGTTTTCAACACTGTACTAGAAGTCGTAGTTGATTTAGTAAGACGAGAAGGGGGTATAAAAGGTATACATATTGGAAACAATAAAACCTTTATTAGTGGTTTATTTTTTATTTTATTTTATTTTAATTTATTTATTTTATTTAATAATTTTTTATTATTAATAATAAATTATAAAATTATAATTATATTTAATTATATAATTATATATAAATCATATATGTTTATTATAAATAATAAATTCTATAATTATAATTATAAAATATTATAAATAATATTTTATTTATTATTTATTTTATTTTATTTAAAAGTCTTTATTAGTGTATGATAGAATCATCTATGTAGAGAAACTGAAAAGAATCTCCTGAAACTGTTAAATGACTAGAGCAAGTTTTTAAGGTACAAAAAGTCAATTCCTTTCCTATATAACACAAGGTACAAGTGGACTTTGACATGAAAATACATTAGCACTTACCTTACCACACCTGAAAATGAAGTACTTAGGTATAAATACAACAAAGTATGTATAAGACATCTCTGAGGACAACACAGAGGAAAACTAGGGAGGAAAAACTACATAGAGAGACACTCTGTGTTCATGTGTAGACTCAGTAAGGTCAAGGTAGTTGATTCTTTTCAACTGGACTTACCGATTCAACTCAACCCCAGTCAAAATGCTAGCAAGCTACTTTGTGGATACTGCCGAATTAATTCTAAATTTTCTATATAGAGCCGTGAGACCCAGAACAATGAACCCAATATTGAAGGAGAAACACAGAGCTGGAGGACTGACACTACCTTACGTGAAGCTACACTGTCTTGATTATATAGCTTTACAGTTAATCTTGAAGGAGTGGACTTATTAATACAACTTTTCATTTCCACTTACTTTTTCATTGTGTCTTATACCCACCTCTTGCACTATTGTATGGTACCGGCGAAAGACAGGCAAACAGATCAATGAAAAGATTAGAGAGCCCACAGCTAGACCCCTGTAAACAATGGTCAACTTTTCTTTAACAACGGAGCAAAAGCAATGCCACGGGGGCAAAGACAGACTCTTCAGCAAACAGTGCTAGGCCAACTGGACACACACATGCAGAGAAATGAATCTGGACACAGACCTTACAGCATTCACAGAAAACAAAAACAAGACTCAAAATGAGTCAGAGACCTAAATGTACAAAGAAAAACTATAAAACTCCTAGGAGATACCATAGGAAAAAAATCTTGGTGCCCTTCATACGGGAATAGTATTTCAATCTAACACCAAAGGCATAATCCATGAAAGAAATATCTAATGATATGGACTTCACCAAAAACTTCTGGTCTGCTAAATACAGTATCAAGAGTATGTGAAGAGAAGCTACCGACTGACAGAAAATATTTTTAGAGGCATGTATGATAAAGGATTCTTATGCAAGATACACAAAGATCCTTAAATCTCAATGATAAAAAAAAAAAAAAACAAAAAAAACCCCAATTTTAAAAGCAAAGGATCTGGACAGACACCAAAGAGGATATCCAGATGCCAAGTGAGCACATGAAAATATATTTGTCATCCTATGTTGTTAGAAAATTACAAATTTAAACAACAATGAAATACCACTCTCTATACCTGTTAGACGGGCCAAAATCCAAAACACTGCCCACACCCAGCGCTGGCCAGGATGGGCAGCAATATGGACTCTCATCCATTGTGGGTGGGACTGCACAATAGAAGAGCCACTTGGGAAGATTGTGAAACCATTTTGTTGGTTTCTTAGAAAACTGAGCATGCTTTTTTTTTTTTTTTTTAAGATTTTATTTATTTGACAGAGAGAGAGAGATCACAAGCAGGCAAAAACTGAGTGTGCTTTTACCCTATGAGTTAGCAATAACACTCTTTGGAATTGACCCGAATGAACTGAAAACTTACACCCAGACAAAAACCTGCCCATACATATCGACAGCAGTGTTTTTCCTACTTGCCCAAACCTGGAAGCACCAGGATGTCCTTCAGGAGGTAAACGGGTAAATAAACTATGATGCATCCAGACAATAGCATAGTTTTCAGTGCTAAAGAGAAATGAGCTCTCAAGCCATGAAAAGACATAGAGGAAACTTAAGGACTTACTACTGTGTGAAAGGAACCAACTGGAAAAGCTCTTCAAGCTGTATGATCTTTACTAAAGTAAAGGCTTTACTGAGTCTGGAAACAGTAAAAAGTTCACTGGTTACCAGAAGTTAGGGTAAAGGGAGGAATGAGCAGACAGAACACAGAACAACAGTAGAATCGTTCCGTGTGTTCCTGCAGTAGTGGATACATTTGTCAAAACTCCGAAGATGTACAAAATCAAGAGTGAACACCCACAGGAACTACAGACTTTGGGTGATAAGTACAGGCTGATGTAGGTTCACTGATTCTAACAAATGGTGGGAGATATGGGTAATCCGGAAGGTTCTATGTATGTAAGGAGAGGGGGCAGAGAGAATTCGCTGTACTTCAAGTTTGAGATAAATCTAAAACCGCTCTAAAAATGTTTAATTAAAAAGTCAACTGCCATTATTTAGATGGTGTTCATTTTTAAAGACATAAATGTAACAATAGAATGTAAGACATAAATGTAACAAACATACAGGGTGGTTAGGATGGAGGAATAAAAATGTCAATGTGTCCCAGAAAATTATGAGAAAAAATGAAATGCATCAAGAAGTATTTAAAAAACAAAAAAATTATAAGCGTAAGTATAATTTATTATATGGTATAATCAATACGAGTAGATTTCAGATATATGAAAGAAAAACTTAACATACTTCATTTGATTGATTCAGAATCCAACTGTTATTCACGCTACCTGTTATATATACACACTTAAACTAACTCAGGAAATGGGTAAAACACATGAGGAAAATGCAAAGAAATAAAGAACAAAGGGTCACCATATTAATAACAGATCTAGTGAAATTCAAAATAAAAACCATTCCAGAAGATAATTTTTTTGAGGTACAGTTGACATACAAGATCCTATTAGTTTCAGATGTATGTCACAGTCATTCAGTATTTTTATACGTTATGAAATGATCCCCACAGGAAGCCTAGTTACGATCTGTCACCATAAAAAGGTATCACAATATTATTGACTATATTCCCTACATAGTACATTACAATCCCATGACTTACTTTGTAACACAAAGTTTCTTCTTCTTAATGCCCTTCACCTATTTCACCGGCCCCTAAAACCTTCCCCATCTGGTAACCAACCGTTTGTTCCTCTGCGAGTCTGTTTCTGCTTTGTTTTGTTCCTTTGTTTTTTAAAGCTCACAAGTAACTGAAATCGTATAGTATGTCTTTGTCAGACTTACTTCATTTCGCATGATACCCTCTAGGTCCATCCACGCTGTCATAAATACCAACATTTCATTTTTTTATGAGTGATATTCCATATAGTACACATATATGTATTACACACAGTACATATAGAACACAACTTCTTTATCCATTCGTTCGGAGATGGACACAGGTTGCTTCAACATCTCGTCTACTGAAAATAAAGCTACAACGAACATACAGTTGTAAATATGTCTTTGCGTTTCTCTGAGGACTAGGGATATTTAGCACCTTTTGTGTGCTTGCTGGCCATCTGTATGTTTTCTTTGGAAAAAGGTCTCTTCAGTACCCCCTATATATTTTTTAAATTGTTTTTTAAAAACACTAAATCATGGGGTACCCGGGTGTCACATCTGGTTGAGCCTCAGACTCTCGATTTAGGATTAGGTCATGATCTTGGGGTCCTGAGCTTGAGCCCAGGGTTGGCCTCTCCACTGGGCCTGAAGTTGGCTTGGGAGTCTCTCTTTCCCTATCCCTCTGTCCATCCCTCTGCTTGCAAGGTCTCTCTCAAATACATCAATAAATATTATTAAAAAAAAAAAAAACCCAAACCTATTAGGGGCAGCTGGGTGTTCAGTGAAGCATGTGACTTTAGCCCGGGTCATGATCTTGGAGTCCTGGCATCCAGCCCCACGTCAGGTTCTGCACTCAGCAGGGAGTCTGTTTCTCCCTCTATCCTATGAGCTCTTATATATTTTGGATATTAACCCTTTATCAGATGTTTGATTTGTACCTATCTTTGCACATTCATGAAGCTTCACTTTCATTTTGTTGATGGTTTCTGTGCACATGCAAAGCTTGTCAGTTTAATGTGATCTCATGTACTTTAGCTTTTGCTGCACGAATCTAAAGAGACTGGTCCAAAACCATATTGCTAAAACCAATGTCAAAAGAGCTTCCTGCCAGTGTTTTCTCCTAGACATTTTATGCCTTCAGGTGTTACGTTCAGGTCTTGAACTTACTTTGATTTTACTTTTGTATACGGTGCGAGATAGTGGTCTGGTCTTACCAACACCATTATTTGAAGAGGCTGTCCTTTCCCCATTGCATATCCTTGACTCCTCTGTCCTAGATGCAATGATCACATGTGGTGTGGGTTTATTTCTGGGTTCCGTATCCCATTTCATTGATCTAGGTGTCCTTTTTTTGTGCCAGTACCATACGATTTTGGTTACTAGAACTTGGTAGCACATTTTGAAATCAGTGAGTGTGATACCTCCACCTTTGTTCTACTGTTAAAGAGCATAACTTTTTGAGGAAGGATACTGCCTAAAACTAAGGCATATAAGAAAACTTCATTCAAAATTGATAAAAATTAAAATTTAACACAAAACATGAAAACCCAAGATTATCTCAGAGAACCAGAAGAGTAAAAAATACACAGTATGTGAAAACAGAACCAGGAAGGTAATTTTAATTAGTGTTTTTTACCAAGCTCTAGCTTTTGAAAACAGAAAATGCATCTTCTTTTCAAGTAACAGTCACAGAATACTTACCAGAATTGGGTGTACATTACAAAGTGGTCAAAATCAATTTTCATTGGGTGTATAACATGATGTATTTTTGAAAGTAAATTAGAATACTGTGTGAGTAAAAAAATAAGTATGGACAGCACAATATTAATACCTACTTGTATTTAAATCTTGTGATTCTGACTTTGTTTTCTTTTTCCTTTTTACATACTTCGGTAGAATGCTAAGGTTTTACAATGAATTTACATGAACTTAATTGAAAGGGTCATTTTTTTTTACTAATCAAGATTAAATTTAACCTGTGAATAAAGTCACCAAAATAATTTTTAGAAGCTGTTTTTTTTTTTTTTTTCCCCAAAACAAGAGGAAGCTCCCTTCTCTCAGGAAAAGAGAAAACATTAGGGCGAGAAGCCCAAAGATGTGAAACTCTGCTAAGGGATGAGTGCCCTGAGATGTAATCATTTTGGTATGGACGCCTCCTGCATTTTTCTCTTCTTTTCCCACATAGGCATATTTCAGACCCACACAGGATACTTGATCCTGTCAAACAATGTTGATTACTGGTCCCTAGTGACTTCAGCTGTGGCTAGAGCGGACTTTGTAAATATGCTCAGATATGTCAGCTAAAAAGAAAATGTCAACATTCCAAGATCACTTTGTTACCAAGACCTAACACATGTGACCACCCAAAAACGAGTAAATTACAGGAGAGCTCAGAATAAGGAGAGCTCACCCCTTTGTCAAGACCAAGTATTAAAGAAAAACTAAAACTTAATATTGGACAAAAGTACTATGGTTTGTTTTTAAAATGTATTGCCTTTGTTAAATATAAAATATTGTACCCTAAATATAGATCCCTTTGATTCTAGGAAAACGCACACAGACACACACACACACACACACACACACACACACCAAAACAAAACAAAACAAAACAAAACCACAAAAAGATTTAATTTCTCGGACCAAATGCAGTTGTTCCATTTTTCTTTTAGGAGACCCCAAGGGAGGCCTGAAGTGGAACACCATTCTCTTCCACCCAGGTCTGCGCACGCCGGGGAGAAACTAAAGCGACACCTGAGATCAAGTTGAAGGACAGGGCTTCATCCAAGTTCATTAGCCAAGAAGGGGTGGGAAGGCTGAAGAGCAAACCATGGCGGATCTCCCCAGGCAGACCCAGGCACGTGTGGGAACTATCCCCCCGAGATCGAGCAATGGATCCTGTATGAAGACATACCCCAGCGCACTCGTCACTATGGCCTCTCCCATCTGCTCTGTTGCTCGTTCCTTTTGTCTGCGGTTCTAAATGTTGGAGTGTTCAGGGATTAGCCCTCGTGCCACATTTATTCTTCTGACCATATTCTCCTTCTAGAATGATCTCAGGCAGGTCTGTGACTTTAAATCCCCGCCTCCGAGTTGATGTCAGGTTTGGGCTTCTCCTCTGAGGCCCTAATCCCCTGAGTACTATCTCCATCCAGACGTCTACGACGCATCTTAGACTCAATATAGCCAAGACAGAATTCCTGATTTTTACTCTCAGCCCCGCCCCAAGCAGGTCCTATATCCCAACCTTTCCCGCTCACTTCATTGCAAATCCATTCTTCAGTTACTCACTTCAGAATCTTTGAGGCGTATCTCATCCTTAATGCTTACCTTTCCTCTCACTGCATGTCATCTGTCAGCAGATTTTGCCACCCACACTTCAGATATGCTCAGAAGCCCGTTCCTCCTTACCACCTTCCCTGCAGGCATCATCCTGTCAGTTCTAGATGTTTCCAAGAACCTCTTCTTGTCACAACCTCCCCTCTCCCCCAGTTGAATCTGCGGACAGGAACCGAGGGATTTTATTAAAACACAGGTCAAATTAGGTCAATTCTGGGCTGCAGCCCATCTGGTTCCTGGCTGTTTGTCAAAGCCTGCTGGAACTCTCGGCGTTAGCCCCCGTCCTTCCTTTCCCAAATTTCGGCACCTATCCCTTGGTATTTCTTCTCTGCTCCACAGGTTTTCCTTCAACACTCGCCACTTTGTTTTTTGTATGAAGTTTTTAATCTTATTTCCAGTAGAGCCAACAGAGTGTTATATTAGTTTCAGGCATACGATAGAGTGATTCAACAATGCTAGATGCGGCTCAGTGCCCATCATGGAGACACCTGATGCTTTAAAAGCACTTACATGTTTCTTATATTTTCTGTGCATCCTATTACAGCAGGAGTCCTTTGTCTATTTCATTCACACTAGTCTCTTTTATCTGCTTTAATTCCGCTGGCTAGAAAGGTATCTGGTAATACGCAAAGCCCTCGAAACTATCTGGCGAATGAATGAAAAGTTGGTTGATGTCTACGAGAAAGAAGGGGCAGACTGAGCCCAGCATGCTCAGCTGTTATGCTCAAAGTCACTGTCTTATCAGAACTGCCCTTCCCTAGAGCAGAATGAGGAAAGGAGCAAAAGGGGGTCCAAGTGCAGGGGCACTCTTGGAGCACAGGGAACTCCAAGAACATAGGAAGAAAGACAAGGACTAAGGAATAAGGTGCCCTGGAAACACAGTCTTTGTTTTCAAAGTCTCAATGAAAGCCTAAGCTAACATTGCGGTTGTGATCCCAGGAAATCTACGACCGAGGGCTTCTAACTCTCATCTGAGAGTCCAGTCTGGCCGGCAAAGGGTTTTCTTTCTGGCTCTCGACTTAAGAATTCCCCTTTAATTTTGCAAAGATTCTAAGGAAGCACAGGAGGGCAGCCTCCTACTCAGACGCATCACCTTCCAAGCAAGAGAACGTTTCAGTTTCATTATGTTTAGTTTTCCCTATGTGATCCCGCTGGTGCCATCAGTGCTACCCTAAGAAGCATCCTCTCCGCCACCTCCCCACCCCCGCCACACCACCGTCTTCAGAAAATACTGCAAGACTCGGCATTTCAAACGTTCTGCATTTACCCCCTCTCAGTGGGGAAAACGGTACTTCCTCCTGACGTATTCTCAGGCCCTGAGTGATGAGCAGCAGGGTAGAGTTTGTCCTTAGCTTTTTCTTCCAGCTGGAGACATCAGGTGCTCTCCGCAAGGGCACTTTGAAGAATAGGCTGACACTGCAGTGCATTTGGGAAATGGTGTCTGAGAGACAATAAAAGGGGCCCTGGCTTAAAGTGTATTAAGGGATCACAGGACTACATCTTGACTGCATGCTCAGATCTTCCGATTCAAAGACACACTTCTTCTCATCTCCCAAGGGGTGAGGCCAAATACAGACGAAGCCTTGCAGACAGGGTTGCCAAATGCATGTCACAGATAATTACTGAGAACAGGGTGAGAGGCAGCCCTCCGTGCAGAGGAGAAATGGGTTAGGGAGGCAACCCCAGGTGTGTGCGTGGGGGGCCACCAGCCTAGACGTGCAAGGCACGCACACACACACCGAGATGGCCCTCGAGGGCTCCCTGTTTCCCTGGGGCTATGCTGGGGAGGGGACGTAGAATATGATGGTACTTCCGGGTGGCTTTGCTGTCCACGACCTTGCTTATTTCACTGACAGCCTTTTTCTGAGAGTAACAGGAGGCCAGACGGTGGGAGTGGGTGCAAGCAAGGAGAAGGTCAAACGTCATCACTCACATATCGGATTCTGGCTATACATGCGGGAAAGATCTGAACCAACCCAGTCCCATTTTATGCCCATTTTATTTGCATAATGTACTTATATACATTGTATATAAGTATATACAATGCATACAATGTATACATTTTATTTGTATTAATGTATTCCACTGCATATATATATAGTGTATACAAATACACTGTATTTGTATAAATGTATACAATTTATCTGCGTCGTTTCCCAAGAGGATCTGAGATGAACTATCAAAGGCAGGCCTACCCTAAAATACAAATTTCTTTCAGTTTGCCATCAACCAACTCTTGTTTCCTGGGAAGATGACACGGGTCTCATACCTCATCAGTCCTTGCGAGACACTGATGAACCTCTGGAACGCAGTCCCCTCAATCCGTTCTATAGCCAATTGCCCAGGGAACTCGTGGACCAGATTCCCTATCTTTCTAATTCAAGGTGCTTCTCTGAATTCAAGGTTGCTTTTACCACTGACATTTTCATCTGGAAATGCAGCAGATGGAAGACATCTTATCACCTATTGCCAACTAATATATAGAGAAATAGAGAAGCAAACAGAGCTGGTGAACTGCCTCCTCCTTTTTGTTTTTTTGGTTTTTTTTTTGCATTTTTCCAATTCTTTTTGAACTTACTCGCTTACCCGAGATACTGTGGGGTTTATTTGGTGTGTGTATGTTTTATTTTTACAAAATTTCATTCACTTCTAACATTCCTTTGCAATTTAATTGGGCTGTTTTCCCACCTTCCATATCCTATTCGCTCACTCCGCAGGCTCCTGCCTCCTCTCCTGCAGAACTGAATATGGGTGAAGGTTTCTTTGAAGTCATTTCAGTTCCCACGAGACAGTACATGCTACCTCATTATCAAAACACACACAGACACAGACACACACACACACACACACAGACCCCAAATCACTGGAATACGACTACAGACATAGCCAAGCATGTTCACCACAACTCCAAGAGCTTCCAGCCTTATCTGGGTTTTTTAAAATCATGTTTTATTTAATGAATAGAAGACACCAGCAGGATGGATGCCAATAATCCTGATATTTCACTCTACTCTTCAATAGCTAAAGCCATTATCCAAGGATTCTTTATGGGGGCATTTTTTCTTAATTGGACACCTTGCTGTGGTAGGAACCATGCTGTCTTCCCTGCCTGCAGACGTCCAGACTGACAAATTCTACAGTTTATTCAGTAAGGCCATTTTGATATCAAAAATGCACTTCTCAACATATTTGAGAATGAATCAAAATGTCTTCACTACCTGGTGTTCATTTCAATGGCTCTATCCCGATGAATCACACTTACCACCATGTGCATGCACAAGCCCCCAAAACAGACTCGTGTGAGAACACCTCAAACTAACCCTCAACCCGACTCAATTCTATCACCAAGTCCTCTTCACAGTATGTGTGAAATAGTTCTCAGAAATATTATTTTCCCTTTAATGCCACAGCATCCTGGTCTGTAATTCTGCTGTTTCAAATAATTGTTCCAGGGCACTGCCCATCTACTTTTTACAAAGAAGCTGGGATTTTCCTTTAACAATGCAACTCTGATCACCCTGTGTAGTATCCACACTCCTCTCGCGTAGAATACATGTAACCCAGCAGTGATTTTCCTTTGCTTTTATGATCAAGGCCAAAATCCTCAAGTCATTATTCATGACTTGGTCTC
>CM053607.1:115466515-115501966 GCA_028646535.1 Procyon lotor | reverse complement strand
CCGAAATATCACTGTAATAAATTGGCTAAATGTAAATTGGTTTAACTCCTCACTGGCATCAACCTGTCTGTTGGGCACTTTCGTGAATCTCACATGCACTTGCTGGCAGCCGAGTTCAAAAATAAATAATGCATGTTGTTTTGCTTACCAAAAATAAGTGATTTAGTCCAATTATCTAAACGTCAAATCCTTTAATTTGCCCCCCTAGATATTGTCTCATCTAGAAAATTGCAAAAAAAAAAAAAAAAAAAAAAATCGAGGGAACTACAGAAAATGGGGAATATATTTTGGATTCCTTTTTTTTGGGGGGGGGGTCTTATTTTTCTTTTGCTACCTTTTTGCAGCCTGTGAAGTGACTATTTTTTGTATGTGTGTGTGACTGTTTTTATATACAGTTTTTGTTAATGAAAAATCAGGGTTTTTTTGTGACTGTTTTTATATACAGTTTTTATTAATGAAAAAACAATCGGTTTCTCCTACCTTCCCTAAATCAAGAGTGTACAAATATGTAAAGAAAATCTAAGAGGTGCCAATTTATTAGTCTCTCACCACATCTCATATCAACCTGGAGACACACAAGATTCATTTGACGAGCTTTTCAGCATCTTTGTTGTGGGAAGCAATCCATACATGGAAAGTATTTAAAAGTAGTGTTGACCTTGAATGGCCACTTGCTACGTATGTTTTTATTAAACACTCCACTCCTTTAGCTTTAGCGAATCATGCTTTTGACTGTTCTGCGCCGCCCCCCACCAACTCCTTATGAGTAACTTCTCTGATTGATTTCTTCCACAGATTGATTTCCTTGCTTTTATTCTAGGACATTTTTTGTTGTTTGGCTAACCTCCAATGCATCATCAATTATGAATTCTCTCTGTCATTTATAATTCACTAGGAAACATCATGAAAATTTTACCTCAAGTTAATTTGGTTTCATTCAGTCATTTGAAGGCTAACCATAGTTTTTAAGGACTGATTTACACAGGGACTAGATTAAAAACTCCATACATTTACGCAATATACATTTTATCCTCTCAGTAGCCGTCTAAAAGAGATACTGCATCCATTCAGGACAAGAAACTGAAGCTGAAACACCCTGGATTTATTTTTTTGCCCATCTCACAGACAGTAAGAAACAAAACTAGGATTTGACCCCTTGCTATGTTAACTTTTGATGCCAAAACCTAAGCTTGAAACCCCTGTACTGTCATTCACATCTACCATTTACTGACTGAGTGGGAGACACTGTGTCTTCTATTGTGTGCTCTGCATTCATTCCAGGACTCACCAAGATTTACAGCTGCTAAATAACTTTCTCTGTGGTCTCACAGCCCGTAAGTGGTAATGCTTTAAGTCAGATGGGTGTTTAGGCTGTATCGGACACTACCATAGGATCTTCATGATGATATTACACTGACGCTCAAAATATTATAGTGTGATTTCTACCCACCTTTCTGTGTTTTCCCATCCACAGATGGGAAAACTGAGTTTTAAGGAGGCCGTGTGACTTGCTTATGGTCACAAAGTAAGAAGTGAAATTAGGATGGCAATCTAAATCCAGACTGTCTGTCTCCAGAACTCATATGCAAACACAGTAAAGTAGAAAAAGATTTTCTTAAATGAGTCAACTTTTGAAGAATTTTAGGTTCCCAGCAAGAATGAGAGGAAGGTACAGAAATTTCCCACGGAACCCCCAACCCCTACATATGCAGACCCTACCACATATGGAACACCTGCCCGCCTCCACCACAGGTGCACGTCTGCGATGAATGATGAACCCCCCCACAATGAGACATCACAGTCACCTCAAAATCAAGAGTTTACATTAGGGTTCTTTCCTGATATACATTCTAAGGGTTTGCATATATGTAGAAGGAAAGGCGACCACCATGACAGTTTCATGTAGGGTATTATTACTGCTTTAAAAACCTTCTGTGTTGGGGCACCTGGGTGGCTCAGTGAGTTAAAGCCTCTGCCTTCCGCTCAGGTCCTGATCTCAGGGTCCTGGAATCGAGCCCCGCATCAGGCTCTCCGCTCAGCAGGGAGCCTGCTTCCCCCTCTCTCTGCACCTCTGTGCCTACTTGTGATCTCTCTCCTCTCTGTCAAATAAATAAACAAAATCTTAAAAAGAACTAAAACGAAAAAACTTTTTGTATTCATCCATCCCCATCCTTAACCCTTGAATAGAAAATTTAAAGTCTTAAAAAAGTGATTTAAGCCATCACAAATCTACAAATAACTTAACGTTAACACAATGACCTATTTATGAGGCTTGTTTCCCAGTTTCTCTTCCGCTATATATATGTAAATATGTATTTTATGGGTTATAAAATTCTGCTTTTTCCATTTAAGATTGATTGTGAGAGCTTTCTTATGGTATGTTTCAGAAAACATGATTTCTAATGGGTACAAAATATTCTGGAATATTACATGTTTTAATTCTTAAGTCATTAGGTTATTGTTGGACAGGTCTCTAAATTTCTCCTAATGAATAATGCTGTAATGTTCTTGAGCATGAAGATTTATATTCAAGAATATCATCTTTAATTGCATACTTACCGCTTGATTATTTTCTTAGCATAAATTCATGGAAGTGGAAATACAAGGTCAAACGTACATCTTTAAGGCTCTTGGTATGTATCAACCAAATGATTTTCAGGCAAGGAAAACCAAGCCACACTCCCTTAACCCACTTAAGTGTTGCATGCTTGCCAGACCTTTCCCAGTGTTATTTTAAATTACCTAATTACCAAAAAAATTCATCTTGAAATTGTTTTTCATTTTTTACTGAGTGTGAAAACAATTATCTAAATGTTCATTCACTTATTCATAACCTGATTAATTTAGTCCTGCTTTTACTGGATGGGAGACTTGGGGGAGGGAAGAGGGGTGTGAGGAACAGAGGGACCGAGAGGAAAAGAGGTACAGAGACAGGAGAAGGCAAGATCTGAAGACAAATGAGACCAAGTAAGTATGGAAATGACACGACAAGAATGACATTTCCCTAAGATGACTCTGGAGACCAGATATAGAAAAAACTTGCAAAAACTAGAGGAGAAGGCAGGGGAAACTATCATGGTACAACATCATTTAGAAGTGAGTTCAGTAAGGGGCACAAGAAAATAGGAATCAAAACAAGCCAAAACTAAGACAGTAGCCATCAAAGTGGAAATAAGGGTACAGGTTCAAGGGACATTTGGGACATGGAACCCAGAGAGCTCGGAGGCTTCCTGGACGAGCCTCGTCCCTTCTTGGACGAGTGGGAAGAGAAGGAGCAAGGTGCGCTGACTGCCATGTCTCTGGCTGGTTGCAGTTGAGTGGTGGTCTTTCCGTGGGTTAAGGATTAGCAAAGTGTTGGGACAAGCCATGAAGACCCCCAGGGGCCAGTCAGTCGTCTAGATGTATCACTTGGTAGAGAAGTGGGGGTTAGACACAGAGGCTAGAAAGTGCTAGGTGGGACCTGAGATGCTAGGCCTTGGTGTTACCACCGAGAGTGCGGAAAATGATGCTGAACTCGTGGGACTGTGCAAAAGATCAAGGGAATTAATGTTCATACTGTTTAACTTAGTGCCTGGAGCTTAGTAAACATTACATAAGGAGAGCTGCCTTATTGTTAGTAAAAAAAAAAAAAAAAAAAAAAAGGCAGGAATGGTCATCAACCTATGAAGAAAAATACAAATGAAAAAAATAAGACCTGAAATGCATCGCGTTAATCATGCAGTGGGGAGAATCTAGGTGACCTTGCAGTTTCTGTGAAAAAATAGTCGTGGCGGGGGGAGTCGAGGGCTGTATGGAGTGGGCCAAAGCCACACAGAAAGCCAGAGATGGATGAGGCTGAGTATCAAACCAGAAATGGATGGATAAATTGCAGCGTTTCATCCCTGGAGTAAACAGAGTAGTGACCTGTCATCGGCCACGCTCTAACCCCTGCGACCTTGTGAATATGCTACTGTACACGGCAGAAGGGATTCTTCAGCTAGGATTCAGCTGAGGAACTCCAAATGGGAAGGTTATCTCCGATCACAGAGGTGAGGACCTCTGGGTCACGAGAGGTCCTAGGGAGTTACAAGGCTCCCTAGAAGAGGGAGGCGGAAGGATCCGAGTCAGAACATACGTGCTCACGGAAGCGGAGCTCAGAGTGATACAGCCAGAAGCCAAGGACTGTGAGCAGCCCTTCTGATGAACAGAGCTTTGTGGGCATTTGGAGTTGAGTCCCCTAAAACCCACTCCAGACCTCTAAGCAGGGGAAATGTAAGAAAGATGCATGGGTTGTAGTCACGAATTAGGGAAGCCACAGGAAACTGACACAGTCTCTGAAGGCACTTGGCAGGGGGGAGCGAGGGGGGATGGAGAGATCTAGGGTCCATGTAAAGGGATCATACTTGCCTTGGGGGGTGGGCACCTGACCTGACGACGTAGGGTAAACAGTTGCCTAGATACTCACCACATAAGTGGCTGATCAGCATAGCAATGACTGGAGTCTAGAACCATGGCTGATGCACAGTACTGAATAAAGTAATAACTCAGAGTATTTTTGGTTTTTCTTACTGCACTCTCGTCTCACTTCTGTCTTCCCAGCCTCCTCAGGTGCTCATACAAAAGCTCCAAATTTAATTTTTTAAATTTTATTCATTTTTTATTTAAAGATTTTGTTTATTTATTTGAGAGAAAGTGAGCGTGTGTGACCACGGGGGGGTGCGGGGGGCACAGGGAGAGGGAGAGAGAGAATCTACAAACAGACTCCCCGCCGAGTGTGGGGCCCCACTTGGGGCTTGACTTCATGACTCCAGGCAAAATCAAGAGTCAGAGGCTCAACCCACGGAGGCCCCCCGGGCACCCTCAAACCTCCAGATTTTAAGGGCTGCTTTATCTGCTTTGGAAATTGTTTTGATCTCCCATGTTTTGCTGAGCATAACACAACAGTGGACACAGTACCTGAAGGCTGGCGTGCCAACTACAACTTGAGGGATCTCCGTGCGTCCCTCTGGAAGAACTGGTTCAAGCCAACCTTCTCTCATTTCTCTCTTCCTCGAGTGAAACGCTGACCTGAACAATTCAATCTCCATTGAGATGAATGAGAAATTAGAGCCTTCTCTGCAGGCTGAAGCAGCTCCAGGATCTGTCTTGATGCTTTTACCAATTTCTTTAGCGGGAGCGAACGACAGAGATGAAAAGCAATAACGCTGCCAAGTACATATTGTAGCTGGATTTGAAAGGGCACAACAAGCTCCTGCTCGCAAAGAAATTCCCCGCGGCTGAGGTTCTGGTCTTCTGTGTGTTCATTTCTTGTTCCCACTGACATGCTTTGAAGGCCGCAGGCGTGTCGCTTAATTCGGCATTCAAAGAGGCCCCGTCACCTTTGCTGTCCACGGTGAGAAAGCCAAAATGTGTGCGAGATCTCCTCTCCAAAGTGTTGCAAGGGCCTGGTGGCGGTTACCTTTCCTTTCTGGAGCCTGAGGATTTATTTGACTCTAGTCACGTGATCTGCTTCCTTTCCACGAGGGACCCGGACACCTGTCTCACCCACTGAAAGAGGGCTGTTTGAAGCCGCTTTATCTCCCACCAGTTGTGGGTTCACACATCATCTTTTCTCCCCCTAGCATTTAATCCTCTGTTTTAGAAGATCACAGGTTTAAAAGTACAATTCACAGTCCCCGTCTCCTTCCTGCCTCTCCTGACATTCTTTACCTTCCTTTGTTTGTATCTGCCTCCAGTCCACGAGAATAAGAATCGGACATTAATCCTGATGAGAAACGCGAGCCAGTATTTGGAGGAGAGGGTAGGGAGTGTTCTGGGAAATACGGAAGAGTAGAGTAGAGAGGAAGGGAGGGAGGGAGGTAGGTAGATAGACGGGGAAATGGAGAATTGCTTTAAATACTATCAGATATCAAAAATTGCACCTGTGAGTGACTCCTTCACTGGCCCCTTTCCTCTACCATTTAGGATTACACGGTGGATACCCACGGCAACTCTCCTTAATGTCTATTACACCAGTGTAGTAATTACCCCATCCACAAAGGAAGGGTGGTCCTTTTCTCAGTAGGGAAAGGAAAGAACTATGGTCTACGGAGGCTCCAGGGAAGACGAATGGTTTATCCTCTTCCCCCCAAGCTACATCCTCAAGTCTTCCCTACCACTTCTGCAAATACTGCATCTTGTCGGGTTGTTACTTTTGGAAGGAGAAAGAACCCTTTCAGGCAGCCAAGGCACCCTGCAAAAAATACGTCATCTACCGTGAACCTGTGTAAACAGGGCTTACAATTCTGGCTTTTATTGTTCGCGAATGGATAGACACAGTGTCATAGGGCAATTTATAGGCCCATGGATGGTAACTAGGGAGGGGTTTGAAGGTACAGTGATGGATAGATACACACACACACTCTTCCAACCCTGGAAGATTTCAGTTATGATTATTAGGCTCAGAACTTCTGGGCATCTCACAGGAATTCTGTTTGTCACTAAACCTCAGTTACTCTATGTTCGAGAACGACGGTCAGTACGGCGAAAGACTCCATAAAACAAAACAGCCTAGAGCCTTCCCACCATACAAATGTTTCAGTGGATCAGGCTGGGCTGCAAACAAGCAGTAATTTGTGTGTAATAGTCTCTCCTCTGCCGTCATTACAAGGTTGAAACAGAGAAATGCCCACTGGGGGTCAGTGAGATTGGCAGCTCCTAGGCTCCAAAAGCATCACCCTGTCTGTTCTAGGGTGGAAGACTGGCTATCACTCGACAGATACTGATTTTTGGAGCCCCTACTATGTGCTAGGCACGGTCCTAGCCCTCATGAAGACTGCAGGAGAGGGAAAGTGAGACTCACATTCTGGTGGAGGGAGCAGGGGGTGGGGGAAATAGTCAACCAATGAATAAATATATCCTATGGTAGCTGATGATAGGTATCAAAACAAAAAAATAAATAAATAAAGCCAGAAAACGAGGATAGATAGTAATAGGACCAACGTTTATTTTATGCAGGGTGGTCAAAAGAAGGCCTCCCTGAGGAGGTGACATTTGTCATTTGGGGAGAGTCTTAAAAGAAAAGCCTTTTCGGGCTTGCTAAACGCTCTCAGATCCCCACACTGCTTTCAGTAAACCTGAAGATGAAACAAACATCTGCCAGACAGAAGAAGAAAGACGGTAAAGACAGGAAACTTGACTGTTAAATCCACACTGATCCAATCCAGGGACTAATTTATGTTTCCTAGGCATGGTCAGGAAAAAAAAAAAAGAAGTGAAAAAGAGATCGCCACAGTGGGACCCTGTGATGAATCACCAGTAGCTAATTGTTGCCAAGCGTCCCCCTCCGGAATGACATATCATTTGAGATCTGGGTGGATTTCTGAAGAGAAATGTTATTCCATTTAAACAATACCATTAGCCAATCTGATTTCACTTACTGGTATGCATTCTATTCCAGCTATCCAGCCTAAAGATGAATTGCTCGATGGTTCTATTGTCAAAATGACAGCGTGAAAAGAGAAGCATGTGGGTTGTAATAATGATGTGGTACATGTGTAGAAGGTCAGAGAAGCAAGAGATTAACATTCTAGTGAAAGATTTCCCCGGGGACATCTCTTGAAAGTATCAAAGGCCAAAGATCAGGACACTGATAATGTGTCTGGCATCGGTGGTGAAATTGTTGTATGTATTTAGCTCTGCCGAGGACAGAGCTGTGTTCTTTTCAATTAGTTGATGAAATCTCCTCTGAACAATGAAGAAGCTAACCACGGAGACCGGCTTCGATGCAGCGGAATGAATGGAAATGAGGTTGGGTGCAAGTATGAGTTGCTTACTTCAGATTAGTGAAATAAATTTGAACGCGTTCCCTTGAGAAGACTGACTGTATAACCCCCCACCCTGGAGACAGAAGGCTACCGTATACTGCATGACTTTGCTTCATTGCATTTGAAACCACATTCTCAAGCCTGCAGTCTTTCTTCAAGATGAGCCTGGGTTTACTGGGAGGGGGAGTGTGTGGGGTCTTGTCTAGCTGCTGGCCAGGCGGAGCTACAGGGCGAGGGCGGCTATCTGAGCTCTGCAGCAAGACTGACCTGGGTTTGAAACCGGATTCCAGAATTTACGGCTGCATAAAAAGCGACTCTGCTTTCCTTAGACTGACCTGGGTTTGAAACCGGATTCCAGAATTTACGGCTGCATAAAAAGCAACTCTGCTTTCCTTAGCTTTAGGATGAGCAAAACACACCGCAGCCCCAATATTTGTAGGGCAGACTTTAAAAGACAATGTTGATGGAGCGTTTGGTTAAGCCACGATGAATGGGAACTACTGCTCAACCTCAGGGTCTGTCTGTTGTTTCTTTGATATTCCCCCTACCTCACCTCCCCCGGTAGATAAACCCCAGGTCACTCAGGGCACAGTAAGAGAGAATGGCAACTTTTGTTTCTGTTTCTAAATATAAGCAACCCTTAACTTCAGGAAGATACTTTGAAATGACACCGAGGAGTTTGCTACTAAAAATGAAGATGTGAAAAAAATAAGGAGATACTTACTAGGAAATTTCAGGAAATAAGTAAGATACATTACGTGATTTGCTAAGTACAAAGAAATTATCATAGAAATTCCCCCATTTGGGAGGGGCATGCTTGATGGTTACAGTGTAGTTACCTGATTCAGCACATGGGTTTAAATTCCCACTCTGCTACTACCTGGGCAGCCCCCAGCAAGTTTCTTAAACCGTTCTGGGTCTCACCTCTTTATCTGTAAAAATGGACAGACAATAATAGCCACCTCACAGGGTCGATGGAGGATTAACTACATTTGCAAAAAGCTTAAGACACTGCATATGACTCTTCGAAATTCTCAATTACTTAAACTTCTTAAGTGTAATGCCATCCACGGAAGGGTTTTCAGGAAACTTAACATTTTTCCAATGGAAACATTAGTGGTGATTCATATTTTTATTACTGATGTGGGCAGCCATTGGTGTTACTACCTCTTGGCTGTAACGTTCCCTGTCGTTAGATAAACATGAGTGCCCTACATTGCAATAAAGGAGGCTGACCTCGAGCGGGCTCGACTTGGAACCATTTCAAGAAAGCAGGGGTGTCCTCTTCACAGTAGATCCCGGGAGACGGTCAGAGAGGCCCTCTGAAGCAGACAGAGCCTCTGTCTGCCCACCCTGGGAGCCACAACTCACAAGGCCGTTCCCAACTTCTACCTTCAACGCCAACCTGGAGGACCTGAGCGAACAACCCTCTCGAAGCAGGTTATGATGTTAGAACTCCAAGAAGAAAAAGTTCTATGAAGACATACGACCTCAAGGTGAGAAGGGCAGATCTCTTAAGAAACCTCTCCGGCCTTCTATGACTCGGACAGCCAATGTTTGGGTAAGGTGTTCAAAACCAATGGACAGAGTTCCCCATCTTTCGAAGGTGTCCGGACAATGGAGTCAACTCCTCTTCTCGGGCTCTTGACAGTTATCACTTGATAGCCTTTGAATCAACAATGAAATGAAAATGGAAGAGATTCTCTGACCTGAACCTTACGAGGATGCTGTCGAGGGCTGACAATGATTACCTGGGGAAGACATGGGCGGATGCACTAAAGCAAGGATTAATAGATTCAACAGCGGCCTGATGAATTCCTCTGACAGGAGAGGCCTGGAGGACCCTGCCAGAAAGCAATGGGAGAAAACACAAATGCCCCGTGAGAAAGAGCCAAACGGCCTTTTCCTGTTTCCTAAGAGACTGGCTCTCTTGTGCTGCAGAATGTTGCCGTTTCTTATAAAAGCTTCTGGAAATGCACTTTCTTACCCAAATTCAAAGCAGGGCCACAAATCATTTATAGGAGACAAAAAACAATAAGTAGTGTCAGCACCAAGGAATATATTTTACTTTGCTCTGCCATGAGGAATTACGGTGGGCTGTGATGAGTGGAATATAAAGTAACATAAGTTGCCTGTTGACAACGGAGTTGGAAATTATAAAATGTAAAACCAATATATTTCCTACACACTATGAAACAGCTGGGGTACTTTTATGGCTTCTAGCAGGATACCATGCCATCTCTCAAAACCCTGTAATTCTGGAAGCACGTTAAGTGCAGCCTGTTATTTATTCCGTTTGTTTATCTGGCTTCAAGGATTTCACAGCGGCTTTGCATAGACTCAGATGGGAAGAAAGTGATCGACGCCGAGTCATGCTGTCTTTAAGAATGTCCAGCCCTGGCTCGATTATAGGGTGGCCTGGTCGTATTGTTCATCATGCCAGGGTGGCCGGGCAGAATGCCATCTTTTTCTTGTAGGGATGCAAAAAAAAAAAAAAAAAATAAAATAAAATAAAGGCTTCCATCAAAAATGCCCCAGGAATGTTTCCTTCTATGGTCTGTCCTTCCATGGTCAGAATGTAAGTACAAAAATGAAGTCTTTTATGAGGGTGACAGCAGTGGAGTTCACATAACATCTCTTTAAATGACAGACGGTGATAAGTGAGTCCACACTTCCGACGTGCTAGACGTTAGTGGTGTCGTCACGACTGACCCACATGAACGCAGCTCGCAGCACCAACAAAAGGCAGAAGAACGCTCTGGGCCGAGGAGCCTGCCCCCAACAATGACTCCTATCATCTTCCTTCTGGTTGCTGAGTCCAACCCATGCCCACCAATCGGTACAAAACGTTGCAGCTAGGAAGTGTCGGGGCTTTTAGGTTTTAATCAAATACCACCTTTTCAGTTATTATTTAGAGGCTCAACTCCTGGGATATAGAATTGACTGGAAATTCGCTGGGACGTGGGGAGCAGAGCAGTTAGTGATTTCCAGCGTCTACGAGGCTGTGGGTGAGCAGAGGGCTGGGAGGGGTCCACGGTGAGGACCAGAGAACACTGTGCTTGGAGCTGGATGGAACCACCCTCCCTTGCAACAAGTACCAGCTGCAAGAAGGCAGCACAGAATCGAGGCAAACACACTCTCTCTGTTTGAGACAGAGGCCTTTTCTTTGCCTCACAGGCGCAGAAATTTGGCGAGAAGAAGCCTCCCCCTTCACATGGCAGCCGGTCAGCTCTCAGCAGCAGACAAAATCCCCAAGCTGGGGTACTGGGGCCGCGTACGTAATACAGAAGGGCCTGGTTGTGTGAGTTGAAAAGAGAGGAAACATCAGATGTTGCTTTTCAAACAAAGACCCAGTTTCACGCTTAACACCACAAAGATAACTTGGTTTTCTGTTCTTAGGATTAAAAAAAAGGAAAGAGAAAGAAAGAAAGAAAAACAAGAAAAGAGAGAAAGAAAAAAAAGAAAACCTTTGTTCCTTTGAAGTAAGAGCAAGCTATGTGAAATGAATTTTAACCAGGTTCTGCCAGTATCTATTGGCGCACAGTATTTCATATCGGAGATAATAAGAGTCTGGAGAAAATGACAGGCAGGAGAAAGGGAAATACGAAGGCCGGGTCTGGAGCCAGCAGGATCCAGGGCAGACGAGGGTTTGGGAGCCCTTTTGCAAGGAGTGTGATGGGGGCCTGACACAGCTACGGACCTGTTTGCAGAGTTGTAGGTTTTTTTTTTTTTTTTAAATAAAAAAAATAACTCAACCAACAAGGTGGGGGGGCTCATCTTCCTTTCTAAGATGCCCACTGATAAGGAAGAGGTGGTCTATGGATGCAGAAAGGACTTAGTCATAAATGAGTGGAGGATGGATCTCATCATCCATGGTAATAAATAAATACCACTTATTATTAAGTTCTGTGAAGACCTTCTCCTTCAGGTGACACCAAGGCATGAGGATTCCTTCTCATTTAAAGAAAGAAGTCAATGGAAAAAAGATGACCTGTCATCGGAAAGACAGGACGTGATAAAGGACATGATATGGTTTAATGTGTGTGATGGCCACAAATGGAAGGGTGGACACTAAAAAACCAAGAGCGCTGTAACCATGAGGAATTGGCTGCTTAGGCTTAGGCATCCTTCCCAAAATACTGTTTTTAGATTGCTTTAAAACATGAGGGACTTTTTTTTTTTAATGTGAAAGGAAAATGCCCTAACTATAGCTGGTGGAAATAAATGAATGAACAAAGAATGAAGGAATGAGTGAATGAAAGCCTGAGATCTCATCATCAATGCTAGAAGCTGTTTCTTGGATATCAAAAAGAGAAGCCAGACAGCCAGAACCAAGGTCAAGGAACATCTCGAATATGAGGCTTTTCTGTGGGTAAATTCTCCACTAAGGGAAACAGGGGTCAGCAATCATATTGCACTGTGATTTCCAGCCGGTACATAAACCATGTCTGCATTTCCCTATGGCTTCAGTTTTTTTTACTCAGTGTCAATTTCCCCCTTTGTGTGGGTGTATGTGCTTGTATTTTGCTTCAGTTAGATGTGCCTGTGCAGAGATACAAACAAATAAATTTAGTTAAAGGTAAGAAAGGCGATGTGGTGACAAGAGTGACAAGGGCATGAGACAGGTATGGAAGATCGAAGGGTGAACCAAAGCACTAACAACTCACAGGAGGGGAGCCCCGCATTGAGCTCCCCTGGACCTCTCTCCCTCACCTAAATCGGAGGGATTTTGCATATGGCTACCCTGAGACCCTTTCCGGGTCTCCAAGTATTCTCCTCATTATCCCGAGGGCAAAATCATCCATAGTGCAGAAGTAACGGCGGGTGGGTTTTAACAGCACACACACAGAATGATGTTAATTTTAATTGCACACGGTTGCATTTCCAATTCATCTTGGAACAGAACTGCTCTGTATGAAGGCAACTATGGAGGATGCAATAACTTTCAAAATTATGGGGCAAGAAAAATGCGATGTACTCTGAAATTCTGCCTGCATCCCCCACTAAGTAAAAGGATACTACACGGAGCCTCAGCATTTCTGAATCTTGAGTTTGCTCTCTCAGACACCTGGGGCAAGCTTCCATTTTCCATTACTTCGAAGTGAAGGGAGGATTTGGGGTAAACGATTTCTTAGATGACTTCACAATTCCCTTTTCATGATGTCCTGAGAGAGAGTGTGGAGTAATGGAAAAATCTGGACTTTTTAATCAGCGAGACCTGGACCTGAATCCCACCTCAACGACTCACTGTGCTGTCATGTTAGACAGGTTGGCTCTCCGAATCCCTCTGGGCTTTTGGGATTATGTCAAGCACAAGGCTGCTGCATGTAAAGTTCGTGAGCGCACGCCCACATGCGTGCGTGCGTGTGTGTGTGTGTGTGTGTGAGATATGTAACTGCAATTGAGGGAATGTTAGTGATGATTACAGAGCCTGCTCTGATTTCCCTTTGACTCTGGGCTTGCCGACCCATGGTCATTTTTACATGGGTCTGACAATCTGGAAAGAATCACCTTAATGTTCATCATATGGTGAAAAGACCTCTGGTCTGTATGTTAACATGTAAGTTTAAGTTGAAACCCCTATCAAATCCTTCCAGGACCTCAGAGTCCTTGGAGACTGCCCCTGCAATCTTGTTCACAGCAAAAAGCAAAGCCTGAGATACTGTAACTCGTGCAGAGTAAACCCAAAGGACACAGCTCCACCTTAGCAGGGAATCCGTATAAGCCAAGATAGACTCCTGAATAAACTCAGGAAAATGAAATGTGTCCAGTGAAAGGGCTCTCAAGGCCTCACCAGGAGCCCCCCAGGAGGGAAGTCAGATGAGCCCACATCCGCCGGGCTGCAGAGAAGGTCCGTTTTATTCAAAGTCTGCAAGAGATTTACCCCAGAGGCAGGGCCTCTCCCACAGCAATTCTGTGCTGTTAACTGGAAAAAGAACATGAGTTTCTAGAGGAAAAAAGGTAATAGTGCAATAATGACATTTCTTAATAGTGAAGCGTGTTTATATGCAGAGTACATTTCTAGGGAAGAAACTTAAAATACTGATTTATACTTCACAGAGATAAAATCTGTATGAAATGATTTGACTTGAATTCTCTATTTTCGGAAAGCGCGCTGCTCTATGCATTCAAAGTTTAGAATTTCAAACATAGCTGACATGCTGAGATCGTTGAGTCGAACACCAACGATCATTTGTAGAGGACGCTACTTTAGCAATACTTCCTGGCACTTCACCTCCTTAAAGTTCCTCATGTCCCTTGACTTACATCCAACATAATATTTTACATAGAACTTGGTCACTGGAGTCAATGTTCCCCAAGTAGTTAAGTGATGGATGCCCTCACCTCAGTACCCTTTCTGATGTCATTTCCCAGAGGCTGCCCATTGACCACACTTTGGGTGTGGCTAAGAACCTTAAAGAAACACTGAGGGATGAAATTCAAAGGGTTCTAAATGGATATTATGCTTTTCCAGACTCGGCTTGACTCTCAAGTCTTGGATTCTGAACCGCCCTGCAGGAGGAACTCTGTATTTCACACAAAGCAACTTGTACCTAAATCTAGGGTCTTTCATACTTATTTTTTTTCCAGTGTCCAGGTCACCTCCTGGGGTTGAAATAAGTCTCTCAGAAGAAGAGTTTGCCTGGTCAGCCAAAATCCCTTCCCACAGCAGGTCAGGCAAGTGGTGCATTTACGTCCCCAACCCGGGACACAGAGAGCCAAGTTGAGCCATACAACAGATTTCCTAGCACCATGGGCAAATATGGAAGCTGCTCCAACCCAATGGCATAGAAGAAAACATGGAAATGCAGACAAATCCCATAGTCATCGTGCATTCAGTCACTTCAGGAACCCTTCCGGTAAGTTCAGGTCCATAAACAAATGTCTTGGTTTCTAGAGTTTCTGAAAAATAAATAGGCTTCAGAGCACCTCAGTGCACACATGGAAAGCCTGGGAAGACAGAATCCACTCTCTGCTGGCTTATGTGACGCTAAACAGGAAATTCTCCTATTCTGTTGAGCCATCTGGATGCCAGTAGAATGACGTTTGCATTGAATTATGCCTTTCTTTCTGCATGGTACCATCTTCTACTCTTACATTTGCAGATTTCTGGGAGGAAATCAGCCATGTTGATCAAATGGTAAAATTAGTTTTCTTGAGTATATTTATTACTTATTTATTTTTAAAGATTTTTCAATTTATTTGAGAGAGAAAAAGAGTATATGAGCAGGGGGAGGGGAAGGAGGAGAGGAAGACAAGCAGACTCCCCACTGAGCAGGAAGCCTGATGCGGGGCTCTATCCCAGGACCCTCGGATCCTGACCTGAGCCAAATTCAAGAGTCAAACTGAATGCTTAAGTGACTGAGCCTCCCAGGTGCCCCTTGGGTATATTTATTAATGGAGTAAATGATGCATTATTATATTATTAACATCACTGAGCTTAATTTGTTCATACTTTATCAACTCTGGATTTCCTCACAATTCAACACAGTCCATAAAAAAGGTGAAAACCTGATTTGTGTAACTACTTACAAACATACCTTTTGATAAAGTATTGAGGCACAAGATCATACAAGATTTTCCTGAAATTTATAGGAAACCCTAACAAGATCTGCAACCGGATATTCAAAATTCAGAGCAAGGATTGTTCTCCAAATTTTAATTAGCTCTAAACTGTGTCCATGTATCAGGAAGCTTTATTTACTGAAGTAAAAAAAGAAGATATCAGTATGTCCATAATGTTCTTTCTAACTATTTATAATGCTTGCATAGGAGAAAGAAACCCAGATTACCTAAAAATGTGGTAAGCACACATCTTATTCTGCCCAAGAGGGTCTCGCTTTTTGCCTGTTACTTGAGAATAATTATTATTAGTGTCTACTTTCATTTTCAAATGTATCAATAAATTATGGCAATAAAATTATGTGGCCCATTTACCAAAAAAAGATGGGATTCACGCTAAGGATACATGACAAGGAAAGAAAACACAAGCAGCCAGATCAGCCAGCAAATGGCCCGGCACGACGGAAAGCTGGAAGTTTGACAGGAATACCACTGCCCTCCAGAGACCCGAAGGTGACTCCCTCGAGTCTGACAGCAAGCTTTAGCAGGGGCAGAAATAACAGTCATGAAATTGTCAGTGCCGGTTATAAAAATGGCAAGGAAAATGCTAGCAGAGGCTGGAAAAATGTGGAGAAAATGTTTATCGAAAGTTGGAAAAATGGTGCTCTGTATTACTCAGTAGTGAAACAACTGGAAAACTAATTCTGGTGAAAAGGCGGAAGGAAGAAAATAAACTGAATCTAATTCAGGTCCATGGAAAGATGATTTTCACAGAGAGCACGAGAAGGGTCAGGTGGCTTCTTTTAGCTGAAGAGGTATGGGAGAGACCAGATATTTGAGAAGAATTTAAAGGGACGACAGAGGGATGAGGAATTGCTGGGTTGGAAAATCTAACTATTTCTCATTTCCATTCCTTCTGATCTAAAAGGATCCTCAAACTGAAACAGTGCCTGGGGCAGAGATCAAATCAAGTGTGTGGCTTTGACAGTTTGTTAACATTGCTAACAGATTTATGGCAGTGTCGAAAAGACACCCCCTTAGGGGTGTACACACACACACCCCTAATCCCATAAGTTTGTGATTTTATTTGGTAGAAGTTTCATTTCTCAATTGGGAACTTGTCTTGACGCTACAATATGATTTCCATAGGAGGACATACATCCTATAGGGTCCCTCAAACATTGACCATGGAAGGCATCTTTCTTAACACAGAACACTAATCTTGGAAACTGGTGCTGTGGAGAGCAGAGTTTGGAAAACATGGCCCTCCATCATAAATAAATACATAAGTTCTTTGGCCTTTTCCAGACTGGGAAAACTATTTGTCAGCTGTTACATTAGCTGCGTTTGGTTTAATACCCAATATAAATAAGTTAAAAGAAATTCTATTATCGATTAGTCAGGAGACACATGCTAAAGCATGTGGGTGAAGACATCAAAGAAACAATGTGCTATCTAGCCCACGGCAAGGAAAATGACCAATCTGTTGATGGTCCACAGAGACTGACCTGGTGTTTTGTGTTCTTGTCTAAACAGAGAGCTACCTTATTCCTCTGTAATGGCCACTTGGATGTTTTGGGCTCACATACTCCCATCAGGCATTTCAGCTTGTCCTTATCATTGGTCAATCGGGAGTGCAAAATTAGGACTGAGATAGGAATCGTGTGGGCTAGGTTAAAATCAGGAAATGAAAAAAGTCGTGATAAGTAACGTGCATGACAATTGTGTCAAACAGATTCATAGAGTAGATGGTTCTATTAACTAGAATCATCTAGATTCTATTAATTAGTAGCTAACGTGGGTTTCACTTCTTAATTATTTTAAGTACACCTTTAGGAATAGGTGACTGATTTTTTACTTCCTTCATAGGCTCACTGCTTTAAATCCAACACTCTATATGGATGAGCTCTGAATAATGGATAGAAGTGTTGAATCACTATATTGCACACCTGAAGCTAATAGAACACTGCATTTTTCTCAAGATTTTATGTATTTAAGAGGCAGACAGAGCACAAGCAGGCTCCCCAATGAGCAGGGAGCCCGATGTGGGACTCGATCCCAGGAGCCTGGCATCCTGACCTGAGCCAAACGCAGACACTTAATCAACTGAGCCACCCAGAAGCAAAGAACACCGGATGGAAACTAAATTATAATTTCAAAAAAGAAATTCCTTCTGGCACAGGCAGAATAAATAAGCTTCATGTGGGCAGGAATTTTTGTCTGTTTTATTGTCTCAAGGGCCTAATGTCTGGCACAAATGTTTATTCAAATAAATAAAAATTTTTGTTTGAATAAAAATTGGTGCAATTAAAAAATAATTCTATGCATGAACTAGACTGGAGAAAGTCAATTCTTCTTTGAAATTACTTCAGCCTTACTGTCAATGAAGGATCATACGTAATAAATGCCCAGCTGTGTTTGTTGACCTTGTTTCCTTCACTTTTTTAATATGTTAGAAGATAAAAGATGTCATCATTTTTAACAATAAAAATTAAGTATGTAAAGGACTTAGCTCTTCAAGGATGGATCTTTTACTAGTCATTTAATATCTTCACAAAATAGACTACATTGATGTATTGTAGCCAATGTCCAGATTTGGAGATGAAGAACACATCGTAGGTATCGAACGCAATTAGTTTACTTTAATTTAAATGTGCGATGCGGTATGTGAAAAGTTCCTAATGATATTAAATTGATTTATCCTAGCAAAGAAAGCTTTATTATTCAGAACAAACGTTTAATCCTTCTCTACCCAAGTTCCTGTTGTGCTTTTTCAATGAGGCATTTTAATTTCCACGTTGACAACCAGTCAGAAAGAATCTATTATAAATGATCAAAGCATATGCTTGATAGGCTAGTTTCTTCAAATGACAAGTAGGACAGTTTTGTGATAGAGAAAAATTGATGAGCGCTTTAATCTCCATATTTTGATGCGTGACACACCACGGTGGCTTCGCTGAAATGCGTTTTGTTCTTAAAGCTTTCACTAAGTGTTTCCTCGTTGAACACTTTGTCAGGTAGAGAGATGCTCTGGATGGAATCTGTGACTAATGGCGTAAAAACTGTTTTTACTATTTAATGTGCAGAAAACTGGTTTGCCTTTCTAATATCTGACCCTAACCTTTAATTCATAAATTGAGAAAGAAGTGAAAATGGAAAAAAAAAAAAGGACAGAAAAAAAAAATCAGTATTTTCCTTCTGACTATTTTAATAGTCAGGGGCTCCTTATAACAAAGTTATTAATAACAACAACAACAACAACAACAAAAACTAATAGTATTTGCAGTTGTCCAGAAATGGAAAGGCCTGGCCTGGAGATACTAGAGCACCAAACACTAGATGGCCAGGCCAACCACCCACCTTAGGAGTCTGGTTCACATAGGAATTTTTCTCTGTCATTTTAGGTACATAAAATGCAACATCTCTTCTTATTTCTAAAATATATCATGTCTGTCTCCAAGCTCCAATGGCCAAGGTTCACACAAAGGTTAGTATTTTCTGGCTTCCATATCCTACCTAGTGGAACAACAGGATGCCTAGGGCTTGTGAGGTTCAGGAAATTTGTGGAGAGGGCTCTGACGGGAGTTCTTGTTGGTTGCTAATGAGCTGTTCACTGTTTAGGCTTATGTGATCCTATAAGAGCAAGTGTCATGGCGAGCTCAGCCACAAGGACTGGATTCCAGCTTCCAAGGCCATGACTTGTAATGGTCAGAAAGAAGTGAATGAGGTCACGAATCCCCACCCCTTAGACAACAGCAGATCTATACAACCCCTGGGACCAGTCATGTGTCCCTACCACTCAGCCCACAGAAATACAATTCGCTCTGCCTCTGCAGTCATAACACCCCTTTCCTCTGATTCCCAGGGTCCAGCCATTTTACCCTCAGAAAAGTCATCTGGATGCTCCCAGTCTTCCCATCACCTTCAAAAACAAAACTTGCCCGTGGGTACTCTCGAAGTACCTAGTAATATAAATTTCTGTACTCCTGAAACAAACAGATGCCATTCCTTCCTGACACAAGGAAGCAGAGAACCTATGAACCACACCCCTGTCTGCATCTCCCAGATGAGAGGATCATCTTGTAATTCTTTGAAAACTTGGAGCAAAACAGAAAAGGCATCAGCTGATTCTCTTCACCACTAACTCCATTTCATTTCCTATCAAGGCATTTAACAGAGTAAAACCTCGAGAAATCAGTAGATACCCAAACAGAGGAGAAAAGGTTAAGAATGAAAATGTGAGGTCAGAGGGTACATGCATGACAAAGTCCTGAGTACTTTCCTACTCCTAGTGGGACAAGAGTCACTAGGAGATTAGATCTTGCTCAAATCCTGTTCCTCTCCTGAGATGCCCTCCCCTCAAACAAAGAGAAGTTGACATTTGACCAGGTTTCTTTGCTGGGAGAATGAGAGCCACAGGTGCATTGAACTGAGAACTTCCTGTGCACCTAGGCACTAGAGAAACCTAAGGGCTTTACATGTTTCTTTCAATCCCTACAAATATTGTTTCTGCCCTAATTACTAAGCTTTCTGCTGCAAATCAAACTGACTGTGTAATGAGCAAAAGTCAATAGAGAAGAAAGGTTTCTGGTTGATCAGTTCCTCAAGAGCATCATCAAAGAACTGTCTGTTTCTCCAATGCCTCCCTGAACATTTGGCTTCATCCTAAAGCTCATCACCCTCATGGTCATGAGATACTGGCCACCAGCAACGGAGCTTAATTCTTGGTCCACATCCAACAGAACCAGCCGCTCCGCTGTATCTTGTTGACCCCAAGTAGCACAGGCTTGTCCATCCATGAAACAATTACTGGCAAGGAGCCCACCTGGCACCAGTTATCTTAGATGAACCATCAAAAGTGGAATGACGTTGGCGGGTCAACCACAATGACTACTGTGCGCTGCATTTTACACTCAAGGGGAATAAAGTGCTAGAAAGTTAAATAATTTGTCCGAGATCACGAAGCTGTCAAATGCAGACGTAGGTCTGCTTAGCCCCAAAGTGCATGCTCTTAATGTTGGTTTTAGAACACTTAAGCACATTCTGAAGGTTCTGAGAACCCAACTTTAGATGCTTTTTTATGAGACAAATAAGAGAGATCTGCCAAAAATCACCTTGTTTTTTCAAATACGAGAAACCAAACAGATAAAACTACTTCAGTGAGGAAACACTGTGATACTGTATTCGTGGGACTTGGGACCCTTTTCAGTTGTTGTATTTGCTTATTACAATGAGAAGCAAGAAAGCATGGGAACAAGAGCCAGTATTATGATCAAAGCAGAATACAACAGTTGGTTACCCAGCGTTATTTCCAGTCAAGAAGACTGTTTGCTAAAGACTCACTTTTTTCCATGACTGTGTTTTAACTACTTCTCAACTTATTCTTGTCATGTGAATTGCTCTCCAAGTTAAAAAAAAAAAAAATGAACAAATTATTAATTTTAGCAAAATGTTTTCCTTCCCGACATCAAAAAAATCCAAAGTGGCCAAATAAAATTCATCATTCAAATATAAATCATTTTTAACAGGTCATATAAATGACTGATTCCATTAACTATGGAATCAATAAAGTAGAATCTCCTTCAGTGCCCTGGGAATTATATGATGGATCTTTCCTTTTCATCAATAACTCTGAATAGCTCTGTGTTAATAAATACTTCATATTTCTCATCACAGAATATTTGTCAAGTAGTAGATTATTTCTAAGTAGCAGGACAAGAGGAACTTCCTAATCCCTGATTTGCGTCACTGTATATTTGAGTTTAGGGATAGGGTAAGAGGTCCTGCCCTTAAATGATGAGAATGGAACTCATTAAGAGAAACAGAATTATTCTGAACAAATAAAAATCAAAGTCTTCCATTTGTTTCTTTTTTCATTTCATCTTTATCTTCACCATGAAAACACTACATTCTTAAAGATTTTTAATTTTTTTCTGATTTTCTTCTTTGAAGCTATAACAGAATTAATACTATTTTTCCACTCTTCCCCATTTTATTCAGCCATTCCTCTTCCTTGTATATTGTGGGGTGATTATCAGTTAAAGTTCATAGATTTTTTTTTTCACAAATAGATCATATGGACAGAAAATTTCTAAATGTTTTAAAATTTTAAATGTTTTAAAATTCAGCTTTCATATTTGACAAAGTATAGATACTTGAACTTCCAGATAAAATGAGAGCACTTTGTCGTTGTTGAGATGGTTTTCTTTTGTGTGTGCATGATCTCAACAGTTAAAACTCATGACAAAATACCTTCTAGAAATTTTTAACTGGGCCTATTTATCAGTGATAAGGAACTCAGGTTGATGAAGGGAGAATTCTAAAAAATCCGCCTGAGTGCAGAGATGGGCAATTTATTTTTTAATGAGCCTAAAGATAAAACAAAAAGATTTAATTTCGCTTTAATGACCAACATTTAGAGATGTCAATCTCTTTTCACTGCGGTCATTCTTGTGACTAGGAATGGTACCGCACTGCATGTATGTTTTGAAGATCTAATTGGCTTTATTAAATGATTCATGAGTTGGACAGCATTCCATCTACCAAAAGGAGAACTCCAAAGTATTATACAAACTGGAAAGATGGAAGGTTTTTACAAGGACAGTGGAGCAAGAAGTTATTAGCAGAAGCAAAGTATTGTTTCAGGCTAAGTTGATTTCCCTGGGGGTGGGGTACAGGGAGAGAGGGTCTTAGAATGCAGATTACCTCATCTTCCTCTGGGGGTAGAAGAGGGCCCAAGTAGCAGACTCATTGGCACCTACCATAAAATTCCTGACTGACCATCAAGACTCAATTTCTAGGGGATGGTGAAAGGGCAGTCAGATGAGGTATTAAAACCCACTTTATTGACTTGGGATCTTAAGCTAAGTGGCTCGTGGTTGCTTTTTAACAACTGATCCCTTTGGATCAGGCTCTCAGGTTAACTGAGAGATGTGATCAAAATTTAAGGTATTAGAGCCACTCTCACTTACTGCTCTACAGTTCTAGAAGCCTTTGTTGTTCCTTTGTATGGTATCTCATTGTGGTTTCAATGGCATAGCCCTGATGACTGACGAAGGTGAGTGACTTGTTCATAAGCTTTGTGTTAATTCACATATTCTTTTGTCAAGTCCCTCAGTTTTTCTCTCACTTTTTGGGAGGTGGGGTATTTGTCTTTCTATTATTATTTGCAGGTGCTTGTTAGGTATTCTGGGTATCATTTTAAATTCAGTTAATTTTCCTGCAGTAAGTTTTTCCCCAGTTTGTGAATAGTCTATGCATATTTAATGGTGTCTTTTGATGAACAAATATTCCTAATTTTGAGGAGGCCCAATCTGTTAATTTTGTCTTTATGATTAGTACTCTATCTCAAGGCAATGAAGATATTCTCCTACTGTCTTCTTCAAGGAATTTTATAATTGAGTTTCATATTTGCACCTATGACCAACTTAAATTAATGCTCATAAATGGAATGAGAATTGGACTACAGTTCATTTCCAATTTTCCAAGCAACATCTGTTCAAAATATCTTGGCCATCCATTCAGTATTGACTTGATATCCAGACCAAAACTCAATTTGCCATGTGTATGTTTGTCTATTTCTGGAATTCCAGGTCTTCTCCACTAAACATTTTCTAACATTGTGTCAGAGTACAGAGCCTTGATTATCATAGCTTTATAAAATCGTAAAATCAGGCAGGGTCAGTTTCTGGAATTGTCTTCTCAGTTTTGTTTTGGTTATCTTAAACCCTTCGCATCCCACATGAATTTTAGAATCAGTTTATTAATTTCTTCCAAAAAAAGGAAGGTCCAGGTCTTCTGGAATTCTGACACTATTTTCTTTTTCTTTCTTTCTTTCTTTTTTTTTTTTTTACTATTTGCAATCTATATATTGAATGATGTTTTTCCACCTGTCCAAAAACATTTTGCATCTTTCCACTTAAGTAAGTCTTCTTTAATCTCATTCAGCCATGTCTTATAATTTCAATGAAGAGGCCTTTTCCATATTTTGTAGATTTCTACATATTTGATGTTTTTGATGTCACTATGAATGCAATTACTTCCACCTTATTATCAATTTTAAAAAATCAGTATGTATCAATTTATACCAATTATAAAATTATACTGATTTTTATGCTGAAAACTTGTCTTGACAAATTGACCTTTTTGCCAATACAGAAGGTTTTCCTTTACCTCTAGAAATTTTGTCTTGATATTAATATAGCTACTAACTTTTTATATTTAATATTTACATAATGTAAATATATCCATTCCCTTTTACTGTTAGCCTCTGTTTTCTGTAGACAGTTTATAGTTGGATCTTGCATTTTAATCTAGTATGTAAATCTTTGCCTTTTAAGTGAAGCATTTAGTCAATTTATATTTAATATTATTAATGTTGTACTTTAATATCCCCAATTAGTGTTCATTTTTTAAAATTTTTAAATATTTTATTTATTTAAGAGAGAGAGAGAACACAAGCAAGGGGAGGGGAGAGGGAGAAGCCATCTCTCCACTGAGCAGGGAGTCCAAGGTGGGGCTCCATTGCAGAAACCTGGGATCATGACCTGAGTCAAAGGCAGAAGTTCAACTTACCAAGCCACCCAGGCAGCCCTGATATTCAGTTTTTATTTATTCCATTTGTACTTTGCATCTCTCCAACTCTTTTCCTGTCATTTTTGGGAAGAAGTGGGATTACTGAGAATTCTTTTTTGTTTTGTTTACTAATTGTTAGGCTGTGCAGTTTATGCAAAATCTTACTAGTAGATCTGAACAGAAGGTGCATCTCTATTTCTTTCAAATAGTAGTATTCCATGTACCCCTCCTACCATCACTTTTTCTACTTAACTTCTTCTGTATGTATCTTCTACTTTAATTTGATGTATGTTAAAAACCTCACAATACATCACTACTGGTTTTGCATTAAAAACTTGGTCTCTTAAAGAAACAAACACATATAACTCTAACATAAAAAGATTAAAAAACAAAACAAATTAAAAAAAAAAAAAAACTTCTTGAGTTCCATTTGGTATTATCTGCTTTAGCTTGAAGAATTTCTTTCTGCATTTCAATGGTGAAGGTCTCCTGGAAATAAATCATTTCAGCTTTCTTCCATTTGAAAACATAATGTTGTCTTCCTGTTTTGAAGGATATTTTCGCTAGATATAAAATGCTAGGTTGACAGAAATCTTTCAGCATTTTCGAGATGTCCTTCGTCTCTTGTACTCCACTATTTCTAAGTGAGAACTTAACCATCCTCTCTCCTGCTACTCACCTAGATGCATGTGTCTTTTTTTCCCCAGCTACTTTTAAGCATTGCCATTTATTTTTGGTTTTTAGTAATTAACTACAATGTGGTTCTCTCTGTATTTATCCTCCTTAGATTTGCTAAGTGCTTGGATCTTTCCTTAATTCTACAAAGTTCTTAACTATTATTTCATCAAATATTACTTCTGCCCCACTGTCCTTCTTCTCTCCTTCTTGAATTACTTGCTATTTTCCCACAGATGGTCTTTACTTTTCTTTTTACTCTTTTTTTTCCCTACTTAGGTATTTTCTATTGCAAATTTATTGAAATATTCCTCTGTGCGCAATCTTCTCTCAAGTTCATCTAATGAATTCTTCCTGATGTCACATTTTTCATTTCTATCATTTCTATTTAGTTTGATTTAAAAATGCTTTTTGTACTTCTTCCAACATTTCCCATTTCTCCATGGATATTGTGCACCATTTCTACTATATCTTTTATATTCTCTCTATGTATTTTATAGGTATATATATTTTAAAGCTTCTGTCTGATGATTCCAACATTTGGTCCATCTCTGCACCTGTTTCTCTTGTCTACTTCCTCTCTTGACCAGGGAGGCCATTTTCTTGCCTTGTGGTGTGTCTTCTAACCTTGAAGTCTATGCCAGACATTTTTTTTTTTTTTTTAAAGAAAGGCAGACTGCCATGTGCAGCGCCTCATTTGGATGTGTCTGGAATCTTGGAAGCTTGACTACCCTACGTTCTCCTACAAATGGACCTTGAGAGCTTGTTTGGAGGTTCTAGCAGGGGAGCGCAGCTACTCGTATACCCTTGACCGAAGAACGGTCCTCTCCTCTATCAGGGAAGGTCGTCCTCTTCGACCGAGCGTGTAGCTTCGGGAGGGACGCACATGGAGCAGTGAGGGAGGAAGGGGACACCCGCCTAGCCAGCCAGATCAGCCGAATCAACCCTGGCGATCAATGGGGTGACAGATGTCGCAGCCAGATCGCCCTCACATCCTATGCCAGACATTTTATAGAAGAGAGAAGAAGAATCTAAAATAATATTTACTTTCAGAAGGTGCAGGCTCCTTTCTCTGTCAAGCTACTAGGGGCAGGCTGGGTGTATTTTTTTGCATCTGGACTTGGCAGCTATTTTAGTTCGACTGAGTTCACCACTGGCTTGAAGTATTTTGAGGGTGAGATTACAGATTTCTTATCAGTAGGAACTGAAATTGGAGCACTAACCATATTCCAGAAATATGTCCATGCTTCACATCCAAGCCACCAGCTTTCAGAACTGTTACATGTGTCACCATACTGCACTGCCCTTTTCAAGATTTGGGGGATTACTTTGTAGAGTCTCTTTCCTTTCTAGTCTTAACCACCAACTGCTTTGTGTGCCTCAGGAGACATTTTGCCATATTTCCTTCACCTTTTCTATTCTTTAGAAAACAGACAGACTTAAACTTAGGAAGGGCCTCAGTGTCTTAGAGCAGTTTTCTTCACTCTTCGACCCACTGTCTATTTTTGATAATTAAAGCTTGGAATCCTGGGCACAGCGAGTTGTCCTCTGAGCTCTCCTGCAAGCCCCACTACCTTCTTCATGTAAAAGTCTCGAGTGCCCCAAGAGGTTTATCCTAGCTGTTTAGGTAAGTATTTATCCTAAAAGGATGTGTTTCAGAGTCATTATTTAGAAGTAATATCACATTCCTACTTCAGAAGACATCTGTTTTTAAAAATCATGCTGTCCACACAAAGATGGTTTGAGAGTACACAGGCTAGATGACATTAGTTCTACTAGGTAGAGAATGTATTAAAATATCATTATTTTAACCCTTCTAACTATATTGCTTAAAAAGCTTTTGGGTCTAGTGGAACTGTCACAAGGTGATTCTTGATTATATTTTTGCTTCTTCATTGCTTACAAATGAAGCTTGGGAGCACTGTGTGACTTCATGGCTTCAATTTTCTCAGTCTGTTCATTATCCATTCCAGGGACAAATGTGAGAATTAATAAGTCTCTAAAGTACCTTGAAAACTTTTAAACAGGAACTACATAAATCAAAGCTGTCATTGCCAGAAACACCTTCCATTTTAAATATTATTTTTATAATTAAACAAATCATAATAGTCTTTTCAATGGTATAGCCTGAATCACCAAGCAGGTGAAAACATGCTAATGATTCATGGATCTAGCTTCTAAGTTTCTAAACAAAATACTAATAAAATACAAAACTGGTTCAGTTCCATTTTAAACTATAATAGTATCTATACATGGGAGCTCTCATAGAGCTTTTAAACTCTTGAAAGGAGAGAGAGTTTACAGAATTCCAGCTAGATATAATAGTCCACGTGAATCATTGGTGGTCCATGGAATTCCATTTGTGATTATGCCTATGATAACTCATGGGAAAATAGCAATCTCTCATGTCATCTTGGCAAACAAAGTGTGCCTGGTGGTCTTGGTAAGGCCTCTGTTCCCTTGGAGGACATAATTATTAAAGTTTTTCTCACCATTGAGAAGACTCCTTTTGATAGTGTTCAGCACACTATCATGTGCTGGACCATTGAGAAGACTCCTTTTGATAGTGTTCCAAGGAGAAAATTGAAGTTCCAAATGGGCATATCTACTTTTGAGGCAGCTAAAAATGTTACTTTAGAATTAGGACATTTAAAATATGGTAGAAGTGAAATTAAATTCCCGAAGAGTGTTCATCATCCCTTCTCTCAAGGCCCATATTCTGCAGTGGATACTTGGACATACTGTGATATGCAGAGCAACTGGGAACCCAGTCCACAAATCAGTGCCTGTGCTACATGGCAGTTCACCAGAGCGTCTATCTATATCCTTGGGGCATTGATCAATATGGAAGCTTCTCAATTTTGCTGTGTAGTGGTTTAAGGAGAAATAAGTATATGTTTAAAATCCCCAAAAATCTTTAATTCTCAAAGTTACATCTGAATGTTAGAGGGACCCTGATGTTTTGTCATTTCATGAAAAAAGAAAATCAAACTATTGCTATTCTCCAGTAAAAAAGTGCTGGATCAGAGGTCTCCAAACTGTTATGGTACACTCCTATTAGTAAAATGATGTCGAACAAAAATCCCCCAATACATGCATATTTATTTATTTATTTATAGATTATATGCATGTAGTATCATTATTAGTTGGTATCTAAGTACAGGATATGCGTTTGAGATTATAACCATTTCTAATACTGTTCTGCATAAAACGATACTTCCAACAGTCTTCTTAACAACTTCAATTTTGTTGGCTAAGTACGTGTCAGATCTTTTTACAGCTTGTTTGTTTCTTTCTTAAATGGATATTGGCTGATGTTGAGCTCACTTGGAAGTAATAGTGACAACTCTGCCAATGTCTACTTGCTTGCCCATGCTTGCATTACGAGTGTAACCTTTGCTCCATGGTTTTTCTGCCATAACTTTTTAAAGTCACTTGCATTTTTTAATGAAGAATGGTCCTCCATTAAAATGGGTGGTAAAAGGCACAGACTTCCTAAAACTGGCACACATGAACAGCAATCTGTCCCATGACACTGAACTTTTGTATAGCCTGTGTGATATAAGATAATACGACCTATGAACTCAGGAAGAAGGTCTGGGTCATTCCAAAGGCTAAGTCTTAGGAAAAGGTAATTGACTTCCTATTTTCAGATACAAAAGAGGGACACTGTAACACTTCCTTTCTGTGTTCTGTCTGGTTCATTCATGGGGCCCCCGTGCCTCCACTCTGGAACCCACTGGATTCAATGACTCACATTTGAAAACAGAAAAAACAGAACATGATGATAATCCTCAAATACATCATGCTCCAAGGAAAAATCAAATTGAAAATCAAGAAAGGATGACTACACAGGCAAGAATCAAACACCATTCATTTCTGGTGATACTTATCCATAGAGAAAGGACGATCCCTTTCCCTGAACAGAACAACCACAATAACATAGGAGAGGGAGAGGAGACTCCAGGGGCCGGGGAGTATGTGGGACACTGATGGGGCTGGCCGGACAAGCATGTAAAAATGAAGAGGAAGAATAAGATAGTTGATGAGAAGTAATTTTGGTAAAAATGAGAGTTAGAAATTCTGGGGCACCTGGATGACTCAGCCGGTTTAGTGTCTTGCCTGCAGCTCAGGTCATGACCTCAGGGTCCTGGGATCAAGTCCTGCATCAGGCTCCCCGCTCAGTGGAGAGTCTGAATCTCCCTCTGCCTTTCCCTCTGCCCACTCTCTCTCAAATAAATAAACAAAATTTTAAAATAAAAAAATTCATTGGAAATTAAACCAGGGAAGAAAAAATATATTTTAATTATGGATGGGCCTAAGAAGATGCTTTTTTGTCATCATGATACACTGATAATGAAAGAGAAGGGAGGTCCTAGCCCCCTCAGATACCGCCATTAGCATTTCTATCATGTCCAAGATCAAGCGACCGTCTGCAGGCGCAGTTAGTTTTGTTGACTCAGGGACCGGACTTCCTCCCTTCTCATCCTTGTCTCTATCTCAAGAACCAAGTCCTCTCTTCTAAAGCTCAGAGCCTCTTTTTATGCCATGCTGCTCCTCTCTTCCCAGTCCCACCAAGACCCTAATTCTCAATTACTTTCCGCCCACCCCGTCAGGCACCTTCAAACCCTCCCCACATCTGTCTCCCTACACCTTCAACCAGGTACAGTTCTCTCCTCTCCTACAAAATGTTCTCTTGACCCAGCTGCCCTCTCCAGCTACTGCTGTAATTTTTTTTCCGTGTTGCTGCTGAACTTCTCAGATAAGCAGACTGTCTCCATTTTTCCCCTGACATACCCTGCAACCAGGCTTCTGTTCTTACTCCTCTGCAGAGAAGAATTCCCCGTTGTTCTCATGCAATCTTTACTATGGCCTGCTTATGTTTCATAACTATCTTGTATCGCCGCTCTGCTTTCCTCTCCTTTACACCCCCGGCCTGGCTTTTTCCATTTCCTGCCCTGAATCCAGACTCATTCCTTCCTCTCTAGGTTCTTCACTGCCCCTGTAGAATACCTGTCTGTTCAGAGCATTAATCCTCCAGGCATGAAGACACAGAATGTTGAATTCCTCATCCTTACCTTTAATGTTTCCTATTTTTCCCATTCCCACTTAGCATATCATGGAAACTACTCTCCTGACCCATTTTCATTCTATCATTAAAGCACAGTAAACTACAACAAATGTTACAAGCATAGACACCCGAAAAGAGTTACCAAAAAAAATAGGGTGGAATGCGAACAAGGTAAAAGTCCTAAAACAGAGGCAATGGAGAAAGATCTTGACTCTCTTCTCTTTCCACCTTTGATAAATTTCAACCAGGTTTGTCCTTGGGTCCCCTGAAGCCTGGCATGTGCTGAAGCCTTTCAATTAATTCACTAATTTACTGAAGATTTTCTCTGGGAAGGACACTCACTGATTTCTCTCTGAAAGCGCTTGCCAATCGATACCAGTGGAGATGAACTCCAAGTCATGAATATGGTGATTATGTGGCTTTTGTGTTTGCCTGACTAAGCTGCTGCCCTCCAAGGAAAACATGACAAGCCTCAAGTTCCTACGTCCCTTGCCATATGACATCTCAGAGTCCTGACGTGGTTGATTTAGTACAGAATGTAAATCATATACACCCTTCTCCTTCTCCCCAACAGCTTATTTTTGAGGTACATAGGCTTAGCAGACTGTAAAATCTGTGAACGAGCTTTCCTTTCTGGTTAGAGGCCTCCATCAGCCAATTTGGAAGCTAATGTCACAGGCTCCTTTCGGTGAAAAACCAAAATTCTGTAAACCAACCAAGTGAATAAATGTAATACACAACAGAGCCTTATAAAAACGATGACTATGTGGTTGAATTTTAAAATCCCTTTCTGTTCCAGAAAACCCTGCCTCATGATTCCCACCATTACTGTTGTCTCCTGCCTCTGAACCCTCACAGAAATTAACATTTTGTCCTGAGCAGTACAGTGCGCATACCAATGCTCCATTTGGTGTGGTCAATCACCTGTCCCTCTTTCTGGCTGGGACCCTTCTCTTTTAATTTAGATCTCCACCATATTGCACATTGTAAATAAAGAGTCGTGAATTAGCATTAGCATTCAGCTATCTCCTTAATGATTCATGTTGGCCAGGGACAGAAGCTCTATGTCAGGAATTTCCAAATTGCGAGTAACATGGGTCCAACCCAAAGTTGTTTTGATTCCTTCTTTCATTCAACTAATATTTGTTCAGCACCTACCACATGCAGACGTGGCCCTAGGTACTTAGAATGTAACAGTGCACAAAATACAGCAAGAGTCCTTCCTCCTCCTGGGGAGCTTGTATTGAAGTAGAGTGAGAAAGACATTATGCAATAAACAGAATAAATCATGAGAAAATATAACAGAAGATTATGGAGGAGAAAAGACAGAAGAACAGGGTCACTGGTACTGGAGAGTGGGTGGCAGGAGATTTTAGGTCAGGGTGGCCTCTTTGTGAAGGTAAGTTTGGTAAAGACCTGAAAGAGATGAGAGTGAGCCTTGCTGGCAGGAGGTTTTTTAGGCAGAGACGGCGACCAATGCAAAGCCCCTGAGTGTACTCATGCCTGACATGTCAAGGACAAGGCCAGGGTGCCTACAGCGGAGTGAGCAAAGGGGAGAGTAGTAGAGGGAGAGATCAGAGCACTGAGAAGGGGTGGTGGGATCAAGACCCGCTGCAGGCTCTGCACTCACCCTGGAGTCTGCTTGGGATTTTCTCTCTCTCTCTCTCCCCCTTCCCTGCTCGCACTCTGCCACCCTATTCCCCACCTTCTCTCTCTCTCTCTGAAACAATACATCTTTAAAATAAGTAAATAAAAGATCCATTCAGCTTTCTGTGAGACAAAAATCAAAGCAGGGAGACCAATGAACATACTATTGTAAAAACAAAGGTGAGCGATGGGGGTGGCTTAAGCCCAGAGATGATACTGAGATCGTGAGTTTATAGTTTAGCTTCTAGCTACACTGAGAAGTAGAATCAAGAAAATGTTCTGACAGATGAGACTTAGGGTTGGAGAAAAGGAAGGATACAATGACAACTTCAAGGGTTTTGACTTGAGCAGGCAGAAGGTGGCCGGGGCCATTTAAGTAAGATGGGAAACACTGCAGGTAGAACCGAAAGTGGAGGAAAGGTTAGGAGTTCCATTTGGGGCATTTCATTTAAAAATTTCGATTAGGTATCTAAACAGACTTTGAGTAAACAATGAGATATGCAAGTCTCAAGTCTGGGTAAGAGATGTGAGCCAGAGCATAGTTTCGTCTTTAAAATAGCCCACAGCAATCGCCTCTGTGACTGCCAAGTAGGTAGACGGTGTATGACAGCTCGAGCGTCCACACTCATTTGCGTGAAATCATCCAGGTGCCAATAATAAGGGGCGACAGCTCGTAGACCTGCCTTCACCACCTTCTACATGTATTGTGAATATCTGTTAAATAGAAAAAGCTCCTTCTTACACTGACCCTCACTCCCAACTTCCATGTTTTCTCCAAAGCAATGAGTACTATAAAATGAAGCATCATAATAGAAAGGTACTTCTCTGAAAAGTTAAGTGGTAGGTCCCCTGAGATGAATTTGGATGAAAAGCAGCCATCCATCAGTCCTGGATTTTCCTGTAAGCGCACGTATGTGTGTGTGTATATGTGTGTTAAACACAGGCAACAAATGTATGTTTTAGAAACTATAACTTACATGCTAATTTATTGCCACCGTATCAGTTTCATTGATTTTTTTTTTTTTTTAAGATTTTATTTATTTGACAGAGAGAAACACAGCGAGAGAGGGAACACAAGCAGAGGGAATGGTAGCGGGAGAAGCAGGCTCCCCGCTGAGCAGGGAGCCCGATGTGGGGCTCGATCCCAGGACCCTGGGATCATGACCTGAGCCGAAGGCAGACACTTAATGACTGAGCCACCCAGGCGCCCCAGTTTCATTGATTTAAAAGTAAAATGACCAATACCAAGTATCAGCTCTCACTCACAGTATAATAAAAATTAGGGATGCATTTTTCCCAAGAGTGACTTTCTACAATGTCACCAGCTCAAACACAGGTACTGTTAAATTTAAGCCAGTGCAAACCTGTGCTAATTTTAAGTACCTGGAGTCTCACAGTGCTGTGCAAAACAACACGTTCTCATCGTCCACAGTTCTCATTCTATCTCTACAGTGCAGGAAGCTTGGAGCCAAATTTATCTTGAAATAATGACGAGCTGCAGAAAATGTTCCTAAACAAAACACAATAGAGCAACCAATCTTTACTGTCCTGGGATGGCAAAATAAAAAACAGGAAAGTATCAAAGCAGGTTCAGAAAACCAACACCAGGAGTCAGATGCAACATTTGGTGATAGGCAAAAGTTGTTTGCTGTGAAACAGATCTAGCTTTTTAAGAGGAGCGTCCCCAAAATCTTCGCATATGCAGGTTCAGCCCAAGGCCCATGAAATTTCTCTGAATTTTAATTTCCGCCTCTGGAAAATAAAAACAACATTTTTCCCTGAAAAGTGAGAGTGAAAAGAGAAATTATATGAAAGACTTCCCTAAGTCTTCCCTACTTCCCTAAAATGCCATGCAATGCCAAGAAAAGAATACTTTTATTAACTATACTAATCTCATTTCCCAATATTAATTTCATACTGAACAGAAATAATATTCAAATGAATTCCCGTATCAGGAAATCCTGACAAATGTCCCATCAATAAATCTATTAAATGTATACAACACTAGTCTCTTCCAAACTTGGAACGTACACATACCTCTAAGTCTTCCCTTTCGGCAGCATAAAAGCTGTTTTATGACCAACTCATTGGCCTTCAAGCACTCGACTGTCCAGAGCATGGATCTTAAGAGGATGAGGTACAAGAATTTCAAAATACATAGCCTCACTGAGCTAACTTGGGTGCTGACAGGAAAACCTTAGACTATAATTATTCTAACAATAGCATGTTACAAACTCCCTCACCACGTGAGGTCAAAAGCTTCCCCTAGAAAAGCAAAAGTTTCTCAGTGAACACTCGGCAACGCAGCTCATAAAAAATTCATTAGACTGCCCTTCTCTTCCTGTGGTAAGACAGATGTAAAATCAGGAATTTTCCCAGTAGATCCCTCTCACAGCCCTGAGAAAATGAATTTGGAAGTGCACACACACATCAACACACACAGGCACACACATGCTGCCAGAGCGTGTTGGGTATGGTGAGAGAGTTGTCAGTAAAGCAGGTCATGTGCCTCAGATCAAAGGTGCCACGTGTTCAATGGCAGCCTCCTGACGCCAAAGCCCGCCATATGCATTGCTAGGAACCACCACTGCAGACAGAGTTATGGGAAAGGCGAGTGGAAAGGCGAGTGGAATGTCGAACATGTAGAGAATAGGCCTGTAATTATTCGCAAAACTTCAGGAAATAAACATTCACTTTCAAAAAATTGTTTTCAGCTGCTTTAGAGCCAAGTGACAGCTAAATTACAGTTTGGGCAAAGAAAAGTTTCCATTTTCTAATTTGATGCATTTTGTTGCATTGCCCTACATTACCCAGAGTCAGGCCTGCCACATCCTGTCAGGCTTCAAACCACAGGCTGAATGCCCCATGCCGCTGAAAGAGCTGTTTGTCCAGCCACACAGTGTGCTAAGTGTTCTGGGAGAAAAGCGTCTGGGGACTCAGGGCAATTCTTTTGGTTAACATTCCTAGGATTTCCACAAGTGCTTTTGGCTGTACATGCTGTAGCTGCTCCTTCAGCATCTTATGGGTGCCCAGCAGTGCTATGTTTATGGAAACTCTGCTGGCCCTGCCAGGGAACAGCGCTACACTCACTTCTCCCGTGGCTCAGCTAGGACAGGACGACGGGAAGGTAGAAGGAAGAAATGGTGGGAATCAGAACAGCCTGTCTTGGGTGCTCGCAAGCTGACTGGTAGCTGTCAGGAAAACAAATAACGGGCTGATATCTGACAGTCTACGAAGGAAGAAAGGAAATTAAGTTTTTATTAAAAGAGATAACAGAAATGCTACCGGCCAGGCAGTTTCCTATGGCCTGCTGAGTTGAGCGATGAGGATCCCCCATCCTATAAACGATGGACTGTCGGAAATGGTCTATGGACACTCATTACCAGAGTCCTAGAAGCTCTGTTCTGCTGCAGATCCTACTCTCACTGGACATGCAGGCTACTCGAACCAGTTAGATATGAAAAAATTAAAAATACTATATATACTTTGCTTAAGGCAGAGCCTTGAGATACGTTTACCTACAATAAATCCTAGGCCATGATCAATCAGAAATATGTATTCAAAAGGAAATCTATTCAGCACGATTATTTTACACACAAAAGAACAAGCCCAAAGTTCGGGCTGGGATGAATGTTTATTACAAGAAATTCAAGCTAATATTACCGGATTCTCTCTCATTAAGATCTTCTGTTTCCATTTATCATGACTTGAGCAACTTAAAAAACAAATTTTTAAGATGACACATGAACTTTAAGTATTAAAAAAAAAAGGGGGGGGGAGAACTCAACCTTCCCTTTAGATCAATGCATTTGCTTGTCAAGGTAGCTACACAATCAACTGCTGATGTAGCCATTTTTTAATCCCCAAATGATACTCATGCCTTGAAAATCATTTATCGTTTTAAAATTGTAAACAGCTCAAACAATTTAGGTTAGGGGGGAAAAATGATGAAACAGAGGACTTGTTCCAAATGAGGTAGACATCTTTTCTAGCACAAATTTAATGTGTTCCTATGTACCTGCTTCTTTCAGGACACTGAAATGGAAATAGGCAAGAGGTCACAAATAGCACCTCTTCACCCTCCCCAATTTTGCATGAAAAATTCCTGGGTTGCAATTAAAATCTTTTTTTTTTTTT
>CM053607.1:115444375-115466015 GCA_028646535.1 Procyon lotor | reverse complement strand
GAAATGGGCAGAAGATATGAACAGACACTTCTGCAAAGGGGACATCCAAATGGCCAACAGACACATGAAAAAGTGCTCCACATCACTCGGCATCAGAGAAATACAAATCAAAACCGCAGTGAGATACCACCTCACACCAGTCAGAATGGCTAAAATTAGCAAGTCAGGAAACGGCAGATGTTGGCAAGGATGCTGAGAAAGGGGAACCCTCCTACACTGCTGGGGGGAAAGCAAGCTGGTGCAGCCACTCTGAAAAACAGTATGGAGGTTCCTCAAAAACTTGAAAATTGAGCTACCCTACGATCCAGCAATTGCACTAGTGGGTATTTACCCTAAAGATACAAATGTCGTGATCCGAAGGGGCATGTGCACCCAAATGTTTATAGCAGCAATGTCCACAATAGCCAAACTATGGAAAGAACCTAGGTGTCCATCAAGAGATGAATGGATAAAGAAGATGTGGTGTATACACACACACACACACACACACACACACACACACACAATGGAATACTATGCAGCCATCAAGAGAAACGAAATCTTGCCATTTGCAATGACATGGATGGAACTGGAGGGCATTATGCTAAGCGAAATAAGTCAGTCAGAGAAAGACAATTATCACATGATCTCTCTGATATGAAGAATTTGAGAGGCAAGGCGGGAGTTTAGGGTGGGGGTGGTGAAGAAAATGAAACAGGAAGGGATGGGGAGGAAGACAAACCATAAGAGAGTCCTAGACTCACGAAACGAACTAAGGGAGGCAGGGGGGTAGGGATGGGGTGGCTGGGTTATGGACATTGGGGAGGGCATGTGCTATGGTAAGTGCTGTGAAATGTGTAAGCCTGACGATTCACAAACATGTACCCTAGGGGAAATAATACATTTTATGTTAATTAAACATTTTTAAATAAACAAACAAGAAAAAAATGGAAGCACAAAAAATTGTGGCTCTAGATCACACTTAATGACCACGAGTTGATCCCTCAAGGCTATGTTGATTCTGGTTAAACTGAGGGAGCATCTGGAGGAAAATGTTAAAAGGAGCTGGGCTCAGTGAGAAATAAGGTCATAATCTCCTAGCAATGTCATTAATCATGCAAGGGTACAGCAGCAGGAGGTGGTAGCAAATGTATTTATCAGTCATACACTAAAATATCCAGGAAATGATAAAATACTAAAACTCTGGTTTAGCCCTCAGGGATCCTGGTTGGTCCTCTAGAAAGTCACACTTTCAGCGGACAACTGTTTAGCCCTCTCCATAAACTACGATCAAAGATGTCGTCTCTTGTGTTAGACACTGGAGATTAGTTCTATCATTATGTTTTACTTTCATATTTTTAAAGGTCTCTCAATCATTTTTTACAGACCATTGGATTACGATAAACCTTTAGTGGGTAAATAACCCTTCTCCTAAAAGGTATTTATAGCAACGTGTTCTTTCCTGGGCTTACTCAGACAAAATAGAGGCTTTTACGAAAAGTCCTTGGTCACTCAGTCAAATGTGTCATTCATCCCACAGTGCTGAGTAACCTTGCAGAGAAGCCTGTCTCATACATAAGATTAATCACAACTGTAATATACTCTGTACAGGCAAGACTGGGTACTTCCTTCATGAAAGACTAAAAGACTAGAAAAAGAATAGTGCTACTGTTTCCCAGGACCTTCATTCTTGCTTTACAAGCAATATGCCATTTGATTGGGAGTTAACTTCCCCATTCAGTCATCTGTAGTTCTTTCAGCTGAAACGAAGGAAATGGCAGATCAGAAGAGTCTGGTAAATGTGCATTTCGCAACATAAGGCAGGCATTCTGAGATCTACTATGGGTCCCACCTTTGTTCTTGCTTCATCAGGCCACGATTCACGTCAAGTCATTTATCTTATTTTTATTTCAAGACTACCATTGATACATGATGCAGCTTAGCCGTTGGAGAAAATGATTAATAGGCCTCCTTAGCTTCTGATGAATGGGTAAGAACATAAAAATGCAACAAAACCAACAAGCACCACAGAATACACAACTCCCAACCCACGAGGGGACATGCAGTCATTCGCCTGTTTCCGGAAAAGAAGGCAACCATCTGATGAGAACCCATATAGTTTCCTTGCTTGGGGCTTCTGATCTGCAAGCCAATTTATATTCTTCATTTGCCTTCTGATAATACAGTCGATCAGTACTGTGTTTTAACCAGATTGTGTGGCGGAGGTTTTTTAAAACTGCTTTCTCTATGTGTATAATTTGAGGTTAATGGGTGCTTTGGTTCAGCGAGGGAGTCTAATGTCTCCTGTTCCCATTTCCCAAGCAGAAAGTTTGCCCACAAATTGTCAGGTGATTATAATCTGCTTATATCCATTCAGGTGGCCACTGAATTGCCCGCAATCTGCACCATTAATCAACTTGCCTACTCGGTTGTTAAGGGAACTGAAAACATCAGCTCAGCTATTTTTTCCAATCTGGTGTTTTTCATGTTTTCCCCACTTTATCATGTTAGTTACTTAATTTCTCTGTTTTGCATTCACTTTTCTACTCACAGCAGAAAAATACACCAGTGTTTCAGTGTTATCGTGATTTCTTTTTTAAGCCTGCATAGAAACCTGGCAATGCCTTTTAGCCTGACCTTGATAAGCAAACTATTACAATTTTCACAGTGAGAGATGTAAGAGGACTCCAAAAACACAAAACAAAAACAATGAAAAGCAAGGTTAGTTCAGCGGCGTGGGAAGTAATGAAAGCATAATCAGTTTCCTATTTACCAACCCAAATTAGGCCCATGTATTTCCACTATCACTGTCTACGTCATACTTAGTGGAAAGACTTAAGCAAGTATTCCTGAGGACTTCGGCTCTGTCTTCACAGGTAAAACAAAGAAGCAAGCTGGGAAATTATCAACCGGGTTTCATTCACAAAGACAAGCATGTATAAAAATATGGCCAAAGCCATATGGACTTGCCCTCAATTAAAAAAAAAAATTCTTTAATCCTTTTCAACCTTTTTTTTTTTAAATGAATTCAACATATATTTGATGGGAACTTAATGTGGTACAGGCTTTTGGATATTCAAAGGATAAAAACACCCTAAAGAAATTCTGGAAATGGAAATTCAGAGTGAATTCGATCCCTTGACTCCTCCTCATCCCCTATCCACTTACCAAACTGCACCACTGAAAGGATGAGACTTTTATGAAAAACAGAGAAAGCTACATAAATTATGAAATATACTCATGATGTCTTCAGCCAAGTGTATAACTGTGCACATTTTGCAAGAGAGAAAAACAGATTCAAAGTTTCTACAGGGGCGCCTGGGTGGCTCAGTCAGTTTAGCGGCTGCCTTGAGCTCAGGTCATGATTGTGGCTTCCTGTTCATGGGGGAGTCTGCTTCTCCCTCTCCTTTTGACCGTCCCCTCTGCTTGTGCTCCAGCTCTCTCTCAAATGAAAAAATAAAAATTCTTAAAAAAAAATTAGTTTTTAGCCTTTCGGAGAGACAGGTCACTATACCATCCAGGCTGTATATGCTATACCCCGTTCTGGGCTACGCCTCCCTGTATAGTCCAGTAAAGACAGAGAAGCTGAGCAGTCTTGACCAAGACAAGGACAGAGTATCATGGACATGTACAGAAGCACGAGTTCAACAAGTCTATCCAAGATTCCTTGATTTAGTCAGAATGAATGTCCAATGTCCTCCGTAGCGATGTGTAGTTTCCTCTTTTCCGTGCTCAAGAGAATGGATGTCTAGGAGACAGTGGCAAGAAATAAGCTGCAGCCATTCACCCACTAAATGTTTGTTCATCGTCTATTATTCATTGGACATATGTTTAATAAATATTTCCTGAGTATCTATCACGTGCTAGGCATATGGCATTTACCAAGAATCCCTTATGTGCCAGGTACTGCCTTAGTATCAGTGACACTCTGTCCTTGTGAAGGCAACTGAAAATTCTGAAAACAACTTCAAATCCATTTTCCCCCCTCCCTCCACCTACCACTGACGACCAAAGTCTTCTAACCTCTGTTTGGGAAAGTCACGCCCATCTTCTTGGGGTATGTTTCCCAAATATATTGTAGGGAAAACCATCCCATTATGCAAATTATACATTCAATAACTTCAACAAGTTCTTTCTAGCTTGTAAGCCACTGTGAAAGAGATAAGGAACACCCCAAGCCTAGGGCAAATCCTAGATGACGCCTAAAAATAGAAATACTTCTGGCGGGGTGCCTGGGTGGCTCAGTCGTTAAGCGTCTGCCTTCGGCTCAGGTCATAATCCCAGGGTCCTGGAATCAAGCCCCGCATCGGGCTCCCTGCTCCGCAGGAAGCCTGCTTCTCCCGCTACCATTCCCTCTGCTTGTGTTTCCTCTCTTGCTGTGTTTCTCTCTGTCAAATAAATAAAATCTAAAAAAAAAAAAAAAAAAAAAGGAAATACTTCTGGCAGAAGATATTGAGAAGATATTCTTTACAATCAAAGGAAATTCTTTGATCATCTTTGTTTCTACAATCCTGCAAACTTGTAAAAGCAGAGACTTCCCTTTAAAAAAAAAAAAAGCTAAACTGTGAGCTGTTTCCCTCAAATGAAATGCATTGTTACCTGAAAGGACTCTTTTCTTCTTTCAGGAATTTAATTGTGGAGACTATTAACCCCTGAAATGTCAGATATATAAATCATTTTATAACCACCTTGAACTTTGTGGGGAGTGATGAAGTCGATCCCAAGACCAGGAAGAGTTCAGCTAAGTGACTAATCTAAAATGGACAGCAGGTAAGAGAGAAGATGATCTGGGCTTAATTAAAAGCAAATATCCAGTTTCGTTTTCCTACTTTTCTCTATTTGTCTCTTCACTTGGCTAGAGTTTCAAAATAATTTTCTAATTCTTTCCACTGAAATTTCTTCTTTTTCTTTCTCCCTCTCCCTCCTACACATTGTCACGAGTTTAGAATCTACTGAAAAGAGCTTAGCTTCATTAAAAAATCAACCAACTCTCTGCTTCTCAAATATTTGATAAGAAATCCTGCCTGTGTTAAGTCTACAACATACTATTTTTGGGGGGATTATATTGTACCCATGATATTGTTCCAAATTAAAATTTTAAAATGCTTTTGGGCCACTACATTCACATTTCATAGAAAAGGAAAGAAGTTTACGACCCAGAAATTTAACAGGTGCTTGAACAACACATTAAAGCAGGAATCATTCCTTGCATTTCAAGATCATACCCTGTTTTTATTTTAAATGGAATTCATTTAAAGTTCTATAAAGAGCACATATTTTACGTTATATAAAGCAATGCAATATTGCATGACCTTTCTATCATCTGCCTATATTGAATTTGTGCTCCTTATCCCTAGTAATGACATCTTTGCTAACAGAGTACAACCATTTTTAGACATGTTCACTGAAGCGACACAGCCACTAGACACCTGCTCTTCCTACTCTTGCCATCCCACATTATTACCAATCTCTGAAATACATTTCAGCCACTACTACTGTTTGTTGTGGACCAGAAGAACATCATGGCCGGGCTGGCAGGAGAGGCAGTGAATTGTCTCCATTATCAATATTTCTTTTTTTTTTTTTTTTAAAGATTTTATTTATTTATTTCACATAGAGAGAGACATCACAAGTAGGCAGAAAGGCAGGTGGAGAGAGAGGAGGAAGCAGGCTCCCCGCCGAGGAGAGAGCCCGATGCGGGGCTCCATCCCAGGACCCTGAGATCATGACCTGAGCCGAAGGCAGAGGCTTTAAACCCACTGAGCCACCCAGGTGCCCCCATTATCAACATGTGAATAGTCAAAGGGTGCTTCCTCAATTCCTTTCTTCCAGAGCAGACCCTACTTCAGGAAAGCCGCTTTGACCCAAGAAGTTCCGACAGGGGCCATCCACCCTACTGTGTCTCAAGATAGTCTGTCTGTGGGAAAGGAAGACAGAGAATAAATCTGATAGCTCCTTTTCATCCAGTGAATCTCTCTGACCCAACTCTGCCCTTCGGAATGTGAATATCCCTCCATTGGACTATCTGTCGCTGGGCTGCTCTGGGTAGCTACCGTGCGAGCTCGAGGCTCCAGATCTCAGGTCTGGCCAACGTGCATGGGCCAAGAGCCTCACTACCTACGGCGTCTCTAAACCTGCACCCACACGTGCAAACACAGTGCAGGCCGTCAGTAGGGCTGCCCCAACAAGCCAAGCCAATGGTGCATCACAAGAGCATGGGAACTGACCCTGTACAACGAGTAAGTCTAAATTGAGCATGCTGATCACCGCAGGGAGGATTAGTTAACTTCCTCCTTCGTGTTTCCGTAGCACCTGATAGAAGCCAATGCTTTTATTTTGGCTCCCTGAATCATAATTAGGTACTTACATGTCTGTCTCGCCCCCAAAAGACAGCGAACTTCTGAAGTAGGGTGACCTTACTTCCATATTTGACTGAGTATGGGTTTCACTCCAGTTCAGATCAGTTAGCACTGGATAATTATTTAAATTCTCTCTTCAACTGCCAAAGGGTCCTGGTTTGGATAATGAATTATAGGATTACCATAGTCATAGGACACGGACCGTGTCTTGTTCGATAGTGAAAGTACATTAGTACCCAGTGTAATGTCTGGATCAACACATGTGCTCAGATAAGGATATGATAACTTTTTTTAAAAAAGGAAATAGTGGCAAGACTGAACACCTTGAATATCCTGGAATGTTAAAACAAAAAAGCAAAGATCTAAAAACATTTGGTACATTAAGAAATATAATTGGTTTCACAGAGTTTCACGAACAGGAGGCAACCATGTTAAAATTTACATACCTCTCTCTGTGTAGACTTCAATTTTTGGTTACTGAGAGAGTTTCAAGAAGGGAATAATATTAGTTGATGAATAAGGAGCAAGAGCTTGAATTCATTCTGTGGTGATTCTGAGGCAAACACTGGGCATTTCACAATCTGGCAAACATTTCTCATACCCACCCAGTATGTATTCTCTCATCTTGTTTGGAGTGGAAACCTGTCCAACCAAAAATCCCCTCATGGTCTAGCTTCCATTGTTGCAAGGGCTTGCCATGAGATTGGATTAATAGTCTTGGAGACACAGGAAGAACCAACTCAGAAGATTTTTGAAAAAGAAGAGGCTACCCTCTTCTCATTCAGCTCTCAGAAGTAATAGCAACCTCACAACCGAAGACATGAGAAGCACCTTAGTAGATCCTCCAGGCCCATGCTGCCAAATTCCATGCTTATCATATTGTGAGAAAGGAATCCCTAACTGTTCAAGCCACTACGACTTGAATTTCTGTTGCCCACCCAATTTCCAACTGATGTATTACTGAATTCCTCCAATACCCCAAGAAGTGGAATCATTGGAAACTTGGACCTATAAAAATAGCAAGTGCATTCTTTCATTCATTTTCTAAAATTTATTCACCAAATATTCATTGAATGCCTCCTATGTGCTAAACACTAACACACGATAGCGAGAAAAACAAGACCCCTGGAGATACTGGGTGGCTCAGTCAGTTACGTAACTGCCTTTGGATCAGGTCATGATCCTGGGTTCCTGGGGTCGAGTCCCATTTTGGGTTCCCTGCTCAGCCAGGAGCCTGCTTTTCCCTTTCCCTCTGCTGCTCCCCTGTTTGTACTCTCTGTGTTAAATAAATAAAATCTTTAAAAAAAAAAAAAAAAAAGAAAAACAGCACCCCTTATTTTCAAACGTATAACTGAAATATTACTGTTTAACTTCCCCCCCATTTCATAAAACTAAATTACTAAACTAGTGAACCACATGCAAAGGATAATTACTTGAGCATGAGTCAGACATGGTAAGATGAAAATCATATAAAGAAATGAATTTAGACGAGAAAGATAATTTCCTTTTAACATCGACACGGGAGCATTTTGAAATTCAGTATCCTGTACAGCGGCTGTTACAAATTTCAGAAAATTGGAACTTTATAAAAATAGGGAAAAGAGACAAGGGCAATTCTCTGAACAGCTTGCATATTCGAAAGGAAATCGATTCAGGGTTGACCGGTGAGGGGCTTCAGTTCCTCTACAATTTAGCTTTAGGATGCCGGCCACGGACTTGGGACACTAGCTTCAATGTGAACTCACATCCAAGTGATTTTTGTTTGTTTTATTGCCAAGAACAACTAGCCTCAACAGAAAGCTCCAACACACAAGTGTTAGTTCCCAAACGGTACCTAGTTTGTCTCCAAAGAACTGTGGTCAGACATTCTAGTAAGGTTCTTATGGGGAAAAAATAACAACCTTGGACTTGAGATCTCAAAAACAATACATCGACAAAAAAAAGAGTGACTTCAGTTGACTTTAAACACTTTTATAAAATTAGAGGAATTTCTATTGTTTAATTTTTAAAAATTTTTCTTAATACTCTTTCTTCTACAAATTCTTGATTTGCGAAACCAAGTATACTTTCCACACATCTATACAGAAAGAATATTCTAATGGCTGAAGAGATGAAGTAATAATTTTGAGATTTAAGGACCATAACATTAAACTTGAAAAGCGGAGAGAAAATTCAGTTTTGCTTTGTAAGATTTTGAGAGAGATTATGAGAATTACCTAATGAGAACACATGTTATTTTGTCTTAGCAACTAGAGGGACTAAAACAACAACAACAACAACTTAGTGAGAAGACTGAAAGTTTTCACTAAACAAATATTCAGTAACATTTGAATAAAAACGTCTTACTATGTATTTATGGCTCACATGTATTAATTAGCTAATCCTAAGCACTAGCAATAAGAGTCTATTGTAGACAGCACAGATGTTGAAATGGGTCTTTCCTAAGGACACAGTGTTTGTGTGGGGAGCTTTCTGGCTTTGTTGAGGTTATTAGCTTATCAGCAAAGTGCTGGGGTGTCTGGGTGGCTCAGAAGGTTAAGTCTTCAACTCTTGGTTTCAGCTCAGATCATGATCTCGGGGTTGTGGGATCAAGTCCTGCACCAGGCTCTACACTCAGCCTGGCATCTACTTGAGATTCTTTCCCTGTCCCTCCCCCTCTCCCTCTCTCCCTGCTCTTTTTCTCCCTCTCTCAAATAAGTAAATAAATAAATAATAAAACCTTTAAAATAAACCAAAACAAAGTACTGATCTTTTCTGGGAGAAGCCAAATAAAGGTGACTTAGGGTTCTGGTCGGCCTGACACTATCATCTCCAAAACAAAACCTGTATGACCCACACGCAGGGACCTGAGGAACCCATGACCCTGTCCGTGTCGGGCAGCATTACTATTTTAAGGATGAAAGCCCCAAAGGAATAAGATGACAGCAACCACAAGTAATCACATATAAAAGACATTTCTTTAAAAAAAATTACTTGATGGGGCACCTGGGTGGCTCAGTGGGTTAAAGCCTCTGCCTTCGGCTCAGGTCATGATCTCAGGGATCAAGCCCTGCATTGAGCTCTCTGCTTGGCGGGGAGCCTGCTTCCTCCTCTCTCTCTGCCTGCCTCTCTGCCTACTTGTGATCTCTCTGTCAAATAAATAAACAAAATCTTTAAAAAAAACTTATTTGATTCTTAAAATTCTTTTAAAAAAGAGAATTTTTAAATTCTCTTAAAAAAAAAAAAGGTCAACCATAAATATCAGCTTCTAGAACCACATTCCAGCCATCAAGCAAGCATTCCACATAAAGGGGAGTACTTGGATTTTATCACCAACTAAAAACACAAAACTTCTCAAAACAAATAAAAATCTTGGCCCATTTTGATAATGAAAGTAAAGAAAATTTATAATGAAATGACCTTCCTTGTGAATTCTCAAAATCATGAGTTTAAAAATAATATATTTATTTATAAGTAACAGAGCAATTTATGTGGACTGTGGATAAGTTGGAACACATTGTTATATTATGAACAAAGCAAAGAGTGCCTATAAACCAGTTGCCAACAATGTCTGTCAAGAGCTTTTGCTCTGTGTTTTCTTTTTCTTGTATTTTTCATATAGTTAATAAAACTCATGCATTTACTTAACATAAAAGCCCCTACTACTTATTTTATCTTTTTTTTTCAACCTAATATACTTGGAGCAATTTCCCACCTCTAAACCCATGTTTTCGAAAGCGTAGTTTTAATATTGCAGAGTGTGGTGGACAGCCTCTAAGGGGAACTCACATTATCTTGGTGTTTTGGTGCTCACACTCCACACTCACACTCACACCATGCGCCCTCTGAGTTTGTGTGGGACCCGGGACTGGTTTCTAACCCACAAAAATACAGTGAAATCGACAACGTATATGAGGTTACCGGTATTGTAAGCTATCGTGCTAAGTTGGTAGCACCCATTATTCCGGGGTCTCTCGCCCATGTTAGTTTTGAGGGAGTACCCGGCCATGTTGGGGATCCCATGTGGCAAGGGACAGCAGGTGGACACTAGTTGCTGAGGACGGAATTCCAGGAGACAGCCAGCAAGACCCTGAGGCTCTTGGTATTACAGCTGGAATCCTGCCAGCAGCCCAAGTGAGCCTGCAAGTGGATCGCTGCCCAGTCAAGCCTCAGATGACAACGTGGACTCTGGTGACACGGGGACTGCAGCCTTGCGCTATCCCCAGCAAAAACCCAGCCAAGACTCCTGGCTCACACACACTGCCAGATAAGAAATGTGTGCCCTTTTAAGTCCCTCTGTGGTGATATTGCTACGTGGTAGGAAGAGAAATACACAAAGTATCTCACCTTATGAATACACTATGATTTATGTAGCCCCAATCTTATTGCACAAGAAGCTTGTTTTGTCACTTTGAATTTAAGTCTGGGATGACTTGCTTGAACACAAAAAATTGTGATTAAAAAATCAGTTTGGGGTGCATTTTTTTTACCATTTTTTTTTTTAAGATTTTATTTATTTATCTGACAGAGAAAGAGAGACCACAAGTAGGCAGAGAGGCAGGAAGAGGGGGAGGGAGCAGGCTCCCCACTGAGCAGAGAGCCCGATGCGGGGCTCGATCCCAAGACCCTGAGATCATGACCCGAGCCGAAGGCAGAGGCTTACACCACTGAAACCACCCAGGCGCCCCTATTTTACCTTTTTAAAGGTAAAACTGCACATTCTGATATGACCACTCAGGTACATACTTCCTGAGTGCTGACGGGTACCCTTCAGGACTCATAAACTGATTTAAAAAAAAAAAAAAAAAAACCAAGGCACAATGTACTGAGTAGAGCCAATAGGACTGCCTAAGGATTATGAACGTGGGTACTGGCTGCTGGGCCGGATGAAAGTTTGCTAAATGAAATGGGAATACGTGTGAGTGTAAAATTCTTTATGCTCAGCAGGCTCTCTAGCAACTTATTATCCAAAGCAAACAGATATATTTTGTCAAGCATTCCCCATGAAACACACTTGAGATTCAGTTTCACAGGGAAGGGGGATTTTTTCCCCCTGGAGATCCATAGGCTAGATTTGACCCACCTTATTTTCAAGTTTCACGAGCTTCTAATTTTCTCCTTACATATCTGAAAAATGTGTAAAACTTTTTGCACACCCCATCCTATGGGACGGCTTTTAATTGTCGGGCATAGATGTGTAAAATATAGTTCTGAACACCATTTTTTGGGAATGTTAGCGATGCAAATCACTAAAATAAGTCTTGTTTTTTAAACTTTTGCACAGAGAATTGTTAAGTATTGGCTGTAATTAGGAACCCAAGTGAAGATCACAATCAGCACTCTCTTACTGGGATAAACTGGACTATTTAAAAGACCAGGATTGACCTTGTGGGGACTTCTACCCAAGCCTCTTGCAGTATTCAAAATCAAAATTCAGTTGGTTCAAAGCCTGCAGGAGACCCATGGGCAATCAATGAATGACTGAGGAGGCCGGGGCTCGGGCTTAGGCTTGCAGGGGTCACCACCAGAATCCTGCCTTTATATGTTGCAGGCACCTGGGACTCAGCTTGCAGGACACCCAGGGAGAGTGATGACAGACCTTTGGATTTTTCAAGACAAAGCTGGGAGATTTCCTATTTTGAATGTGTTACAAACTAAATCAGACCCATCCGCTGGATTCAGCCAACGGGCTGCCCGTTTGTGACCTGCAGTCTCAGTATTTATTTCTTAAATAGGACAATTGCACATCTACTTAGCAACTAGGGAAAAGAATGTAAATTAAGTGCAACTGGGAATGAATAGGAGCTAATTTGCCAAAAGGGATTACTAGTCAGGCATAAAATCAATAAATCAATGGATGGACTTTTCCTAGCATTCCTGCCCTTTCCATAGGAGAACAGAGTATCATCCGAGGAGCTTGTCCTGAAACTCAAGCTCACTTAAAATTTTAGGGAAGACTTTCATCAACGCATTTTTGGTGGAATAAAGGTTATAGGTCAATAAGCAGAGGACTAATTATTCAAAAAGAAGAAACAAAAGCAACAAATCCTACAGAAAAAACGCCTCTGCTCCTGCTCGGTCTAGTGGTCGTGAATGTAGGCAAACAATTAGCAGACTTTCAGTTCTGCTTTCCAAATACACAGTGTTTGATCACTGAACTAGATGGTGCTCTATTTGGCAAAGCTCACTCTGCATCTTGAATTTCAAAAGCACTGAGGTAACCTTACGAGCCAGCTTTCTTGAAAGAGTCCCCCCGTGGTGGACATAAAAAATGCAAAGTGGTCTATGAAAATATGCTCTCCGAGCTACCCGATACTACATCCAGCCGAACTCAAATGCTTCTGATAGAGGCAGGTCAGGTTAGAATGTTCTCTTAATTTTACCAGAGACCTTGTTTTTTCTAACTCGCTATGTCTACCTCCTGGTAAATTCACATCTTCATTTTAACCAGTCTAGGAAATCAGACATTTGCTTATGCAGTTACAAATATAGGAGAGCACATTCAGAGGATATTTTTTTTCCTTCCCCAGGTTTGGGTGCACCTCGACAGGTCAAACACGGTCCGCCTCAGGGGTGATTCACTCTGCTTACACAAAAGTAACGTGTTTTCGCAAGGATCTTGAGATTCGCACCAAAGAGGAAAAAGAAGACACATACGAGGACTCGAAGTGGGAAAATATTCCGCTTTCCAAAGGCAAGTAGACAAGGGGGGAGTCTGGAAGAATGTGCAAGGGGGTCTGACGCATGGGTCAGAGGCTGAAAGGCAGGGAGAGGCCGAGAGCAGGAAAGGAAACCAAAGCAGCTCAGAAGCCCCAGGAAGAGACAGCAGACAAGAGGACAGGAACCTTCTGAAAGGCAGACGTGAAAAGTTTACAGAATGGATCCTAGAATGTCCTGCCCTTCTTGCCAGCGTCTTACATGTCAAAGAGTAGGAGGTAAACGGAAGGTTCTGTCTACAAAGTCATCTTTGAATTTAGCTTTTAGGAAAAACTAAGTTCCAAAACACATTCTGTTTTTGTTTTTTGTTTTTTTTTTTCTCATAAGCTTCTAAGTCAGAACACTATGACAAATATGGACAATTTTAAATTGCCCATATCCCACAACCTGGTTATATAACTATGTTTTTGGACATGCCTTTTAAAGACACAATAGCTTTGTGACATCACTGAATTCCCTGTGCTTCTGAATACTTTATCCCAGAGAAAACGACAGGAAGTTAAGGCCTTTGAATACAACTTGCAAGATTTACATTTAAATGATCAGGAGAATATTTTTAAAGGGGAGGGAGGCAAAACCCACACTATGCTTGGAATCCAACAGATCAAATTACCCATTAAGTCTAAATACTGAGATACAGGTGATGCTATATACTATGAGTCCAGGTAAAATTAACCCATCAGCACCTTCTTCTCTGGGAAGGAATGCTTGCTGAGGGACAAAAGGTCTTAATTCACCCATCTATATCTGAGGGAAGAGAAAAAGATGAGGCAAAGCAAGTATAGTCAGGGGGGTGGGTTACCCGCATAATCTGGTTACTTTGGGTTGTCCAATCACTCTGAAAATTCTCAACAAAGAATCACACACACTTTCCTAAATCAGGCCCCAAATTAAGATACTGGCAAACTAGAGGCAAACTAATGTCAGAGGCTTAAAGACATTTAGGTGTTCTTATTTTTGACTAATTCAACTTTGACAAAGAATCCCAAGAAGAAAACAAAAATCTTAGTAAAAGATGCTGATGATAGTGGCTTCTTTTTTTCTTTTTCAATCAGAGTGCAGAGTGAAAACCATCTGATTTCCTAAGAACAGGAGGGGAAGATAACTCAATTAAATTTACAGACTATGTAAGAGCAGGTCATTTATAAAATATTATTTGAAAATCAGGCATGAGGCAGACCTTTTAGAAAGGATTCTTTTCCCATGAGAGCAAACAGTGTTTTGCTGTATTTCTAGGTTTTCTCCAAAAGACAAATAAATATTCTTTCTAACAAAAAATTAACATTAGGATAGAAAGATACTTTCAAAAAATACTCCTGACGGGTTAACAAAGTTACCTGCCAAAAGTAAGCGCTTCCCTCTTCCTCCTCCTCCTCCTGTTCGAACACTAGTGCATTTTGTATGCCTCCCAGTGACATTTTCGAGATGACGGCTCACTGTTGCCCATCATTTGACAATAATCCTATTGTGTTCTTAAGTTACAGATTGGTTTCCTTCCACTGCCTTATATTATTATTCGTGGACTTCAAATGAGAATCCCTAGACAAGACAGCCTCATGGATTCCCAGAGCCAAGGGTCTGATACACTTACAGATGTCAGCAGACTGAACCCCCGTCCAAGCACCCCAACCAATCTGGGTTGCTGTCTTGTTTCCTGAGTTCTGCATGCCAACATCTTTACCCATCCTTGCCTACATGGGAGTAAACCTCTGATGTCCCGTGAATTCAAAGTTTTTTTACGTGGCAAGATTTTTACTAACTGCTTGTTTACTCTGCAGTCACAAATCTCTGAACTTATAAATTTTCAAAGTTCCAAATATTTTAGCTTCATTTTAATAGCATTTGATTAAATCCAACAAGTTCCTTTCCCATATTTTTTCCTAGCAAACTTTATCTAATGCCTCTATCTTTTTGATAGTCCATGGGACCCTTTGCTTCAATTTAAATAACAATTAATAATTCTTCTTTCTTTGTCATTTCTATCATTTCAGGTTTCCTTCTTCCTTTTAGTCCCCTATCCTGTCTTTTGACCCATTTATTCTTTTCTTGTCTCTTTCCCAGAAGCCTTTAGGAGCTCTGATGTGTTGCTCAGTACCGCATCATTCTTTTCTCTACAAAGCAATGCTTAAAAAAAAATCATCCACGATAGGACAAAAATGCCATGCAGGTATGTACATGTTCGCCTTCCTTTATACAGAACTGCAGTGACTCCCCTGATCAAAGACTTTTCCCAACAAATATTTTATACTTTCTCTTCCATTTACACTTCACTCACCTTGTCAGAGAAGTGGCTTCTATTCACTGTGCAGAGATAGTGGCCACATCTGACCTATATCTTACTGGAAAGCCAGAGTTGGAACAAGCAGAGAGTGGGGGAAAACACACTTGTGACCTAAAATGAAAACAAGGCAGTTTAAAAGCAGGGGCAGGTGACTTGAAAGGCACCGGGGAAACCATCCCTGAAGTCTTGTAAACTTCAAGATAAATCATTTTCTACTGACGACTGAGAAGATCTACAGAGGAGGCCGTTGCCAGCACAGGGCTCCTGTCTTTTGCATGTTTTCTGGGGTCATTACTCGCAGTTGAGCATAATAAAGAACAAGTTTCAATGTTAGGTGCGCATTTCACTGTGCCTGAAGAGTCTACGTGGGTATCCTCTACGAACAGCACTAGTGAAGAGGGCCAAAATCTATGTGAGTCAGAGAGGCACTTTCAATTCTTCCTGGGTAAAGAAGAATCATGCCAAGGGCTAGCTCGCTGCCACCGTTCTGTTCAATGTCACTATTATGAGACTGTCGATCATTACAGAATCAATTCAAACACAGTTAAACTCAGGCACATCCATCTCCCCAAAACGTCATCTCCTTAAAGACGGTACCACGTTGAGCGAATATCTAATACGTAATCCCTGACTGACACAACCAGGGTGTGGATCCGAGAGCAATTTATCGGGAAAGCTTTTTGACACTCCAAAACCGAAGTTCACAAGGAATGATGGATCTCCAAGTGCAAGAAGATGTCCAATTGGATTTTTTTCTATTGTACTGGGAGTAGGGCTCAAAGGTGCAGGAGAAGATGTTTCTTATCTCGCAATCTCAGTAGGAGGGACACTAGGGAGCCCGCAGCAGTTAGGATCAGTTATCCACCTGTGGGTCCCAGGGCGAGGGGGCTGGTAGGGAACCACTCCCAGCACGATGGCCTTCACCCCGGCTCAGTTTATATAAGGCAGGCAGGCACGGGCGTGTCTGTGAACAAGATGCTGTGAAACCGGGTGTGCGCTAGAGGTGGAGGTGGGGAGGGCCATCCCCAAGAGTCACTCATCCAGAGAGGAAGGATGCTGAAAGGAGGGGACACTGGCATCTCAAGCCCCGGATGACCACTTGCTGAGCTGCAGAACCCGCATCCTGGGCCGGCCAGGAGAGGGGAGTGCGCAGACAGTCATCCTGGGAAAGGTGCTTAGAAGCGTCAGTTCCTAGCATGCTGTCATTTCAAGTAACCGCCATGTCCTCCGCCCCAGAGGAAGGAAGACAAGAGGCATGAAATTATGCCGTAAGATTTTGAGGAATTATCGAACCGGGCCCAGGAATGTCTACTAGTGTGACACCTGCTGGAGCAGCTCACTCTCTAAGGATTTGAAAGAACTATAGTATTAGGTGCCTGGTTAAAAGAGGGAATCTTCCCAGGTTTTACTGGGCTCTGAAGAACACAGATAGGAACCCAAATACCTCCATGGCATCCTTGTGTTGGAGAGTTTAGGGTGACAAAGAGCAGCAAGTGTGTAGCATCTGGATGGTCACTGGGTCCAGCAAAGGGACACCCAACCCAGGAAATGGACTGTGTAATATAGTAACTGGCTTTGGCAGAGAGAAAAGGTAGCGCCTTGCCCCTCGGAGGGGAGAAGGGTTCTTCAGCAACAGAGAAGACTACAGAAAAGGATATTGTTCCTTGAACCAGGACTACAACTCAACCGTGGCTGTCAGGACCCAATAGACCAGAATGAACTCAAGCAAACCACAGACACTTCCCGTAAGTGACAGGCCGTGGCTTCCTAAGCAGGGTCTGCTATTACTCCCTGACGGGACACAAGGAGGTGGCGCCGGAAAGAGGAGTTTCAAGTGAGGAGGGAAACCAGGTCTAGCAGAGAAAGTACAGAGGAACTGGGTAAGGAAGAGATCATGCCTCTCCCTTACACCCTAATTCTAGCCACTGTGTCCACAGCCAAGGCTGGCTCTGGTGACATATGAGAGAGGGCGGGGGGAAGTGAGGGAGAAGGCAAGCTTGGAATTGAGTTCGAGACTTGTCTTAGAAAATGGACGAGACTGACTGAAAAAATAAAATAAAAGTATTTGGAGAAAAAAAAAGAAGAAAGAAAAGGAAAAAAAAGAAAATGGAGACTGAATTTTCAACAGCAATTGAGATCGTCTTAAACCAAAAACATCTGGACGGTTAAGAAATCTGACCAAGATTTCATTACAAAAAAGTAAAAGCATCACTGCAGCAAAAGTGGGGGAAGATGCCATGAAAACATTCACTCAGAGAACTTATAAAGCATTTGAGTGAGGGGGAAAAGGTGCTTGCGTTCCTCACTCCATGGCTAACGAAGAGTGGGATGACTTCGAAGGAGCTACTTAACTGTCTCACCTCCCCATCAGGCCACAACTATGTGGAGTTGTTTAAAAATCAAAGTATCTGCCAAGGTCTACTCTTGAGTCGAACATGAGTGGTTAAAAAGATGAACTTTGGAGCCACAAGGTCATGGGCTGGAATTCTGCCAGAAGCCAGGTCACTTTCACCCGGTGGAGCCTCAGACTCTTCATCCGAAGCAATGGGGAGAGTTCAACTAACTACAGATAGTTGATATAAATACAGATGGGAGTAATTTACAAAAAACACTTGGTCCTTAGGAAGCACACCATAAATACTGTCAATGTTGATAAAAATAAAACATCCCTCTGCCTTTCCACCTGGATGGCAGCCGTGATCATGGTAAAATTCACTTATTGCCAATACACCAATCTCTCTGCCTTATGTCAATGAAAGGTGCCAAGGCCAAGTTGGCCTAAGTTCACAATGGCACCCTGTAACAGTATTGATGGACAAAGAGCCCTGCTGAGATATTTAGAAAAAATAGATTACTGGAAGTGCTTGGCGGCAGACTAGCATTTTGAGACTGCTATTTAAACTAATCCTTATTTACTTAGGATTCAAGACGTACACGAGACATTCAGTATGACTCCTCCAATACCCACACAGCTTTCCTTGAACACTTTTTCTTTTCTCCTCATTTGATTTATTCTCGATTTTAATTTAGTTGCATGTCTAAGGAACTCTGCCAACGTTGGGAATACTGAAATGTGATCTACTTTTAAATATTTTTTTCATTAAACTCCAGTGTTTTTCCAAGTCGGAATTTCAGTGCACTTACCTCCCTACTCTCCGAGGGCTGATGCCAGCAGCCAGGAACTCAAAAGTAATTCTCAACTATCTATCTAACTAGGCTGTTAGCACAGCAGAGAAAAACATTTCACTGTGCAAATGCCCTCAAGTTTCATAAACTGGGGGAAAAAAATGAAAAAAAAAAAAAGATTTGAAAAAACACTCCAATATTCTGGCAAAGAATTTCTATAGCCTTTGTAAGACTCTTCTGAGGAATAGACTGTCTTTCACCACCTCATCTTTTTCCCTGTCTTCTAAAGGTGACTTCCTCCTTCTTTTCCTCTAGCTGTGGTTGTTAAAATTTGACACCCCTTTTGGTTCCCGTTAACAGTGACACTATCCTCTGGGTCTCGGTCAAAGTTAGGGTCTAAGGTTTTGCTGGGTGCCTGCCATGCCAACAGATGGTTTTCAGGAATATTCTTAGCTATCATCTTATCCCACTCCAAAATACTCAATACTGTCACAAGAATAATTTTTTTTTTTCATTTTCAGAATCTCAAACACCAGCAGGTCTAATATCGCCTGCCACCATCATCAAACACACACCAACACATACCCTTCGTTTCTCCCGGAGGCAAAATGAGACGAGGTCACAGGCACAGGTGCCAGTAACAAGCCTGAAAATGTGACTAGAAATGGAATAACAAGACGAATGCCAAAAAAGGAGTTGCAGAGAAGAAGGAAGAAACTTTGGGCACCCAACTAAAAGAAGGAAAGGCAGAGCTGAGAGTGGGCGTTGTGTTGAAGTCTACCCCAGGAGCCAATCTGTTCCATTAATTGCTTTTAATTCTTCTGCTCAAGATAAGCTGATTACAGAACCTTTCAGAATTCCCATTATGGTTCATTTTTTCCTTGCTCTGAACTCTTTTCATTTCAATTTCAACTAAAAATTATCCTCTACCGTCACTTCAATTTGCCAAAATTTCACTTCCAATCAGTTCTATTCATTCTCTTTAGGACAGGTTGATTACACACAAATGATATACCAAGCTGATGTTGGCCATTTTAGACAAGACTATCTAAGACAAATCCCCTAATAGCTCATCATTTTAAAAACGCATCCAAGATATGTTTTCCCCCTCAAATCCATTCCTATCCTAACGCAGTGTGCCCCAATGCCTGAGAATAGTTAGTTAGCAATTTATATAGACCAATCACAGCTGATTTGACCAGAAAGGGTCTGAATTTCCAAGGCTGGACCTCTCAGAAAGATATTGAGTGAGGAAGGAAGGAAAAGATGTGGGAGAGTGAGAGTTAAGAGGTACAGTTCAGACCTCTGCTAAGCTTGTACTATCAGAAGCAGGTCAACAAGACCAACAACTGCTCACTTAATTTCTATTACGCTCCTTGGGCTTTACGAGCACCCAAGAAATTCTGATAACCACCCTGTGAGTTCAGCACTAAAATCGTCATGCAGGGGACACTTGCTTTTACCTCCCTAGCTACCACTCCCCCTTTGTGGACAAACAGGAGAGAAAATTTCACTGGGGATCCTTCCATTTCCTATGCGCAGTCCATCTGTTGGGATAAGGCTCCATGCTCAGCTCCAGGAAATGGGGTAGCCAAGCTCTACTTTGCTGAACACTTCATGCCACAGGACACAGAAAGTGACTGGGGACAGGCAGGACTGGGGAGAGCAGAAGTGTGCTCTTTAGATGATCTTTAACCTGACGGGTTATAAATGGAAGCTTCCAGTAATGGACCACCACTAGCGCAGAAAAACCATATGAGAAGGAAACTAACAGAGCAAAGGGAGCTGAGATCTGAGGGAGATAAAGAGGATCCTAACTGAGTCACCGTGACATCACATCAGTGCTGGACCAACCTGAATCCCAAATTCAAGCCAACTCCAGTGGACTGTCACCTGAACTAATCCATTCTCACTTTCTCAAGTATGAGTGGACTGGGTTTTCTGCAACTGGCAAGAGAAACAATCTTAACTGAAATGCATCATTTTATAAGTAAGAAAATGAAGGCTCTAGCTAATTGGACATATTGGGACAAACGGTAAGTGCCAGGCATACAAGGATACACAGTATGTAGCAGACCTGGATTTTGAATCCAAGTCTCTCTCACTCAAAATACTATATTCTTCCAATACAAGACAAAGCATAAAAGCGACAGTTTTGTTTTTTTGTTTTATGTTTTTTGTTTTTTTTTAACAAAGTCTGTGCCTTTACTTGGCTGTGTCAATTTGGCGAGGCAAGGCTAAGCTTTGAGACTACTATGGAACTAGTCTAAATGGTGCTGTAAAGGTATTTTGTAGATATGATTAACATTTACAGTCAGGTGACTTGAAGTAAAGTAAAATGATCCTGCATAATGTGTATGGTGGGCCTCGTCTAATCAGATGAAGGCCTTAAAAACCAAAAACTGAGGTTTCCCAGAGAAGAAGGAACTTTGTGTTAAGACTGTAACACAGAAATCCTGCCTGAGTTTCAACCTGCTGGTCTGCTCTATGGGTTTTGGACTTGCCTGCCCCTGTAATCAGATGAGTCAATTACTTTAAGTCTCTCTTTCTGTGTGTGTGAGACAGAAAGAAACATAGGGATGTAGTCTACGTATCTATAAATACTCTATGTATCCCTACATATATATTTTTTTTTCCTGTACCTACATAGATAATCAGTGTTTCTATATACCTCTGCCTATATATTGTTTCTCTGGAGAATCCTCACAGATACAAAAGTAACCTAAGGTCACCCAGAGAACCTAGGAGAGGACCAAAGTCAATTTCTCTCTTCCTTTCAACAGATCATCTCCTAGGTGACTTTCCTGAATAAGGCAAGAAGGACAAAGCTCTAGGATCAAGGTCCATCAAGATGCTTCTTCTGTCAGCTGCCTCATGAGTAATTTTGTTGGCTTCCTTTTTTCCCCAAAGTGAAAAGGGCATGTGGATATTTACAAGTAATTTGTGTCCAACTGTCCCTGCAACAGGCTTTTTAAAATACAGACTGATTTTTTTTTTTTAAATTTTTATTAACATATAATGTATTATTTGCCCCGGGGTACATGTCTGTGAATCATCAGGCTTACACATTTCACAGCACTTAACAGCACATACCCTCCCCAATGTCCACAGCCCAGCCACCCTATCCCTACCCTCTCCCCCACCTCCCAGCCACCCTCAGTTCGTTTTGTGAGTCTAGCAGTCTCTTATGGTTTGTCTC
>CM053607.1:115414107-115444275 GCA_028646535.1 Procyon lotor | reverse complement strand
AAATACAGACTGATTTTGACAAAGAAAAAGCAATGAAGGAACACCAGTTTGCATAGGTATGAGAGGATTTTCACCTCCTCCCCAAGAGCTCCATGGCAGCTAAGTGCAGGGATGGAGTCTCCAAGGAAAAGGGACTGGCTCCACCTTGATTCACACATGATTTCTCCTCTCATTCCTTCCTGGATTCAGAGAATCCACTCAAAAGATGCAGCATTGTTCAATGTAACATACAGGGGAACTGAATGATCAGCTGGATCATTCCACTGCCAGTGTGCTGACGTTTGCTAAAATGCTCAAACCCCATGGGATAAATAATTGTTTTCCCGAAAGATGGGAGGGAAGGGCTTTCGCGCGCTGATAGAGAAGAATGCTGCTTATCCTCGTCTGCTTTCAAAGGAGGCGAGGGATTGTCAACTACAGCCTGCTTCTCAAATAAACCACGAAACCCACAATCCCAAATTGAGGTTCTCATTTTCAGTCAGAGCCAGTCTTAATTTCTGTTCCTCCAGAACGAGAGGCAGAGAGAGACGCGACTCAGATGATTTGTGGCTCAGACGATAAAAGAAGTTTCAGAGAAACAATGGGGGAAAAAAAAGGTTTGGTGCGTTTAGAAAATTCCTTTTCTTTTAATATACTATAAAATGTGAGGCAGAAGCACAATGGCTTAATGAGTTTCTGTCTCTGTACTGTGACAAATCTACAATTTGGCCATTGTAAAAGTAATGATATGTTTCATTAATTTCATATGTTCTTTTAATCGACTATTTGGAGGGAAGGCATTTTGGCTTTAGAAATTAGAGCAAAGAAAAGCTGATAAAAGCTTCGAGTTGGTGTTCACTACTTCCTGGAATACATTAATAATGTTGAACTGCCTTTTCCAACACAAAGACAAATCTCAAAGCATTGCTTTGTCCTACTCGTCATGATGCTAATAGCGGAAGACTAGAAATCCTTACCTAGTCTCCCCCCCCCCCCCAGGAAGCCCCGGGCCCTGTGTGCACATGAACACACACACACACACACACTGTGCTTTTTATTAGCACGTTTGGATTTGTAAATGAACATTCTACAACCCCCACCCATGGGTTTGGACGATCCTGGGCCCCACCCTCTGTGCCGTTTCCAAATCTCCTAGGGGGGTCACTCTACAAGCCATGGACCTAGTTCCTGCGGTCCCACCTCACCTTTTCACCAATATCCTCATGCTGGGTCTTCATAGTTTGGGATGCTGCAGAAGCTGACCACAGACAAGGGTTTGAGTATGGGAACTCTATTCGTGAGGGGACCCCTGAAGCGAGGAGCGGAAATGAGGCAGGGAAGGCAGAGAGGCCATTCAAGGGCACACAACAGAGCAAGTTACTAACATGGGCAGTGGGGAATCCATTCCCACCGGGGTCTGTTGGAAACATGTCTAAAACTTATCTCAGTTATCCACAGTTGGAGCTCTTACCCTCCAACTCCCACGAGCCAGAGGCCAAAAAGGCTGCTCCCCTGGGATTTCATCCATTGTCTCATTTGTGGAGCAAGGGAAGCGGGCGGCAAGACAGAGAGGAGAGCTTGCTGTAGAACCCCATCAGTACGTGCAGGATGTGAGAGCTGGCAGGATTGGGGAAGAGCACACGGGGCTATCAGTGGCGTCAGAGGACAATCAATAAGCTCCTTTAACCTCAACTGTCCAATGCAACTGTCCACCAGCCATCTGGCAGATCTGTCACTCAATCACCTTTATCTTCTGCATTTCCTCTTGGCCTTTGGAAGTCTGACCCTGGCGGGTTTTGCTTGGCTAGGTTTTTACTATTTTTTTTTTTTTTAAGATTTTATTTATTTGACAGAGAGAGAGGACAAGCGGGGGGAGTGGCAGGCAGAGAGAGAGGGACAAGCAGGGGCCCTGCTGAGCAGGGAGCCCGATGGTGGGACTTGATCCTTGGACCCTGGGATCGTGACCTGAGCCCGAGACAGACGCTTAACTGACTGAGCCACCAAAGTGCCCCTAGACTCGGTCTTTGGAAAACACCCTGGGCTTATTCTGTAAGTAATAAAGAAAGCTAGACTCTACAGACCCACTGTGAAATGTCGAAGGGATCGATGTGTTTATCCCCTAGGAACATTACTTCCCTTAGTGAGATTTCTAGCCCAATCCTATGAACAGAAATATGAAGCAGAGTGGGAGGAGTGGGAGTGGGATGAGGGAAATTCTATATCCTAGAGAAAGTTTGTATCTAGAAAACATTGGCAGGAATAGGTAAGTCTTGAGGTTGGTTGTAGTTTTCAGAAGGACGGAAGGTAGACTTTTCTGGTTGGCTGCTGTTTATCTTAGAAATACCCTTGACCCAGGCCTAGAGAATTAAGGTCTGTCCTCACAGCTGCTGGGGGTGGACTTCCTGGTCATGGGTTCAGATTTCTGCAGAGACATTTTCTTTTTCTTTTTCTTTTTTAATTTATTTGACAGAAAGAGAGCACAAGCAGGGACAGTGGCAGGCAGAGGGAGAAGGAGAAGGAGGCTCCCTGCTGAGCAGGGTGCAGGATGTGGGACTGATCCCCGGGACCTGAGCAGAGGGCAGGCGCTTAACCAACTGAGCTACCCAGGCACCTTGTGGGGACATTTCCAACTAGGGCAGCTCTTGGGCAAGGAGCCCAATTATAAGAGACTCACTAACTGCCAGGCCTCTGTTTATTTTCTTTTATAAAATCCTAAGCCCTGCCCAGAGAAAGCACTAATTAATACCGTATTGTTAATTACTTCCTATTCCTCATTATCTTAGCACCTGAATGTATCGAGAGCAGGAATGGAGGGGATGGAGAGAGACTAACCTAAGACACAGGGGACTGCTCACCAGTGGGCTGGAAAGGCAAATACCTCTAAAAACAAAAGCAAAGAAACTAATTTGCAAGCTAGGTATTCCCTGCCCCACGCCTGTCAGCCCCCCTCCAGCACTTTTACTTAAAGCAGTCCTAAGTCTCTGCAGGAATTCAAGTTTACCCCTTGGCCTTCGCCTTCCTGGGTCTAATAAATGAGCCAGTATCTCTCTCCAAGGACTTGCCCATCTAGGTCTGGTTTCCCGAGGTTTGAGTGATGAGATTTCTTACTCGAAGTCCTGGTATTCCTGAACCTGGCAGGACAGTGGGCGGCACTCCAGGGCCCCCAAGCACCCTTCCAGAGAAATGCTTTCTCACGATGTACTAAGCTAGTTAAGGCTACAACTCACTCAGGTCCTTGAAGATACTCACGCGCACACCTAAACGGAGCCCGGGGCAGACCTGTGTGCGTGCACGTGCATGTGCCTTGTGCATAAGCACACGCACATTTGTGTGAGCTGAAGGGGAGCATACAATTCCCCAGCATGCCACAAATAAGAGAACAGCTGCTTGTTTCAGATATTAAAAGAACGTAAATTGGGTTGAGTTTGCTTTTGGCACAAGAACAAGGAATGCAGAAGTTTCCCACTTGCACTTAATTTATTTTTAGGTTTATTCACCACCATTTGTCAGGTTTCTTGAGCTTGACCTGAAACTAACCTCTAGATAAACGTGAAGGCAAACAGAGCCCTGAAACTCTATCTGGATGTTCTTTTGTCTTGGGAACTGTAAATCGGGGCATTAGGTGAATAACACAGCTTGGCTTTATGTCATGAAAAGTAATTCGGGGCTGCAGTAGGGCAGGATTTATGAAGCTGTCTGGCCAAGCTTGGGCAGAATGCCAGCTTACACCTGCTCGGCAGACACAGATGCCTGTGTACTTGGACGCAGGGCTGAAGGGGCCAGATTTCCTCTGCTTGGATGGAGGCCTTGCAAAGCCAAAAGCAGGTAAGGGGGGAGCCTGCGCTGGGGTGGGCTGAGGGCAGTGGGGAGCCCATCAGTCTTTAGGAAACCCATCAGTGACAAGCTTCCCCTTTCTCATTCTTCAGCAAAATTCCCTCAAAACAAAACGAAACATAACAAAAAAAAGAAAAGAAAATCCAAGCCTATTTTCCGACCACTGTAATTTGGTAATCTAGTGGGGATGGAAAGGGGGGAAAAAAAAAAGCCAACAACAACAAAAAAGTAAAGCAGTTTGTCAAGTTTTAGGGCTTTTTAAAAAATAAAGGGCTGTGTCCTGTGTCACGTTGACTTATCACCCCAATAGAGGGCTGTAATTAATTAAGCAGAGACAACACCTGTAAACTGGGACGGTCCGGGGCAAACGGGACGAGCGGTGACCCTGGTCACACACACATCTACACAGCCAGACAATGAACCTGCTAAATGACTGTCGTGTTACAGGGATGCTTTTCTAAGAAGTTGACAGAATGATGTTGTCTCTTTGATGGAGCTGGGCTACCTCCACCAAGCAGATGGCCAAATTGTCATAGTGCCAAAGCACACTGCAGACTCTCCATAGTAAAATCACCGCGCTCCCTTGTATTCGATCTCTTCCGCTTTTCAGCCAAGCGCAAACAGCTCCGCGAATCTCTGCTTTTCCTGGCAGGGAACTGCCAGTAGGTAACAGACGAGGTTTGTCAGCATCCGACTCATGAGGTTGAAAGGCAGGAGGCAGAACCAACACAGGGAATAGCACTGTTCTTTGGGATCTCAGCGCTAATGAAATTTGACATGAACCCCTGCTTCTCTAGCAAAGCCACCCTGAGCATTTTCAACCTTCTTCCCCCTTTCCCATACTTACAGGCTCATTAGTGCACTTGCTTCCTAGAGGCACCGTGACAAATAACCAAAAACCTGGAGCCTTCAAAAGCTGGCCATTTATATTCCCTGAGTGCTGGAGGCCACAAGTCCGGAATCCAGGTGTGGGTAGGGCCATGCCTCCTCTGGGAGCTGTGGGAGAGAATCCTCCGTCACCTCTTTCAACTCCTGGTGGCTCTTAGGGGTCCTTGGCTCGCGGCAGCATCCCTCCCGTCTCTGCCTCTGTCTTCATGTGACCCTCTCTCTGGGTCTCTGCATCCTCTCCTCTCTTATAAGGACACAAGTCATTGGATTTAGAGCCCAACGACATCCAGGATGATTTCATCTTGAGAGTCTTCATTACTTCTACCAAGACCTCATTTCCAAATAAAGTCACATTCTGAGGTTCCAAAGGCAGCATGAGTTTGGGAGGGATCACCATTCAACCCACTATAATTAGTAAACGTGTGTATTCCTAAAGAGAAGTCCTTGAATTCCTGCTGTCTCCTCCGCCCTCCACATCCATATGTTCCTCCTCCACCACCACATCCCCTTTATTTTCTGCAATGCTTATGGTTACCCAGCTCTCATGTCTTGGCTTCCAGATCATTCGTATAGGCCCTGAGGATGCCCTCTTCATCTAGTGATGGCTTACCATTTCCACGTGCCCTCAACTACCTGTCTCAATACCACAGAGAATGGCCTTAATGCTCATCTTCCAGGACTCTAAGTTGTAGATTTCAGGACTTACACATGCAAAATAACTGAGCAGAGGAGCACACGGTGGACACCTCAGCAGTTGCACCAGGAGGCAAAAGACCAGTAGAGACCATGAACGTGAACTCAGCCTTATAAGAAGCTTAATAGACATTTGAACGAGGTACATGAAGGGCAAGGACATGTGAGGCAAAAGCTTTAAATCTCCCTTTTAATCTGTAGTTACAGTGGGGACCAGAACATTCTCCTTTGGTTGAGAAACTGGTGAGAGCCAGGAACCTAACCCACACAGGTTAAGTAAAAATGGACTCATCTATCCATTCCTGTAATGGGAAAATCCAAGTTTAAGCCCAGGAATGACTTGATGTTGCTTCTCTAAGAATGCTTCTAGAAACACACCTTTCTCCTCCGACTGGATTCTCCGAGAAATGGCCCCCAGAGGGTCCGGGACATCAGGAGAATGTGCCCATTTCTTTTGGGGGAGTTCCAGTAGAAGTGCGTGGGGAGGGATGCAAAATGGCTGTGACTGTCACACAGCCACTCCCGAACCGTCATTCTGGCAGGACGCTATGATGCTCCCGCCCTGGTCTGAGTCACCTGCCCAACTCGGTGGGGCAAGGTCAGCCACATCCACACGACATGTGGGGAGTGAGAGTAAGGGAGGAACCACTCCCCAGGGAAGCCACGGTGACGTGATCCGGGCAGGAAGAGTAAATGGGAGCAAGGCAAAATCCAGAGCTGTCCACTGAACCTACCCGAAAATGTTTACAGACAATTCAGAAACTCTCCCAAAAGTTTCCAGGTAGGTGCCCGAGCTGTGTCTGCTCCCAGATAATTCACGACAATCCAAGACGGCCATTTTGGTGGCTCATTTTGGCCGGTGTGGCAAACTCTGAGATTCTATCCTCTCAATAAGTCTGTGTAGACCCACCGGGCCTGACCTCTTATTTTTGGGCAATTAGATAAAGGGTGATTGGTCTCATCAGTCTGCTAAGGGCTGTCATGACAAAATAGAACAGATGGGTGGCATCAGTGACAGAAATATATATTCTCACTGTTCAGGAGCCTAGAAGGGCAAGATCCAGGTGTTGGCTGCAATGGGTTCTCCTGAGGCTTCTCCCCTTGGCTAGCACAGGGCTGCCTCCTCCCTCTGTCCTCACACAGACCGCTCTCTACGTGTATGTCCCCAGCGTCTCTTTTCTTCTGAGGAGGACACTAGTTTTATTCGGATAGGGCCCCACCCTCATAACCTCATTTCACCATAATAACCTCCTTAAAAGCCCTGTCTGTAAAGAGTATCATACGGGCAGTTTGGGTTTCAGCAATGCTGGGGTGGGGGGAGGCGTTGGGGGACACAACTCCATCTCTAACAACAGACCAGACTTATTTTCATTCCTTTACCTCTTACCTCGAAGAAGAAGAAGATGTGGAATAACACGTTTTGATGCTGATTAACTGTGGCATGTCGGGCCACTTCAAATATTTTTTTCAAGTGCAAGACCTCAAATGTTTTCTAGTTTCCAATTCCTGATGTCTCAGAGGTCACATTGTGACCCCAAGCACAGCCAGAATCCTATTAGTCTTCCCCTATCAATTAACCCTTCAATTTTTCCCATTTAATTGCCAGATGTTTTTCCTTAGGTCAGCAGGCTGCAGCTAGACGACTGCACGAAAAGAACACTTGCAGACACAAAGGATACACACACGCACACACAGTACACACGTACACACAAATATTTTATGGCATGCTCTATGATTACATCCCAAACATACACTGATGTTCTAGCAAAGCGCGATTTTACACCTGCCATCTCACAGGGCTGCTGTGCTTTCTTATTGGCATTCCTTTTCCCCCTAAGCAACATCAGCCTACGGAAAAGACCAGCAAAAAACATGTGATACCTGTTAGGTCTAACAGGAAACATGACACTGAAAAGCAAATGGGTAACTAATTCCTGGGGCTGTTTGCTCACTCCCAATGAAACCAAGTTACCTGCTCGAAGGAAACATTTAGAAATCAAAATCCAGAAAACAAAGGCAACATTGCACTCTGACTCCACGTTGCCTTAATAAAATCCATTCTGACTCATTTCTTCAGTTCCAATAGTGCTAAATCCTCCCAGCACTTGTAACCCAATCCTCAGTTAAGCTGCCGAGACGCTCATTACCCCTGATGGCCAACACACCAAGTCACCGAACCCCTGTTTTTGCCAAATCGACTTCCAAGTCAGATGCTAGAATTCAGAGGCCAAATACTGAACTATCCCTTGCTTCCTGGTATGCAATTAGAAAAGAATTTACAAGTAAAAAAGGAATAGTATAGAAGCCACCTCTAAAATGTTTCCATTTGGAAAAAAGAAATAGTATCCAGGTAACCCATGAGATACTTTTGACAAGCCTTCTCTTTGGATGGCTTGAGTCGAGTTTGGTATGCCGTTCCTGGCATGGCCTTCTCACTGGAGCGGTGACAACACCAACACCTCCAGCTTTGTGAAGACCAACACTGGAGTCACCGCAAATCTTGCATTAAACGTAGCTCACTATTTAGGCCCACAAGTTGCCCCTGTCTCACCACCTCCTTTTGATAAAAGGCATAAAGAGCAGGGTAAGTGTTCAGAGAAGTTCAGTCTCGGAATACTGTGTATATACACTTAAACAAAACAGAGGAGTCCACACTGACGTGTGGTCCAATGTCAAGTCGTACAATTACAAGCTGTTTTGTACTGACGAGATCAGTTTTTAAGAAGCTTGGGTATCTGTTTTCCATGCTGCAGAATACAACATCAGTGGGACCAACCATCCACTGTTGGGGGGTGGGGGTAGGACTTAGGTGTTCCCAACATGAGCGGGGTTAACAAAAGGAAAATAGCACTGGCGGGTAATCAGCATACCCTACACCTTCAGGAGGACTATTTTGGAAAAAAAAAAAAAAACAAAAACTTTTTCTCAACTGAAAATGAAGAGGAGGACATTGACAGATTTTGTTATGGATTCGGTCACCTTTTTGTGTATTTGCTAACTGGGCATCCTCTAGAAAAGGGCAAGGAATTAACCAGTTTGCCGAAAGAACCAGGTTACCCAGCACGCGGAGAGCACTTCGGCTACATTATTTGCACAATTTCTGTAGGGAGTTGGGCAATAGAGGCCTTAAATTTAATATGTCTGGCCCCCTTCCACCTGGACTCCTTTCAAACCCACCGCCTGCAGCTTGCTGAACCTGGAGAGGGAAGTCAGTCATTACATCACGGACGGGTGGCAAATGATTCTAATTCACATTTTTCAGCTGGTATGTTTTTTTTAACCTGGAGCAACACCAAATTGGAAAATTCTGCTCTTCTGTAGGCTGGGTATTAGGTCTGTATTGCTGCCGAAATGCCTTTCTCGTTTCAGGAAGGCGACAGGATGATTTGTCTTCCGAATTTCTTTTGTGGCTGTGCCACTGAGAGAAATTTCAAGGTCCGCCACCTCCGCCACCTGGGGGGTGGGAGGAGGGTGTCAGGGCAATTCGACTGCACTCATCTATAGACACATTGACCTGACTTCTTATGCTTATGGACACGTTATGTAGACTGAAAAGCCATATTCGACAAAGACCAAATTCTCTTGGAGATCGTGTTCGTGTGAGAAGGCCAGTAAAGCTATATTAAAAAAAAAAAAAAAAAAGGCACAGGAAATGAAGAAACAAGTGATACAAGAAGGAATGTCGGCTGGCTCTTCACCACATGAAAATGTGGTCATTTTAGCAGCAAGGAAATTCAAAACACAAACAAGAGCTCATTTTTTTAATTCATGACATTAAAAACTAACATCCAGTGCTGGTGAAGACTTGGGGCCACATCGTCTGTTGGCAGGACAATAGATTGCAGTAACCTTCATAAAGGTAATCCATAAATGGAAATGGGAATGAAACATTCTAATGACTTACACTTGGGGCTTCACTACCCTGACAGCCTTCATCTGACAGGTCAAGGAGCCGAGGCGGGGCTTCTGCCTACTGCTAAGTATGTCTTTTCCAATTGTGCATTCCAGAACTGAGAAAGTAACTACAAGCTGGATCCCCTGGACCCACTGTGAGACAGACCGAAGCCAAAAGTCCACTGAGCACCTGATCTCCATAAACCCTTACTGTAAGTGGTAGACCACAGTGACATTTTGGCCTCGTGGAATTAGTATCCAGTCAGAGCCACTGTCCAATAAGACCTCAAAGGCCTGATTATTCCCTTTACCCAGTACACAATCACTCTTAAAATGCTATAGGCCTCTTTGGCAAGAGTGGGATCAAGATTTTTACCAGTGCGCTAAGAGCCCTCCTCAAAGGGACCTGGGCTCCCCTCCATTCAAGGGGCTCTGGAGGTGTGAGAACTGGCTCCAGTCTGGAGATTGGTTGAGGAGCCCTGATTCTTTTTGTGATTCAAGTTAGACTTTTGCTCCCTTGACCTAGAACTGCTCCATTGATACAGGTCAAGTAACGATTGAGTAGGCTTGCCATCTCTCTTATTTCCAGGAATACCATGATCCACTAGCCAATGCCATAGGTCTTTGCTGGTCAGACTGTTCTAATTGCTGCCTTGACTCTGCTGTACAATATAGTGACTTTGGCCACCTTGCCCCTGGCTATCAAACACTGCCACTTGGGCTTGTCACCCTGGGATACAATTATACTTGCTGCATCTAGGTTTCCCACATCAAATGCAGGAACTCCCACTGTAATCTCCTACTAAAAGAAAAGAGTGATCACAGAGAACTTCAAGGACATTGAGTTCTCCTCACAAATTTATTTCTCACAGCCGTAGTGAAAGATGTGTCCTCTGGACCCTCCCATGGTAACAGAGCAGGTATAAAATAATAAATCCAGGGATGCCTGGGTGGGTCAGTCAGTTAAGCATCCGCCTTGGCTCAGGCCATATTCTCAGGGTCTCGGAATTGAGTCCTGTGTCGGGTTCCTTGGTCCGTGGGGAGCCTGCTTCTCCCTCTGCCTGCCATTCTCCCTGCTTGTGCTCTCTCTCTCCTAGTAAATAAAATCTTCGAAAATAATAAAAAATAATAATGGTTTGTAAAAAGCCTTTGGATCCCTTCCTCTACGGAATAACAAGGCAGGTCAGTGTTTCCACTTCACTTATAATAGGCCATTTTTTGGTGCATATTTTAGCCACCAGCCAAATAACGAACCAACCAACCAACCAATTAGAGGCCTAATGCTGCATTCCTAAGCTACAACATTCAACCTACAGTCTCGGCCTCATGCTCCGACAGCAACCACGTCAGCCTGATCCATCCTCATGTTTCATCCATTATCCCACACCCTTCCTACCCATTCCAACCTATACTCCCCCGATTTCTGTCCGCATAAATTGGGAACACATGCAGTTCTTCTAGAGTATAGCATAACCCCATCAGGGGCTACTCTTTGTATCCCACCCTTTGGGACTTCCTGAGACTTCAATCAAATTTTAAGCCAAAAAGTGGGGGAAGGGGAAGTGTCAGTGGGGATGGGTCGTGAGGTGATCAGCAGTCACCTAGAACCTTGCCTTTTATGAGTGTTTGATCAGAAGCAGCTAACTGTGATATTTTGTTTATCTCTACTTCCACATTACACATGGACCATCAGTGTCCTCTGTACTTGTCCTCTTTACTTCTTTACCAGAAGGAGTCATTATTGCCTTCAAATCTAGTCAAATTACAGAACCAATTCCGGAAACTGCAGAACCACTACAGAAAACTCATCTCTAACATTCTGTTCTTTTAGAACCACTCGTAGTACCAAAATCTTTTTAAGTCAATGTTTCCAGAGAAATTGAATAGGATAGATAAGTGGACAGGTAGGTAGGTACACAATAAGATAGGTAGACATTCAGCAAAACTACAAAATATCTTCACAGAAATACCTCGTGTTTGATTGGGTAACTAGTTGTTACAGCTTAGCCAAGTTGATGCATAAAAAGTAACCATCACAGCAGGTGACCACCAGTAGTAGACTTTCTGAGAACATCATGCTTGACTCTGGCCAGCAGTGAACTTTCCTGATGTCCTCCTGATTATTATTTTTTTTAAGATTTTATCCATTTATTTGACAGAAAGAGAGAGCACAAACAGGGGGAATGGAAGAGGGAAAGCAAGCCCCCCACCGAGCAGGGAGCCCGGTGTGGGACTCTATTCCAGGACACCAGGATCACAACTCGAGCAGAACACAGATGCCCAACTGACTGAGCCACCCAGGTGCCCCAAGTCCTGATTATTCCAAAAACATTTCATCTCAACTGAATGTGGATACTTCAAGGGGGGGATCTAAACTGAAATAAATATAAAAATCTTTAAAAGTAAGTAACAAAGGTAAGAGATCACCCAGGTTTGTCCATGTGCTAGTTGAGGAGCTAACACATACTGCGTCTTCATGAACACAGTCATTGCTGTTGGACACTCTACCCCTTTGGGGCTGGTCAAGTGCAGCTCAGAATGCCTGGACTCAGCATCTACCCACAGCCTTCTCCTGCAGGCAGGTTACTTCATCTCTACAACCCCCGAGTCAAACTCTCATCTCTACATTTCTCTGTTACTCGACTGTAACCATAAAATAATGTTCAAACCTTGAAATAACAACCTAAGTGCATGGAGATGCTACAAAACAAAATGTTGCTTTATTTCCAAAGAGTTTCTTTGTTTTCACACAACACGCTTTCAAAAGCATGAGTAACAACAAAGAACATATACACCCATTGAAAGAGGGTTCATGAGATTACCCGGCACCATGATCTGCATTCTACAGCAGAAGCTGTCCTAAACAGTAATGTGGGCCCTTGAGTTGAGGCAGTAGCCATGACATTTGGTATGGAAATGGTTGCCTTTGCTAATTGAAAGTGTTTGACCTACTGGCTGCAAAGCTTCTACTCTGAATTGTGCTCCCAGGATTACCTAGCCTACATTCTTTTCCTACTTTTTTGTAGGAAGTTAAGAAACAAATTTATAAATTACCTGAACTACTGCTTGGGGAAAAGAGGTCTTCTTGGTGCACAACAAACTAACCCTCCCAAGCACCTTTTGGTTTTCTCTAATACCCTGAACATTCTGCTGGAAACATTAGAGCACTTGCTATAAATACTTCTGGAGGCCTTGATTAAAACAAAATAATTTTATATCCAAATAGAATGTAGCAGAGTATCTTCAAATATAACACCTTTACCTCCTACAGTAAATGAGTGGTTATAATAAAACCAAACAAAACAAAGACAAAGTTGTTGGTGACTTTAAGACCTGACATGACTTTCTAGCTGTATGACATTGGACAGTTCACTTAGACCCTCTGAGTGTCATATAACTGCAAATACTAATGTCTACCACTAATTATTATGGAGATCATCAATAACCTACCAGTGAACATGGGAGAGGTTTATAAACTTCACAATGCTGGGAATTTTCATTGTTCTCTGACAATGTTACACTCTTGTAAAGTCAGAACCAGTTACATAAGAAGCAGACGCTATTTCAAAGTACCAACCACAATAATCCCTCCTTAAAATGAAATTGGGGTTTCTCAGACACAGCAAAGTCAACCCGCAAGTGGTGATCTCTACAATGAGGAAAATGGGGAAAGGTTGTCAGTCTTTTGTGCAAAGAAAGTATGGTTTTAAGTTCAGAACAGAGCCAAACGACGAATTTCACTTATCTGTTCCCATCGGGCAGAGACAGAGGGAGACAAGCCAGGTAATACAAGACAGTGTGCTTGAAAAAAAAAAAAAAAAAAGACAGTGTGCTTGAGAACACAGAACTGAACTTTCTGGAGAAAGCCTGGGACAGCCTCTTCTGGGGGAAGCCCGCAGATAGGTGCCGTGTAGACCACTCTAACAGGCGGACTGTCAGTAAATGTCATGACTTGCAACAGAAACCCCTCAGTACAGAGAGTATCGGTTTCTCCAGCTGGTTCTCAGCCTGAAATTATTAGAAAAACAATGTGGAAGCAGGAAAGGATCGGTTTGGGAAAGATTAGATTCCACTCCAGGAGCCAAAGAATCAATAGGAAGTTCTTTGTGTGATCTGTATTCAAAACCAGAAGGGGAACCCAGTAGAGAACATTTGTTTGGAAATAACTTTGGTTTGGATCTGACTACTCCTAATAATAATTTTTCATAAAGGCTCTCCTGAACTTCCCAGAAACAGAAGAACTTAGACATCATTTTTGATGCTACCTCTCAAACAGTTCTCACACATGTCCACCTCTCTTCATTTCCACCTCTCCCTTCTAGCCTTCCACAGGAGAACTCCCTCTTCATTATAGGCTTACCACCTCTCGTTTGGCATCTAGAATCATCTTGTTGAAACCTCGATACGCATTCCTGCTTCACAAAGTCAATGGCTTCCCAGTGTACTTAAAATCTATGCTTCTTCCTGTGGCTGCAAGACCCTGTATTTCAAAGTCTGCCTCTTCCTCCAGCATCTTTTGCAATCACTCCCCTGACACAGACCTTGTTCTGCCAACTCGGGCCACCCTTTAATGTTCTTTACTACATCAATACCTTCTCCATACACCTTCATCCCTTTAAGTGGAACACGGTTTCCACCTTCTCCTTCCACCCCCACTCTGCTCAGTCCTACACTGGCTCCTTTTCATTTGGTTTTCAGCTCACAGATTCCTGGATAACTGGTGACCCCCACATATGGATGGGTCCCCTGGTGCTGTCACTGCCCTCGTGTCTCTTCCCCCTAGGCAGCTCCCATAGCATGTCCCATTACAAATTTGGCTCTGTTTTCATACAGTAGCCTCCTCCTCCAAAACAAGCGCCATGAAGGCAACAACCATGTCAACCGTGTTCATCATTTAATATCCAATGCCTAGAATAGGGCTAGTAATAGTTGTTGAATGAAAAAATGACTTGGTTTTAAGTACAGATTTATAATAATTATTCATTCATTGGAAATGGTAAACCATCTTAATCTTGGTTGTTATAGCTAGAAACTCACCCCCCCCCCAAAAAAAAGCTAAAACCAACTACCTTCTTCAAATTGTAAGCATGACCCTGAAGGATATTGAATTTGTATATGATTCTGTCTCCTTAACTACACAACAAGCAACTTCAGACTGTGTTTTGTTCTTCTGCAGATACGTAACATTTAATAGCAAATAAAGTTTATACAATGTTTCTTACCTTTAACCTCAAATTCGAGAGATGGAGAAATTTAAAAATATTGACCACGTCTTAATTTTTCAAAATCCCTGTGTAGATCTCTCTAATCTGCTTGTCACATTTTACAAAGTGTAGCTCAGAAAGGAACAAAACATCATACCACTGAGAAATCCCCATGTCCTCATAAAGGAAATCAGGACCAACAAGATCCCAAACGTAACACTGATCTCCACATGTTTTCATATGTGATGATGATGTGGGATATGGAATCACTTATGCATCCACCTTATTTAACAAAGGCAAGAGAGCACAGTTAGGAAGAAGGACTATGAATCCAGAGTATCTGTGGAGAATCCAACCTTGGGCACTAACAACATCGTGAGCTTGACCAAGTTCCTCACTCTCTTTGCATTTCGAGGTTCTCATCTATAAAATCAGAAACCTCATCATCTTGACTTCACAAGACTGTTAGGTAAGAGAAAGGGTATCAACAAGATGAGTGGAGGGGATAGATGGGAAATCCAAAGTCAAAAAAAGGATAGAAATGTTTTAAAAATAAACTAGAAAGAAAATTCAAAATACGAATAAAAAAACTCGATAGAGCCTAAATGCAAGAGGGGGTTTGGTAAGAAATAAATTACACAGTCAAAAGCTTTTGAGTGTCACACACAGACTCTGGATTCAAGAGGTAAAAAAGATCATTCGGGGAATCTAAGAACGGCTTTGGCAGGATTATAACTATAGGATGGGTAAAGGGAGTCAGTGTGGCTTTTGCTGCCACGGGGCCATCTGTTAACAACACACGAGTTTTCCTCTATCTAAATTTTACTCACCCCTATCCTAGGCTTTACACTTCAGGTGGAATGCAGGGGCTAGGATGTGAAACCCAAAGGATGACTTTCCCAGCCACGAAGACTGGTTCAGAATGAGGATGTGGTCCCAACAGCCAATGAGAGTCAATGGGACCTTTGCTGATACTGTCGAGAGAAAGGTAAACCATGTTTCTCGTAAGACCCAGATCTAGGAGGGTGTGCACCTAGATTTGCAGACAGCTATCTTTGCCACCATAGGAAGCCTGAGAATGTAGCCAGCATGGAGAATATAGCATTGAGAAAGACAGAGAAAAGACAGCCTGGGTCATGGTGACCCAGTTATGTGAACTGCCCTTGAACCACCCTGCCCTGACTTCACGTGAGTACCTGTCAGGAAATGCTCTTTCCTTAAGTTGAATTTCCTGTCCTCTGCAACACAAAGAATCTTGCTTCATTGTGCATTCACAAAGATATGCACTTGGCCAAAGATGTCAAGACAGAAGTAACGAAAGGATGAAATAAGTTATATACATGAGGGAGGGGAATTTAAATGAGGATGACAAGCTTTCATTTGGCTATAAAATTCTATCTTTAGTTCTCTTTCCCTCCCAAGCTATTATTAGATGGAATACTATTTTCAGGACAGGCTACCTCATTTGTTCTACATATTTTAAAAATTTACTTAAAACATTACAACACTTACATGAGACCAGGCACGGTTACCGTGACTGAAAGGAGACCCACAGTGACTTCTAAAGACTATTTTATTTGTCAGGAAATGCAAGTCATTGGTACACAGTAAATCTTCCTCGATGAATAAGAAGAATAATAATAGGCAACACCAAACATGATGCTCAAAGAGCCATACATGTTAACCAGTTTAATTTCAACTGCCACTTTCTCAGGAATGTACTTTTGATTTCTATTTACAGTTGGAAATTGCAACACAGATAGGATAAATACTTGCCTTGGCTCCAAATGGCGCCAGGACACAAAGCGGAAAGAGTTTAGCTGTGGAGCCATACGCTCTGGCGCTACACTTGGAGGAAGTGAAGAAACTGGCAAAAAAAGGGGGAGCCTCCTTCTTGTCCCCTGGAGGGGGCTGGAACAGGGCAAGTGGAGAAGTCCTTCTGACAACCTGGTTTTGTCACTCTGCAACAGATTCACATGCTTACAACGTCCTGGTTCCTACTTGATTATCAATGAGACATTTCAAGGAAGCACTCCTCAGTATTTCCCATCTCCCAGGTGCAATGCAGTGCACCAGGAAGGCAATTTGTGCAAACGAAAACCTCTCTAAATGCTGGCAGGGTAAACTGGATAACTAAGAGCTGTTTCCCTGTATTGTCTACTAGTAGCAAGGGGGTTATGGAGTCACGGAGAGCATCTGGCTTATTCCCCGTCTGATACCTAGTACCCTCAGCATTTTCTGCCCGTGGTGGAACGGATGCTGTGCACCACCTGCGTGTTTCAGACGAGAGCCCTGCCCAGGAGCCTGTGACAACCCACTCCCCCATATTTATAGTCAGTGGTATTAGGTGGGATGGGTGGCACCGTAATCACTAATCTGACATGAATCAACACTTACCATAACGGCACAGCATTTTCCACTTGAATTTGCACCTGAGTTGGTGCCTTTCAGGTTGCAAAGAAATGCTAATCAGATCTCATGCAGACAGCAATTTAAAAGTCAGTGTCTGTGTTCACGGGAATACGACATTTACTTTGGGGCTGATGTCACTATCCTGGGAGGGGTAGGTCCACCTCTATTTAAGTCAGGTAGTTCACTCATTTCGTTGTGGGCGATCTCATGGTCACAGAGTGCCTACTCTCCGTCTGAAGGAGGTACCTCTCTGAGTTCATAGTGACTCTTCCTGGGGCCTCTGACAGGGGCAGCCAATGGCTTCTTCAACTTAAGACAGACGATCTTAAAGCCTTTCCTTCAAAGCGTAAGAGACGTTGGCTTTATTTCTTTAGATGAAAGTAATTCCATCAGGTGAATGAATTAAGAGTTCATTCCAACCACCCAAAGCTCTTGCTTCTGTTGTTCCTCACCCTTTGGCACCATCAGCAATGTTGGCACTTACAGCGAGGCTGCAAGAGGCAGAGAAGCACTTCTTGGGCATTTGTCTTGCCCCTGTTCCATGTTTAAAAACATTTTGATTGTCTCCTATGGGTGTGATTTCCAGAGGCTCAAAGCACTATGTTTCCTCCTTTGCCAGAGGATACAGAGCTATGCTGAATGTCTCCTCCCACAGTACAGTTTATACCTAATGATCTTTTAAAATAAGATTTTCCTGGAGTGCCTGGGTGGCTCAGTCTGTTAGGCAGCTGCCTTCGGCTCAGGTGATGATCTTGGGGTCCTGGGATGGGGCCCAACATCGGGCTTCCTGCTTGGCAGGGAGCCTGTTTCTCTGTCTCCAGCTCCCCCTGCTTATGCTCTTTCTCTCTCTGTCAAATAAAATCTTTCAAAAAATAAAGTAAGATTTTCCTTTTTTTTTTTTTTCTTTCTCATTTGCCAGGTGTAGATCTGTGTCAAAGTTAAAATTTACCAAGCACAGTACTGTTTCTGGTGGACTTCTATAAACTTTAATTCCCAGAAGCCATGTATTTACTCTGAAAAGTAACAGTCTCCTAATACTTAGGACTTTTTTTTCATTCAACTCTCTGATAATGTTCTCACTTGTCTGCGTATTAAAAACTTAAACATCTATTTATACATAAATGGAGTTATTTACTTCGGACATTCCCATTTTACTTGATTCGGTCAAGAGATGCTTGAATTTTCTTCACACTGAATCCATTTAGCAAATCTCACTCTATGTCCCAGTAGCTCAGACAGTTTTACTCAGGGCTTGTTGTTTGAAAGAAGACTGATGCAAATGGATCCCTATACCTTGACACATACTTTCTTGAAAGGTTTGTAGAGTGGATGTTCCCCATCTGTATTTCTGGTCTATTACCTTGATGAATTCCTCAATCAAGATTTTCATATATGTAGTCATTTAGACAAAGTTCCTTTGTGTTTTTTTCCCTGCACCATTTACTCTGTCAACTCCTGACTAATTCATTCACTCTCTCCTTATGGTCCTGAACTAGACTTCGAGTTTCTTGAATAATTTGGCCTAACTTATTCTTTTTTCCCCAATACCTACTGGAAAGTGCTTCTTCATGTATCTTCTGGCAATACCAACCACCTTTCTCTATTACTTAGCGCTTTTCTCTGTTGCCTATGTATTTAATGTTTATTATTACCTTTATTAGCAAGCTGAGCCCAGGAATTCCTAGGAGCTTGGAAAACCTCTAACAGGACTCCTTTTAAAGTGGGAAAGTCAAAAGTTGACTGTTGTTTCAGGGTGAGAACAGGCAAGGCAAAGGAAAATACGGAGGCTGGAGCACAGGCTGGGGAATTAAATCTAAATGACAGGCAAGCCTCAGCCAGTCTCTTCTCTCTTTTTTTTAAAGGTTGTATTTATTTATTTGACAGAGAAAGAGAGATCACAAGTAGGCAGAGAGGCAGGCGGGGAGAGAGCGGGGGAAGCAGGCTCCCTGCCCAGCAGAGAGCCCAATGTGGGGCTCGATCCCAGGACCCTGGGATCATGACCTGAGCCGAAGGCGGAGGCTTTAACCCACTGAGCCACCCAGGTGCCCCTCTTCTCTCTTTCTGCAGAATCTCATTCAGCAGGCCATCAAAGACTCATCTCCCTCTGACTCTTCTTCCCCAGTGACATTTCCTCTTCTTTTAAACTGACCGACTTAAATCCCAGCACTACTATGCATCCCACCCTCCTGAATCAACGATGACGTTAAGGCCTGTCACTTTCTCCCACTCCAAGAGCTAGCGATGTGTACCTAAGTTTATATTCTATTCATTTCATTTGTGTGTTGACTGAGTTCTTTATGCAGGGGCCAAATGAACAGTTCACGTATTTACTGAAACTACCAAGCAAAGGGGGAAAAAGTCATCAAGACTCCAGTTTCAATAGTTCAGGTTGATGTTTACAATGTGGAGTGGAGCCAGGCTCTGGGCAGAGGGAAACAGCATCTGTCTGCTCTACTTTCCGTCTACATGAAAGCGTAAGATAAAGAGGACAGCGAGAAGTTAGAGATGCCTATTTTATGCTATGAGCTTTTGAGAGAATGGAGAGTAACTGTTCAAAATATATTGCATAGCTTTCAGAATGATAATTGGAAACATGTTTCCCTTAACGGCACCGAACTGAATCAAACACAGAAGTCTTACTACAGCAGGGATCTCTAAACTTTCTTAACTGTGCATCATTATTGGCAAAAATTTAACATGCAGTCCCAGGAAACACATGTTAATATGGATTCTTCACGTGTTGCTTTTCTCTATCACATGCATAATCAAGCACCAAAGGTAAAATCAAAAAGGAACGGTGTTAAAACAATTTTTAATGAAATTATTTTCCCCATGACCTGCTGCACTTGTACCAACAAAGAAGGCAATGGTTTTGGGCTCTCCATATTCTAATGTCAAATATCTTATATGAACAATGCCTAAACCCTGTCCATTTGCTCTCTAAATTTACCTCAATTACCGTTCCTTTCCTGTCCCCACCACAGCCTTCAGTTAGAATCTCTTCGACTTTCATCTGGACTCCCCTGTTTGTCTCCTGATGCTCTTTAGCTTTTTCTCTCCAATGACAGCTTTACTCGGTGGCTGGGGTGCTCCCTCCAGAACTCAGGACTGGTCACGTCTCTCCCGTGCTCAAGTCCTTCAGCGGCTACAGGACAGAGTTGAAACTCCCAAGCAAAACGCAGATCTGCCCCTGCTCATCTTTCTGGTTTTCCTTCTTCCTTCCCCACCTGACTCTAGCCATGTCAAACCAATAACCTCCTCCTATTTTTCACCTTTGCAGGTGATATTTATCAGAAATGGCCTTTTCTTCTTGTCTACCTGGCAAACCTCCAAACTTCAGCTTAAATATCACTTCCCTTAGAAGGTTCTCTTGACTTCCCTTTGCAGAATTAAGCACCTGCCTTTCTGTCTTCCTAACCACTGTGTACTGAATTTATTCAATTTATTAGCATTTATCATATTACTCAGTTAATTTCCTTCCATGTCTCTGAGTGGCTCAATGGTAGAAATTATGTTGCATTTTTTGGATTATCATGGTCTGTCACAGGTTGGGCGTGGAATAAACACTTGATCTTTCTTAATAAACAGAGTAGATGGATAAATACTAATTGAACAAATGGTGTGTTTTGGTGGCAGTCAAGAACACCCTCAAGAGGGAAATCTGCAATAAACAATGAAACGAAAACATTGCCATAATATATATTTTAAAAATGCCACCTAGAGTTTTTAATATTTTCTTATAGCCCTACAGCTGTAAGATCATTTTGAAAATCATGCCTCTTTTATCACCTGCCAACGTCATTACTGGTGACGGTAATAAATGACATTTATAAGTGACTACTACATGTGGGATGCAGCGGTAGGCAACACACTGCAGTGTCTAATTTAACCATCACTCTAATCTGTGAACTAAGGACTAGCACTGCCTTCCTCCACCTTGCATGTGAGAGAGTCCTTGAGGTTCTAAAGAGTACAGAAAGACTATTTGCATGTAAGTGAAACAGCAGATTTCCAATGACAGACTCTTAACCCAATTGCTTTACTGTCTTCAGGTCAAAGATCCCCAGATCTTTCTCACAATGTCCACCCTGACATTCAGTTCCTTCTATGGCCAAACAGGAACATTTCCAGTGTTCTCATGAGAGCTGCAAGTGTCACAGATATGATGGTTTTACAAACTGTATGTCCCATAAACTTTCCAAGATCCAGCAACTCTTTGGAAGTCTCCAGACCAGACTGTTTATTTGTAAGTTGAATGATTTGTTTCAGCGAGTGGTTTGGCTCCATTGAATTTTACCTCTTCCAGCATCATCTCTGGGGGGGCATCACCTTCTGCCATGGTTGAAATGCATGTTCCCGCACATGTAAGTTTTTTATTTGTATTTGCCTTGCCTAATTCTTCCTACATCAACAACCTTAGCTGAAATTTATACTAAATTCTTTACATTCTGATCATTCGTCATGGATACTATCTTAGATTAGCCTTGCAAGTAAGTATGTGGGCAGGGAGACGGCATAAAAACAATGAGTGCTTTGTATTACGTTGACATATTGTCTGCTAACTTCTTTATAACAAAATTATAATCCATAGGATGTTCATTAGAAATACTCAGTGAAGAAGAGGGGGGCGGTAGAACAAGGAGAAATGAATGTCATTTAATACACTTAAAATGGGAGAAAAGCCTATCAGTTTGCTTAATTTCATAAAAAGACACAGGTGTTACAATACTTTTTATTCTCCCCCTGATTTGGAGCAAGTCATTGCTTGATAAAGTACGCAAGTGACTGTTTTAGTAAGTAACCTAAAAACAATTCTGTTCCTCCAAATGTGGGAATAAAAGACTTCTTATTTTACAAAATTTTAATAAAAACTATCAACAACTGAAAGTAAGACCATATTGAAAACAAACTGGATTTTACATCTGATAAAGGCAATATTTAGAAGGTCCTTTGGAAAAATGTAAGCTATTTATTTAGATTCATTTATCATTGTCTCTATTAAGAGATATTTATTACACTTTCTCACACAAAAGACTGTACCAGTCTCCACAAAGGAAAGTAAACAGGTGTCTGCCTACTAGGATCACACACGTACTACAACAGAAAATATGCCCAGAGTGGGATATAAATACCCAACTGGAGCATCTTAAGACCTGGTATGTGGATAATTACCGAGTATCATGTATCTAGACCTTACGGTCTTGGTGTGTGATGGATGACTAGCGGCAACATTGTCATCAAGATTTCAATGGGAGTTGCCACTTGCACTTTGCTCCCGTTTACATCTAGGCCAAGCTTTATGGACACAAGGAATTTTCAGGAGGAACCTGAGTATAAATGGAGGAAGCTAGATGTGGGGTGAGGAAAAGATACACTGAATTAGTAAAGAGAAATCTTAAAAGGGATCTCATGTCCTGTACTCCTGATTTGTATGCATATATGTTTACTTGGCCTCTCCACTTAGATGTCTAAGAGTGCTCTCAAATGTGCATGTTTGGAATAAAAGTCTTGGTCACCCTCTCCCTCCCCTCATCTGTTACTCCCCCCGTCTTCCCCTCAGCAAATGGTATTGCCTTCCAACGAAACAGAAGCCCTCTGAAATGTGACTCCAAAACATGTCCAGATCCATTCACTCTTTGTCCCTCGATACTCCCACCACTTGTTGTCCAAGCCACCATCATCTCGTGCCCAGACTACATCAACAGCTTGTCATCAGCCAGCAGTCCTTTGCTAGTCACTGCATTTTCGAAGTCAATTCAGATCATAGCACATCTCTACTTAAGATGCTCCAATGGCTTTTCATTCCCACTGAAATAGAACTCAAAACTCCTGAACAAGCTTCAAGGACTAACATCATCTGGTTCCTGACTATTTCTTCCACCTCGTTTTGCTAGTACTCTCCACTTAAAATCCGGCCTCAAAAGCGATCCACCTTTTTTTTACGTCCAATTTTTCTTGCTTTAGACTGTGCACATAGACATTTCCTACACTTAGACTCTTTCTTTTGATCTTCACTAGGTTTCCTTCTTCTCATCATTAAGTTGTCATTTTTTTCAAAGAGAAGTATCACTTCTTTAGCACAATGTGACCTTCCAGTTGGAAGGAGCCACTCTCCATCCCTGCAAGTCTCTTTCTGAGTCATCAGCCTAATTTATTTCTTCCCTGGCATTTAACAGTATCTGAAATCACTGTATCCATGTCTACCTTTATTAGATCACTGCACGGCCTATGTTGTGAGCCACCTCAGGGGAGGGTACTGGTTCACTTCTGGACCATGTGTACACAAAGTACCGAAAATAGTCCCTGACCCCTGATAGAGCATCAATAAATGGCTAATACATAAACTCACAAGTCAAAAAGTCAATGATCTTCTAGGATTTAGAAGAGAAAAAAGTCTGGAAAACTTGATGTTCACTGGTATGCAGTCTTAAAACATGGAAAGAAAGATCTGAACCCATTTGTGCTTCAACTGGGGTAAGTGTCCACCCTCACTCAGTGACCAGGTTCAACTTATACCTGCCCAAGGAACACATCGGTCAAGTTTGTTCTCAATAATAAAGTGCTAGACATCCTATTTTCTTATGCATTTTGTGGTCAGGAAAGAGCTAGAGAATTGTTGCTTGGATGTTTCCGATTTCTTGTGTAATTTATGACAACAGGTAGAGCTGGAGGGTGGCCTGTGACTTAGCCAGGAGACAAACTTAGCATAATTCCTCTCGTAAGCACTGTCTCAAGTTCCACTGTCTATGCAATTACTTCAGAAATGAGAGATGAGAGCGTAAGACTAAACCATTAAAGTAAGCCAACTACAGCTGGAGACCATTAACAGCAAAATTGGGTATGCAAAAAAGAGCAGTGGGAGGCTGAAGCTATCACAACTGGAGAAGCCACATGGAGGTTAAAGAATTACACTGAATCCTGATCCACAAAGAACACCAACAATGCTTTCCACGTTTTTCTTTTTGCCGCCAAGCTTCATAAGGTATTCCATTTACTGTAATGGCTGTGTGTGTGTGTGTAAAGTGGAAAACAGGCACAATAGTGGGTGCCCTTCTAAGTGGAAAGAAGATTTTAAGACTCCTCTTCAAGTGAAGCCATTGGACATCAACTCATAGGGGCAAAGATGAGCCTTAGGCAAAGTAACTGAGGCTCCTGGAGGGGCTTTGTGAATGTTTTTGCTGCTAGGACCAAGGCATTACCAATTATCTTATCAACACTGCCAGGTTTTGTAATTTCCCTCCGGAAAATATTAAGCTAAAATAAGGTGTAACCAAACCCATGTAATGTCTACCAAGAGGATAAATCCAGGTCAGAAAGTTTTTGCATGAAGTGGTCGGGGTGGAACGGACACACGTGACTAGGTCAGCTTTCCTCCGAAACGGGGACACTGATCACGTTAGCAGGAGCCACTCTCTCCACCACACCCCTCCTACCTGCAAAATCCCATCCGAGACCCCAAAGTACTTCTCTTTTTCTGTCCGACTCATCTTGCTTAGCATAATATGCCCACGGTCCATTCATGTTTGCACATATGCTAAGATATCATTCTTCCAAAGGGCAATCACATTACAATACCTAAATGGATTGAATTCCCATGTTGTACACCTTAAATGCACACAAGGGTGATGTCAAATCTGTTTCAATTTAAAAAATCCCACGTGAGGGAAGCAAGTACTCTTTCCTCTTACATGTTAGGGGCTAAAATCGTATTCCCTAAAAACAAGGAACACTATTCCAGTCACTACCATGCAAGATACTCATTTAGGACACTCCCTTGGTGAAAGTACAAGAACAGTGACAATAACAAAAGGTATTTAGCCTTCTCTTGGGATGTTATTGATTTATCCTTAATCGTGTGTTCTTTTAATTAAAAATTAAAACCTTGAGTGAAACCATCCATCCCTCCCACACTCACAGAAGACACATCGACCTTCCTCCTCCTCGTGGGAGCTCAGCGGCAAAACAAAACCTAGAAATGCTGAGTTACGCCAGATTTTGGCTCCCCCCACACACTTGGAAAGCTCAGCCTTCCCATCGCCAGCTGTAACCAGCAACTGAACATTTTGTTATCTGGTTACAATCTATCTTTTCCAAAGAGAACGGTGTCCAGAGACCAAAACACATCTGACATTTTATAATACATCATAAGAGACAATTACCGTTCAAGTCAGATAACAGTTTAGTTGTTTCAGTAAATAAATAAGATAGACTTTGGTCAGTCATCCCTTTCACAAAGGAGCTTTTTATTATTTGGCATTCTGGAGGGGGTTTTAGGAAATCAATTACTCATGGCATCATTTCCACCCAAGCCCCACCCTCTCCATGATATCATTATATGTAAATTAGAGCCACTTAACCTCTGCAGGAAGGCTCATCCTTACAATATAATCATTAGACCATAATGACAGATGAAAATGAGAAAGCGGCAGAAAGAAACAGGTGTGTGGAAGGCATTTACGTAGCTCAGTGGAAAGGCTGGTGGCAGTCGCTGTGTTAGTAGTAGCTGGAGGGTCTTACTATGCCTCCATAGTGATAGGTTTCTCTCTCTCGTGCACAGGCACATCATGGGGCAGTGGAACCTGGGAAGATGAGGAAGTTAGTCCATCTGATGGGCACAGAAGGTGCATTTCCCTGGTTGGGTGTGTGCGCACATGTGTGCGCTTTCGGTTCGGACAAACAGGACTCGGAGGCTTGACGGCTACATGTACCTTAGGCTATTATGTTTTCTGAGCTGCAGCCTTAGCACACACAAGACATGTACTTTAGCTCCTGTCCAGTGATGTCACTGAGGCTTTAAATCATTCCCTTTACATTTTTATTTGAGACAAGAGGAGCCTAAGAATAATAATGGACCAGTGATTTCACCATGAGACTTTGGGGACGTGACAGCCATCACGCCATGTGCCCCTTTTCAAATAATGACCTTTTTTGTGCTTTCTTTTTATTTTGGTAGGTCTAACAAACTGGGACTGCTTTATTGAAAAAGATTTTTTTTTTTTACAGAAACATTACTTAGGGACATAAGAATCACACAATGCGCAGCTGATTTCCCCTTAAGAGAGAATGGCAATAAAATGAAAGAGAAAGAGTGGAGATGTAGAGTCCAAGCCTTCCTTAGAATAAAGAGCTCAAGTTAACAGGGCAAAACTAGCCCATGCTTAAGAGGCAAGGGGCGGAGGGAAGGTGGCTGTGATGACCTACTGGGAACAGCAAAGAGAATAATGAGGTTACCTGACCCCGTGCTAGTTTGTAAATGACTACTTTCTTAACCAACAATTCCATTTCAGCAGCTAGCTGCCTACCAACGGCATTCTCAACACACACCCCCCAAGAACATGGGGGCTGTGCCTCTTCCTTTCTACATCGCAAAATACTCCATTTCCACCTCCAGTGCTGTTCCCATGGGTTTAGAATATGTTTATTCAAAATAATCCTACATTACTCAGGCAGAGGCTTTGCCTTTCCCTTTAATTATCCTTGTGCCAGCTTTTTTTTTTTTTTTTAAAAAAGCATGTTTCATGTAGGCATTTGTCTTTCCTTTGCAGCCTTATGTAAATTTTTAAAAGACACTCGGGGTACAGAAACTTGAGCCCTGGTTGTGTCTCTTTAGGGACCCACTCAGGGAGAGAGAAGGATCCTTCATGCATCACCAACGCCCACCGACACGGATTTTAACCACGCAGCCCTGTCAGAGAGCCCTTCTACTTTGGCAAAGTAAAGAGATTTCTGCCTTGCCTGTCACCGTTTGATCTATGTCTTCATGATAACACAATAGCATTATGAAAACAGTAAAAGGAAATATGAAGATGATCAACACAAATGCCAGCTCTGCAACCCGAAATGGGCTTGCTGAGTTGGGGTGGGGGGAGGGAGAGGCCGATGGGGGGAGGGTGTGGAGGGGAATGAGAAAGGAAACCGAGTGGCTCTAACTCCATATGGACTTCGATTGGCTTTATTGATTCCTTCACCCACTCATCACTTCTACCTCCAAAACAGGCAGCCAACTCCAGACTTAATTATTTTCTTTCTAAGAAAAGGAGAGCACGAGAGGGAGAAAAAAGCCAGAATCTGTTCATAAGGGAAGCAGTCATCACTGCTCATTTTTTTTTTAAAGCACTTAAGGGTCATTAGTCTAACACTGCAGCAAATGTATTATTCATTTTGCCTGAGCCCAATTTCTCGGCTAAGACTTTTGCAAGAAAACGATACGCAGTTCAGTAGGGAGGTGATTGATCAAGCCAGAAGGAAGAGAATTTGGGCATCCTGATAAAAATTTTTCTCCATCTTCTCAGTTAGCATAAATCAATTTTATTTATGTAGTAACACTTGAATACTAACTACCCAATGCCATCCGTCAGAGTAAAATTGATGACTATACCTTTAGGTTAATATTACTTGAACATTTCATTCTGAATAATTTATACACATTTCTGTCGGAGTGTCAATTCGAGATTGTTTATTTGGTTTCAGCAAGTGCAGCTGAACCACAACTTTTATTAGGAAAAGGTTCTCATCTCTGTTCATTCTGAGCATTAGAGGGGCTTGTCCTATTTTGGGGCCTCAGTGCTTGTCCACGGGAATTGAAACATACATCAGCGATGCGGTGCCCAGTCTATGCTGGCTTACACCTTTTTTTAAAGGCCATTTTTCTGAATGCTTTGTGGAGAGCGCTCTGCTCTCTGGCTGCCAAGGGGATGTGGTTCTGGAACTTCACGTTTGCCAAGGGGGCCCTCATGCACAAGTGCCTGGCAGCTCCCCTCGTCGATACTCTCCTCGGCCTGAACGCTCTTCGGAAGGTCAGCGACTGCGAGGAGTGCGTGACTTTCACTCACCAGAGTTTCCAGGTGTTTCTGGTGGCCATGTTCTATGCCCTGGGGGGAACCAAAGGCTCCATTGGCGGGCCCTCAAAGTACGAAGAGATGAAAGTGCTCCTGAATGACGCTTTTGCCGACACAAACTTCTATTGGAATCAGATGGCCCTTTTTTTCTTTGGGCTTTTAAAAAGGAACTTGGTCAGAGAAGTGGAGGCCACTTTGCGTTGCAGAGTGAGCCGCAGGATAGTGGACGAGTTACTGGACTGGGCGGAGGAGTTGGAGAGTCTCGACGTTGTCTCCAAGCGTTTTGAAGTCCAATACTTCTTTGAGTGCCTGTACGAGACCCGGGAGGAAGACTTCGTGAAGCAGATCTTGAGTCATCTACCAGAAGCGGACCTGGACATCTTCGGGAATCTTTGGTGGCTAAGACAACCACAACTGTATGTGACCAGATAAAAAGGTGGCAAAACAGAAGCCAGCAGGTGTCTAGTAACAACACTTAAATGTTGTCTGTGAGGAGGATGTGAGGGTAACGCGTCAAGAGCTTCCAGGGTCATGTTCACTCTTTGGCAAATAATCGAGTCTGTGCACCAAGCCTAGTGTTACCATTATCCTCTCCTTTTGGGTGACTCTCTCTGTGCCGATTATTCTTCATCTTGTACAGAACGTGATACATTTTATAATTACTCTATCTGCTGCTTCTTCAGTTTTACTGTAATCACCTTCCTCTGGGCACATCACACGAAAACCTGTGTGCATTCTGACTCCTGGCCTAAAATGAGCCGTCAATTACCAAATGCTGGTAAGTTTCAGAGAGTAAGAACAGAAAAAGGTTTTTTCATCTCCACTTCATTATTTATGATCTTGACCTAAGTCATCCTTGGGTCAGACTCTGTTTCTTGTCAGAAACCCATCCGTAGTAACAGGCAAGTGCACACGTGGCTCAGAGGTCTTACCTAATTGTGTATTTTTACAATGAGGAAGAGAGTCTTCCATTTAATTGGAGAAATTCTGTCTACTATGTGAGCTCCCTTTTCCTTTCCACCCTTTCCCCACTCTCTTTGACAAACACACTGCTCTACTTTTGAGAAACTTTTTCTCCAGCAGTTATCAGAGTTCAGTCTCCTGGGAATGTCTGACAACCAATAGAAGGAAACAGCATCTTAAACCAGGTAATACCTTACACATCAGAGGAGAGACTCAAAACAGGCATCAATTCCAAATAAATCACTCTCCGGTTGGATTTATAGGAACATTTCTTTCGTGTTCGGAGTCCTCATTAGCAGAAACCAGAAGATTTTATAGACATGCACAGATACACTGTAATGCACACGCTCGCTCTCTCTCTCTCTCTCTCTCACACACACACACACACACACACACACACACACACACGGTTGGAAATGAATCACGACTGCCATTGGAAAGCACACCTTCAGATCTGCCTCAGATGATGTAATTATGATGTTAAAGGAATAAAGATACGATCTACCCATGCAAGACCCAAGTATTCGGTCATTAATTAAAAAACAGCCAGTGCTTTGACCGTCCCACCATATAGCTTTATCTCTTAAATACTTTGAATCATTTATTCAAACCCAAAGATATTTACTGAACTCTAGTTATTTGGAAGATACTGTTCGAGTAACCACACAGTTGCCACGCTGAGTCAGTCATAATCCTTAAATAACCTTATGGTTAAAAGAGGTTTAGAATACAAGCAGTACAAGAAATATGTTATCATGTACATATACATATATATGCCTAAACAAATTTCATAAAAGTAGGATAAAAATACTTTTGAATTACTGGAGCATGGTATATTTTATTGGAGGCATTCATTCTTGCTGTTATATCAATTATATTTAACTCTGTGTTGATTAAAGTTTACATGACAAGATTTTAATTAAGAATTTTTTAAAGTACTTCATATATTCTGTATCGCTGTGCAAGGATTAACAGTTACTAAATCAACAAGGGTTTACTGGCTAAGAGAAGGAAGGTATGGTGCATTTTTAAGGCTCAACTGTGAGGGGTGCCTGTGTGGCTCAGTGGGTTAAGCCTCTGCCTTTGGCTCAGGTTGTGACTTCAGGGTCCTGGGATCTAGCCCCACGTCAGGCTCTCTGCTCAGTGGGGAGTCTGCTTCTCACCCTTCCCCTGCCTCTCTGCCTACTTCTGATCTCTCTGTCAAATAAATAAAAATAAAAATCTTTAATTAAAAAAAAGGCTCGGGGCGCCTGGGTGGCTCAGTTGTTAAGCGTCTGCCTTCGGCCCAGGTCAGATCCCAGGGGGCCTGGGATCGAGCCCCACATCGGGCTCCCTGCTCGGCGGGAAGCCTGCTTCTCCCGCTACCACTCCCTCCGCTTGTGTTCCCTCTCCCGCTGTGTTTTTCTCTGTCAAATAGATAAAAATCTTTGGGGAAAAAAAAAAAAGAACTTGCCTGTAATCCC
>CM053607.1:115357777-115414007 GCA_028646535.1 Procyon lotor | reverse complement strand
AAGCCAATTTCATTATTTGTAGCCAATCCCACATTAGTATGTTATCAGGACATATTTAGTCCAGGTCTCATTAACACTATAACAACACATAACAGTGAACATCTATTGTATTAGGAATATTGCCCCATATTAATTTGCCTCTTATTAAATAAGATGCCTAAAAACATGTGCTTGTTATAGAAATTTAATCATCTTTATTGCTTGTATAATTGTACTTTATTAATGAATAGCCTCATATATACTACATAAGGTTCAATAAATATTCTTATTAATCAATGCTACTGAAGCCATCATTAGACCCCTTAACCATGTCCATTATTATTAAGTCTCAATGCATATTCAATTTTAATACTCAGTTTTCTGTGCTCCTCAGCGACATGACTTCTGAAATCAGTTTAATTCAAGATTATTTCTTTCTTCATCTTAAGATTTAGCTTAGGACCTATTTTAAAAAAATCTATCTAGATGGCTCAAAACAACTTGATGGATCATGTTTTTAAAAGAATTAAGATACAAATGGCACCACTGTAACACCAAGTCCAATGCCCAGATTCTTGTCCTTGTCAAACCTGTCTCTTCAAGCTGCCTAGACTGTTTCATTGAGCTAAATAGGTGTTTAATGAGTTCTCAGAGCTAGTATCTATGGCTGATACCATCATTCATGTTTTCAGATGCATCTCAATGCTGCATAGATAAATGGGTTTTATTATGGACTGGTGGGTGCCAAGATAAACTGACCCTTCCCATGATTCCTATAGCGGGGCGGGCTTGGGGAGGTTCTGTGGGAGGGCTGTTGGGCCACTGTGCCTCCTTACTGCCAGATCAAGCACTGAGAGCTTGATGTACCTACTAAGAAGTAAGCCTTGAAGTGGAATCGAGGGCTCTGAATAAATAACACAGCTTTTGGTCCACCTGCTACAGAGAGCTTCATCGTCCCTGAGAAAACAACCCACAATTTTCAGGTGGGAGTCTAAGTTCATGAGCGTTTTTCTGTTGGCCTCCCAGCATAATGAATACCCAAACGTGGTTCCTTAGCGGGGAAAAGATCTGATTTTAAGAAGCATTTTATGTAGTTGTTAATCGAATGTGCAGTAATTGGCCTCCTGGTTGTACTGTCTGTGAGTGGAAGTAGTCACATGGCGATAAAATGGTAAACCCAGAGGTGGTTGGGGATATAATGAAACTCACCCCTTTGGCTCAATGTTTCCCACAGGTATCTTAAAATACAACTGTGAGAAATTATGTTTGTTTGCTTTTCCCATGTTTCCCTCCGCCAGTGCTGCTTTAAGCAGGGAAAACAGGGTCTTGTTAAAATTTTTCAAGTGAGTAAGGAAACAGAAAGACAGAAAACAGAAAATTATCTGGTACATTAGATTAATGTGGGAGACATTCTTATGAAAATGTGAACTGTATGAAGCGTAAGGTCATCAGACTGAGGTCATCTGGAAGGTCTAGCCATTCCTGGAGGTGAGGAGTACTGCTCATCTCACCTGCTTACTCTAGGTATGAGAATTTGCCTTATACTTCTCCCTTTGATATGCCTTAGTGAAAAAGCAATCTTTAACAATCCCCAAAGGAACTATTGAGCATGTGATTTTTGTAAGACAATAAATATGGAATCAACTGTATACAGTTTACCTAACAAAGTACACTATGTCCACAGTGACATATGAATACCTATTTATGCAACCATACATTCCACAACTACATTTTCTAAGGTTGCATCATCTGCCGCTCCTCATTTATCCAGTTTTTCACTAACACGTATTCAACAAATATTTGCTGTGCATCTACCAGGCACTAGAGATAGAGGATGAATAAGACATGTGCTCTGAATTTACTAAAAATCTATTACAGAGGATTCGGGGAATAAGTAGTACCACCAGGTAAAATCTTGAAACAGTTGGAAATAGATCAAACCACAGAAGGGGGTTCACAGTTTTTTTAATCTTTAATTTTTTAAAAAGAATTTGAGAGACGGAGAGCACAAGCAGAGGGAGAGGGAACAGTAGACTCCCTGCTGAGTAGGGAGCCCCCATGTGGGCTTGATCCCAGGACCCCGGGATCATGACCTGAGCCGAAGGCAGACACTTAACTGAGTCACTCCAACACAGGAATCACGATTCTTAAGTACAACATACCTAAGTAATCTGTCCTTGCTAAGAGAGAAGGTGCATCTTCACGCTTAGGAAAACTTCTAAACACCTGAAAAATAGCTCCTCTGTTTAGACATCCCTGCTTGACATTGTGGTGTGCATGTCTTTATAACCGCACCGGGTAGAAAGTTTTTCCTTGGTAGCCAGTAAGGCAAAAGAAAGTTATCAATGGATGGGAACACAAATTTCATCATTTCTGCACCCAGGGAGTAGTTAGAAACAGACAACCTTCCCAACTCGCTCCCCTCCACCACCTTGCTGGAAAGGTCTTAGGCTGACTAGACACCATGGGAAAAATGTCTTTTATGCTAGCTTTAAAGTATAAAGGGCTTTGTGGAGAACATTTAGAAAGGTATATGAGGAATAAATTACAGAAATACCCTCTCACCATGGGAGTTTTGAACACCACGGCCCCCTTCACACCTCTACCCATCAACCTCCTGCTTTCAATTGGCACCTCTTTTTAGAAGTCTTTTTTGTACAAAAGCAATGGGATTTTTTTTTAAGAAACTTAAATAGAATCCTGTTGCAGACGTTTTGTCAATTAAATGTTAATGCCTTTGATGTCTTTCCATATCAGCACACAGAGATCAATCTCATTATTTTAATGAAATATCATTTCAAATATAGAAATATAAGAATATATTTAATCCCTATTGATATATTTTTACAATTTTCCTAATTCTTTGCCAATGCAAGCGATGGTTCTGAATTTACACATGACATCATCTGAGAAGCTTTAGGAATGCATTTTAGTGCATGGTTTTCCACAGAAGAGCTTGTTAGGAGAATTCCGAGTCAATCTCCAACTGTTGATAGATACTGCTGACTTTTTCCCAAATGGCTCTGCTTCTTAGATCAATGGTGTTGTGAAGTGCTGTGGCCTCACATTATCACCAGCTCACGGTACTATCAATCAATATGATGGGGTCATTAACTCATTATTAATTTGCATTTCTGTGATTACAAAAGTAGGTGAGAATAATTTTTATATGTTTGCCATTCCTTTGTAATTCTTCCTCAAATTGCACTGTGAAACATTTGTCCATTAAAAAATCTTTTGGGGTAGAGATAGGGTGGCTGGGGTGTGGACATTGGGGAGGGTATATGCTGTTAAGTGCTGTGAAATGTCTAAGCCTGACGATTCACAGACGTGTACCCTGGGGCAAATAATACATTATATGTTAATAAAAATTAAAAAAAAAATCTTTTGGTGTGTTTTTGTAGTTGATAATTTTGGAGATCTATCATACTCCATAAATTCATCCAGGGTCCATTAAGTATGAAGTTATTTCTCTGTCCATCTGAAGATTATTTCTCTGTTTATTTAGAAAAATGGAGGAATTTATTTCTCTGTCCATCTCTCACTTGCCTTTTAAGTTGATGATATTACTTGTGGTAAAGAAATTCTTAATTTCTATCAGGTCAAATCTACCTTGTTTTCTGATCTTCTGCCTTAGGAAGTTTTTACCATCTTTTACCATCTCAAGATGATACACATCTCAAGATGATTTTTAAAATTCTCAATATTCCTAAATTTGTTTTTTTTCATGCTTTGCTCTTCTATTCATCAGATATTTGTGTGAAGCTTAAATAAAGGTCTGATTTTATCATCCATTTGCCACAAATTACTTATTGACTATTTTCTCTTGTCCCCACTGATATGAAATGCTACTTTTATAAAAAAAAAATTATTTCCATAATACAATGTGCTCCCAGGATGTTTATTCTGGTATGATCTAGGTTTTTATTCATGTACAAAGATCACGCTGTTATAATTACTGTAATTTTAAAGTATGTTTTGATTGCTGCAAGGACAATTCCTCCATTTTTCTAAATATCACTGACCACAGGGTATAGATTAAATGGACTAAAGTGGTCAAAAGGTACACTGATGATTCATAGCTATGTAATGTACAGAATGGTGACTTTACTTAAAAATACTTTATGTTTGAAATTTCCTAAAACAGTAAACCATAAAGTTTTAATCACAAGAAAAAAATTCTGTAGTCTGTATGTTAAGGAATGTTAACTAGACTACTGTGGTGATCATTTTGCAACATATACGAATATTGATCATTATGTTGTACACCAAAAGCTAGTGTTATATGACAACTGTAGCTCAATGTAAAAATATATTATTGACTATTTTCCCAAACATCTAAACTTACCCATTTGCCAATATTCATTGTACATAGTTGATGGGACTTGGATTAGGTTTGCATTGAATATACATATAACTTTTGTGAGAATGAATATTGAAAAGGAAGAATGTTTCCATTTGTTCAAGTTTTATTTTGGGCTTTTTGGTAAAGTATAGTTTTCCTTATATATGTTACACCCTCCTTGTTAGGTTTCTTTTCACATATTTTATGGAATTTAAGGGATGGTTATTATAAATAGGCTCTTTTGTCAGTATATTTTTAAGTTGATTATTTTTGATATGCAAGAAAACTGTTGCATATGTATATGCATCATATATCCAGCAACTTACTGGCTTCAAAAAATTTAGTCTGCAAATACTAAGAGTTTATTTTCTTCCTTTCTGGTACCTTACTTGTGTACCTTTTTCTTATTACCTTGGCTAGGGCCTCAAGTGCAGTTTTGTTTTCTATTTTTAAGATTTTATTTATTTATTTTAGAGGGAGAAAGAGACAGAGTGCTGGAGGATGAGCAGAGAATGTCAGACTCTACACTGAGCACAGAGCCTGTAACAGGGCTCGACCTCCTTACTCTGAGATCATGACCTGAGATGAAACCAAAAGTTAGACGTTCAACCAACTGCACCACACAGGTGCCCCTGAGTATGGTGTTGAAGACTAGTGGTGAGAACAGTTATTTTTCTGTACATCTTGACTTTACTGGGAAAGGTATTAATGATTTACCCAATATTCTGTTTTCTATAGATTTCTGGTAGATAGTTGTTGTCACTTTTTGGGAATGAAATGTTTTACCTATTGAGTATTTTGAAATTAAAAATGAAAAATAGGGGCGCCTGGGTGGCTCAGTGGGTTAAAGCCTCTGCCTTTGGCTCAGGTCATGATCCCAGGGTCCTGGGATCGAGCCCTGCGTCGGGCTCCCTGCTCGGCTGGAAGCCTGCTTCTCCCTCTCCCACTCCCCCTGCTTGTGCTCCCTCTCTCGCTGTGTTTCTCTGTCAAATCAACAAAATTAAAAAAAAAAAAAAAATGAGAAATAAATTTTATTAAATTAAGTTTTTTAGGTATCTATTTAATCAAATGGATTTTCCAGTTTATATTCTACTTACTCTATGAATTAAGGAACTGCATTTATCAGTTTCCTGATACTAAACCATCCTTACATTCCTGAAAAGCACGTGATGTGTTTACAATGTGATTCTTCAATTTGCTAGTAATTTACTTAGATATTTGCATCTTTCTTCCTGAGTTAGATTTCCCTAGTGTGCACGTACCATGACCCTCACAGAAAAGGGTTGAGAAGCTTTCTTTCAGCTTCCAGGCCACAGAAGATTTTATTTAACAGAGAAACATTCAGAGGCTTAATGGTGAAATATAACTAGTGTATATCACCATGTGAGTTTGATATCTTTCCTAGCATTAACATCCGTATAGACATGGTATATTTGTTGAAACTAAAAGCTTACCTATCAACTAACCTACAGACTTCTGTAACTTACATGTTCCAAAAACTTCACAAATACTAGCTAAGGTTACTCGTATTTATATTCTTTTCCTCCCACCCCCTTTTTTTTTTTTTTTTTAAGATTTTATTTATTTGACTAGAGAGAGATCACAAGTAGGCAGACAGGCAGGGGGAAGCAGACTCCCTGCTGAGCAGAGAGCCCGATGCCAGGCTCCATCCCAGGGTCCTAGGATCATGACCTGAGCTGAAGGTAGAGGCTTTAACCCACTGAGCCACACAGGGCCCCCCCCCCACCTCTTATTTCAACCACATTTCTTTAGTCCAACTAGCCTTCTTCCCAACATTGCATTGCAAAAAAAAAAAAAAAAAATCTATACAAAAGCCACAACATAAAGACAACCCAAAGCACTAGTTCTAGCTATCATCTTCTCCGGAAGGACCCTTCAATCCGAGGGTACTGCTCCCTGTCTCTTCACTGGGTACTCTCTGTTCTGAAAAGCCAGGAAGTGGGCTGGAGGAGGAAGAAAGAGATAGAAGGAAAAGGATGACTCAAAATCAACCACATTCAATGCAATGTACCCTGGACTGAATCCAGGAAGAGAAAAAGGAAACTAGTGGAAAAAGACCAGGTGAAATCCAAATGAAGTCCACCGTCAGGAGTATTGGGCTAATATTAATTTCTTAGTCGTAACAAACACATGGTCATACAGGTGTTAACGCTATGGTAAATGGGAGAAGGATAGAAGGGAACTCGTTGTGCAAGTTTTCCATAACCTAAAATTTTTTCAAATTGTTTACATAGTTCTAGCCACAGATTTTGATAAGAAAACAGCAACTTTGAAGCTCAACAGAACTGAAAAGAGTTTTAGTGTCAGCGTCTCTACCGTGCATTGTTCTACGTCCTCCCACATCAAGAGCCCGAGAGTGCATTATTCATTTGTTTTGCACGTATGAGGCTTGAGTTTTCCACGTTGGTGGAGAGGGCTGTGGGGGGGTGTGTATCACATATGCATGTCTGAGTGGTTCTGCAGATATCTCTTCAGAGACAAAACTGCAGGAACAACGGTGATTCTAAAACTGAATCACAGGCTACCAAGCATTAGGCATTATTTCTACGTGAAGTTCTATGTTGAAAACTTTACGTGTATTAGCTCATTGCACGCTCACGACAGCCCTGGAAGTTGGGTTTAGTAGTTTAAAAGTGAGGAATCAGGCTGACAAAAAAAAAAAATAGGTCATGGGCCCGATTCACAGCGCCCGATTCACAGTCAATTCACATTGACTATGGACTGTTGTATAACATGTAATATATACGTATGTGCAGACACATAGAATAATGTACATATATATTCACTTAATTCTCAGAGTAGCCAGATGAAGTAGATGTTGTTATCCAATTTTGCAGATGAGGAACCCAGGTAGAAATAACTAAGGGACAGGCTCCTAATCCAAAGCTGGTGAGAAGCAGGTCCAGGACTGAAGTCAATCAGGCTTGCTGTTGAGTCCAAACTAGTAGCTGCTACTCACTGTTTTTAAATCCATTGTCTTGGTGGTAACATTTGGTATGGATTTTAAAAGTCATAATATTACTGCACCTAAGATACCGCGATGCCATGTGCTAGAAAGGGAAGCCGGAAACTTAAGTACCAAAAACTTTCAAGCTGCCTTTCCAATGAGCTGTATACAGCTTTCTGTTCAGCTCCAGCTGAGAACATGTGGAACATCTAATTCCGTAAAAAAGTGGGACCTCGTCTTTAATTGATAGGACTAATGTAGCAAGTATTTATGAACGTCTCACAGTTGAACTGTCTGTGTCCTTATTGACAGAACGCCAATGGAAGTCATTACTGTCTAAGGAGTCACATGGCTGAGTGATGGTTAGAAAACCACAGGATGTACCCTAGCCTTGCACTTGATTGAAATGACAGATGTTAAAACGACCTTATTCTGATTGCTCTGGGAAGTGCATCTGAAAGAGGTCAGGAGTGCAGACAAAGTTTACCTTGGGTCATCATTAAGTCAGGTTCACAGAGGTAGTTTCAGACATAATCAAAAGAATTAACATGGTTTGGTCTGAATCCCCTTGACTTTATATTTTATTGCCTTTTGCAGGGGTCTTTTGTCAGAAGATAGGAAGAATAGTGGGGGTGGAGGTAGGAAAGGAAATTCCAAATTCTGGTATAAAGTATTTCACATTTTAAGTCAGTCTTTAGCTTGCCAAATGCCAACCTGCTGCTCGTGGAGTCCAAAGTCAGCAATCCAACCAGATGACGCTATAACCATTGTACGGGTGTTTTAATTCAAGTGCACAGAATGGAAAAATATCATTCCTGATTCCCAGTATGTTCTTACTGTCCAAGTGTGCTGCTTTGGACTTATTTAGTTGGCCATTTTTAAATAAAAGGAACACCTATAATTCCACTATTCAAGGAGGGAAAAGGCAAAGTTCTTGGCAAGAACCAAAAACCACCTCCCCGCCCCCTATCTCCCCAAAACTAAACATCACCTTGAAGTCCCTGATCACCAGCCCCTAACTTACTCTTTGTGTGCTTTTTTTAATTTCTAGATTCTCTCCTTAATCTTCATGTTACTATTCTTCACCTTATGAGAAGGTATCATGGCATACATCATCTCCTGAAACTTCTTCTACTCCATATATTGCTAAGTCATGTCTGTATTTGTTGCATGACACTGCACTGCATTTATTTTGAGTTGCTATTGGGTTCTATGTCCGAAGTTTGTCTATCTACTCTTCCCCTAAGGACAGTATGTTGCTCCCAGGCTGTTTTTAATCCCTGCCGTGAATGCCAACGCCACAAATCTTACTTTGCCTGTGTATGTAAGTGTTTCTCTGGAGTATATGTGGATTCCTGGGTATGGAATTGCCAGGTCACAAGTCATGAGAGTTCAACTTCAGGAACGTTCACTTTCACAAGTGATTGTGTCAACCTTTATATCCACTCATAACGCATGAAAGATCCAGGTGTTCTAAGCCCCCCAATACTTGCTATCTGTCAGATATTTTTGTCCACTGCGTGGGTAAAGTAGTCTCCTGATTTAAACTTACATTTTTCCCCTGATCATTAAGTGATGATGAACATCTATTCGCAAAGAAAGAAGTCACTTCTAAGTGACAGGAGTAGCAATTTTAGGAACTTCGTTTTTTAAAATTTATTTAGGACACATCTCAGTTTAATATGAATTAGCCATAAAAGGAAAACTGGTACCCAAGGCAGGGATGGGGAGGGGAGGAAGATTCCTACCTTCCAAATAGATCAATCAGGAAATAATTGGAAAGTTCATAGAAACTTCTTTGCTAAAAAATATCTTTCCTGAATTCCCTTCTCTCTCACCAGCAGCATAAAAGGTTAGTAGCCTTTTGTGTATTTTTTGTTTATCTCTGTATCTTGATGTCCTATGTCTGTATTCAAAGAATTGTGAGAAAGGTTGAAAATCAGGGTCTCTACAGTTGGGTCAAGCCCCCATGCAGAATTCCAAGGCTTTTGGATAGCTAGATCTCCTGAAGCAGTATCACTATCCTGGGAATTCTGCAGTCCTCCAACAACTCGGTGCTCTCGGAAACCACAGGCAAGTCTATGGTGGATAAGAGATATCCCAAGGCAGTACAGGAATGTGTATGCGGGTAACACTTTGCCCATTATTTGGGAAACCAGTGGATCACTTGAGAACTGGGAATCTATTCTTTGGGCCCATGATTTACTCCTAACTGCAAATGAGAATCTCTTTGGGCACCCTAAAATCACAGATACCACCCTTCCCGATTCTGATTTATTTGGCCTGGGGTGAAAAAAATTTTCTTAAGTCTCTCAGATAATTCAGATGTGTAGGGTGTGTTTGGACCACTGTTTGTGGCACTGGGAAGACTGTGACAGGTATTACCTAAGAGAACAGGGTGATCTGCACATTCTGTTGGTGTCCTCAAGTCACCCAGGAGAGACAGTGTGTGTAAGCCAGGGCAAACCTAAAGTGACTAGGTAGATGGCGTAACTGCAAGAGAGTGGGCGGGGGTCACTCCATAGGGAGCAAGGGGGCTGGGACAAGCTGAAGAGCCTATGGCCACTGGAACACATCAAACCACACATTTGAAACTCAACTTGTCTGTGAGCCAGATCTAGCCAGAGGATCACCAATGTACAACCCTGGCATAATAATGCAATAAGGAAATTAAAGCGGTAAGAGGACAGCACTGATGGACTTTGAAAGTTACCTAGAATAGCAGAGGAAAGAAGGGAAATGAGTTAAATGAATGGTGCTTCCTGTCACCAAAGTAGGGGCCACAACAAGGAGGGAAAAGGTTGGAAGGGAGACTGAAGTCCAGTTTGGGGCACGTTGAGTCTGAGGTGCTTGTGGTACTTGAAACAGTTAACTATCCCCATTGTGCTTTGCTGGAGATCTGGTGTTGGAATTAGATTAAGGAGTTGCCAATACATAAATGTTGGCTGACACCAGAGGAATGACTGAGAATCTCTTGAGGGGGCAGGTACACTTAATAGAGGCAAACATCAGCATTTCAGGAGCTGAAAGAAGCCCACCAAAGGCTCAAGGAGAAAGGTCAGTGGGGTGAACCCTAAGGGGGTTGTGATGGAACATGGGCCAAGAACCAAGAGGGAGAGAGGGTCCGTTTTACTCTACGTGTACGAGGACTTTCTTTGTTACATGCTTTCTTAATAATGTTCTTAATATGAGAGATATAGCCTAATTAGCTGATTATAATATCCTCCAATCTGGAATACTCCAAGACTCATAGAATTTTATAGTAAAGACCAGAGATGACCTACTGTGAATTTCCCCAATATACCCTCCATACTGTTCCTTACAAATGGATGTCAGATCCCAATTTAACATTATTTAACGTTACTGATGACATGCAATTTCCTTACAAAAGGGCTCTCTTACAGTATGCAGAAATCTATAAACCTAAAAATAGTAAAAGTTACTGAACAGTAATGGACATCCGACACTAGACACTGTGGATGACAAGCCTGGCTCATTTCAACACTCATCTAGTAACTATGTACTAGGCATTAGGGCTATCAAGAAGAGTGAAACTGGGTTCCGGATCCTTAAGGAATGTATAACCTAGTGGTGGATCCCCAAGAGCCTTCCATATAATATATCAAATGCAGCAATGACATGCACTTGTGTGGTGACAGCTGCCTGGCTCCGCCTGACCTCATCGGACCTTGTCTGAATTTCTGGCAGTGGCAAACATCAAAAGCTTTCTGGAAGACATTATACCTGAGCTGAGTGATCGGAGGAGATGGAATAAGGCAAAGGAAAGAGGGCAAGGGTCTTCTAGGCAGTGGGAATGAGATGAGCACTGAAGGCTATGTGTGGAATGAAAGGCAGGGTGGTATCAATGGGAGGCTCACTTGGCTGACGGAGAAATAGTCCACTGGAACATTTGTGGCGTTAGCCCAAGAAGCTGGGATTATCAAAGGTCTCAATCTTGGTACCCTTGTTCCCACAAAATCTAATGCAGAAACCCATTAAGTGAAGGTAATACAGAACTTTCATGTTAACACACCCATGGCACAATGTTGTAATTTGCATTATTGGTCAATTTCTGAGTTATCTGTGGAAGATGAATGTGAAGGGGCAAGACCAGAAGCAGGGGAATCAATTAGGCTGTACTAGAAGAGTTATAAGAAGGCCAGGAGAGAGGGGAGGTCACCAAATAAAAATGGTGGGTGGGAGGCAAGACTTTATGACTGATTGGATATAAAAACTGGGAAGCAAAGTCAAGTCCCAGAAGACGTCCACGTTTGATTCAAGAAAATAAATATGAAACACTGCCTAGAAAAACTTCTATGTGAGTCAGCAAGACAAATATATATGCATAGAAAGAACACAAAGCAGGGCACCACAGGACAAGCATGACAAAAGTGAGGAAAAGAATCATTTTTCTCCACAGAAAAAATAGAAATACACTTGCATTTGCTCAGAAGAGCTGAATGAAAGCAAGAAGGCAACGAGAAAAAAAGAAAAAAAGCCTGAAACAGGGTTCCCTCATTTTATTTTATAACCATGTAGTTTCAGACTCTACACTCTAATGAAGAGGGTGAAATAGGTTCAAAATCCTCAGATTGTTGGCTTACAAGTGTCATGTGCAAACTTTCATTCTGATTAATATAATTGAAGTGTTAAATGTGTATCTGCTAAATTGCAATCAAATCAGTAAAATGTTATTCAATTTTGAACCAATCTGTCAGAAGTTCTATGGGTAATCTGCCAACGGTGAACTGAATTGACACAGTTTAAGTGCACATATGACTGTTTAATAAACAGGTAAACTGAGACACTGAAAAATTCAATCCCTTGATGAGAGAGAGTCAATAGGTGACTATCAAATAGACCACCAAGGTCCCTAATAAACCAACCTGATGTCGTCCCTGGTGACTCCTTTGTAAAGTGGAACAGATTTAATTAAGTTCTAAATCAACATATTGAGAGGCACACCTAGGTAGGTAATAAAAAATTCACTACTTCATTCTATCCTAATTCACCATAAACACAGGATATGGACTCAAAAAAAATCTTGAGATTCTCCATAGGGTTCTGCTGAATATAAAGCATGGTTAATGAATAAAGAATTCCTGTCCATGTCTCTATTTTTCCAAGCCAGACGGGTCAGTAGTAAATGCCCCATCCCTACCATCCAATTCTGCTTCCCCCAATCTCCTCTTCCTCTTCCCCATCCCATCCACATCTCCAACTCCTCTTCATTCTCCTTGGCATCCAGTCTTTAAAATAGGGACACAGGGAAGTACCCTAATCTCTCTGAGAAAATAGCATCTGCATCATTATTCAACAACAAACATCAGTAAGTAGTCACCAAGTGTCCCCTCCATGCCAGGAAGATGATCACGAAAGATCCACTCAGGACCCTACCTCCAGGGAGCTTACAGCCTAGTGAGGGAAAAACCAATCAAAGTGAATGTATTAAGTGCTATGAAAGGAGGAGCGCAGGTGCCAGGAAAGCCCACAGCACAGGTGCCTAGCCCAGTCCTACTGGGAGGGGTGTGGGCATGTATGCACGAGAAACTTCTGAAAGGGACAGTGTTCCTTCGATTATCTGGAAAGCAAGACATAGAAGTAGCAGCACAAACATAGGTGGTGGTGGATTCCCACCCTGCCCCACAGGAGAAACCTTTTTAAGAACTTGACAATTTTTAAATGCCCAGGTCTGGTACCATTTCTATTAGAATCCCCAGCGATGGGACACAAGCATGGGTGTGTTTCAAAAACTCCTTCAGCGGTGCTACTGTGCAGACAGACAGACTGAGGCAAAGGCAAAGAAGAATTTCTAAATAAAGTATTGCCAGTCACTTATTCGTGGCATTAATTTTTCTCTTCAGAACACTACTAGAATTCTCTACAAGTTTTAAATCCTTAAGACATTTAAAATGAATACACTGGGGCACTGGGTGGCTCAGTGGGTTAAAGCCTCTGCCTTCAGCTCAGGTCATGATCTCAGGGTCCTGGGATGGAGCCGCATTGGGTTCTCTGCTCAGCAGGGAGCCTGCTTCCCCCTCTCTCCCTGCCTGCTGCTCAGCCTAGTTGTGATCTCTCTCTCTCTCTGTCAAATACATAAATAAAATCTTTAAAAATTTTTTTTAAAAATAAAATTAACACGCTAACATGCAAAAGCAACACAAAACAAGACAACACAAACACAGTACTCTACCTCATGTTGGCCAACATATTTAAAGTTCTCTCTCTCTCTCTCTCACACACACACACACACACACACACACACAAATGGCACTGTTTTAATGAAATGCATCTTTTCTTCAGGATGCATTCAAGTTTTTCACTCCATTGTCATGATCAGCTTCAATTCCTGCTTGAAGAGATTACGTTACCAAACCTAAACACTTTCGGCATAGATTTCATAATACTATTCACAGGAGAGGTTTGGGGTTTTGCTGGTTTTACAGTAATAATTACTATTATTTTCGTTAAAGTCTCCTCACAAAAGAACCACAGCCTTAGGTGTAAGGGAAGTTCTGAAGGAGCTGGTTTGTTCCCTCGGGTGAGAGAAGAATGAAACAGCCCAAAAGCACCTACTATGTGTCAGGGACTGTGGAGGGTCATTTTTAAAACGTGACTGATTTTAGTCCTCCAACTCTGAAATACACACTATTTCAGATAAAGAATTTTTTTTTTTTTTGCAGATAAAGAAACCAAGGCTCGGAGAGGCAAGTGACTTGCCCTGGGTCACACTCCTACGTAGGGCTGCCTGCTCCCACAGCCCACACTGTGCTCTGGTCGGGTGGTGGGCCCAAGAATGGGGGCGCTGTCACCACTGCAGACAGGTGGAATTCAGACGAAATGACAACCTCCTCAAAAACCAACTTTGCTTCTTAACAGCCACTTTTTCATCAGTTCATGTAACTTTTAACTGACAGTTCCTTAAACGCGAGGGAACACATGCCTAAAATTTGGAAACAATTGTCATCTTTATTTAACTTATCGGATTCTCACAGGGGAAAGGCAACCTAAGGTGACATTAACCTATTATACTTTCTGACCCCCAAAGAAATCTGAGAGACTTGAATGTCTGAATCACATGAATGGACATTGCAACAACAAATTTTAATTCATGGTGCTTAAAGCTATTCCTAAGTACTACTATTAGGTCATATAAAATGTTTTAGACAGCTAAAGATTATAGATAGAGCTGGAAAATGTTCAATGTTGAGGGCCAGTAGCTATTACCTATCTAGTAGTAGGGGAAAGGCAAACCAATTGCCTAGTCTATTTAAGAAATATCTATTACGTAAATCCTTAAATTGATTTTGTTAAGTTAATATGCCTATCACACTATGCTTTGTTCTACAAACGACTTGTAGTTCTCATGGCTCACTTCTAGTAAATGTAGGGTTTTCTTAGTTTACCATTTGTGTGCCAATTTCATTGCTGTGTACATTTTTTTCCTCAACCTCATTTTCCTTTTTAAAAAAAATTTGAGGGGCGCCTGGGTGGCTCAGTGGGTTAAAGCCTCTGCTTTCGGCTCAGGTCATGATCTCAGGGTCCTGGAATCGAGCCCCGCATCGGGCTCTCTGCTCGGCAGGGAGCCTGCTTCCACCTCTCTCTCTGCCTGTCTCTCTGCCTGCTTGTGATCTCTCCCCTCTCTGTCAAATAAATAAATAAAATCTTAAAAAAAAAAAAAAAATTTTGAGTGGGAGGAGGGGAGGGAGAGAGAGAGAGAGAGAGAGAGAGAGAGAGAGAGAGAAGATGGAGAGAGTAGTATGCATGAGCAGGGGTGAGGGGCAGGGGGAGAAGAAGACTCCCTGCTGAGGAGGGAGCCAAATGCAGGACTCCACTCCAAGACCCTGAGATCCTGAGCTGAGCCAAAGGCAGATGCTTTACTGACTGAGCCACCCAGGTGCCCCCATTTTCCTTATTTCAAATTAATCTTGTTTTTATGGAGTGTAGGCATCCTTTCTTTCGCAAGGAGACTATATGGGAATAAAGTATTATTTATATAGATTATCTACTTGGGTGCCACAGTAAGTAAGATACTATTGCTAAATTTTCAGTAAGTATTTTCTAACCAGTCGTTCTTTAAAACCTGAAATTCTTACTACAAGTGACATAAGGGGAGGGGAGAAGCAGGCTTGGTAAAGGGCAGGAACTAAGGCAGCTGTGGAGAACCAAGAGGCAGGCGACAGTGAAATGATGTTTTCAACAAGAATAGTCTGGCCAGGACAAACAGACGTCAGCATGGAAGGCTGGCTGCAGGATACCTGCTGCCATGGAACACTGTCCCCCCCCCTGGACACTTGCAATACTGAATGCATGAATTCAAATCAGCCCTGTGCCTTTTGGGGAGTCACTCAAAAAAGGACGTCCTAGTTAAGACCAAAGCTGTGTACTCACCTTCCAGTTGCCTTAAAGGGGAGAAATGGGTACCCCCTGCCCTAAGTGGGGGACTTCTGCAGATGAAGGCTGCTGCCGCCAGGGTTCACTCCATTTGGGGGATGCCAGAGCTCTATGAGTGGGTTAGCATTTTGAGTATTACTGCAGAATCACAGGTTCATCTGGCTGGACACAGACTTCTGAATTCCATCAAGGGTCACACCTTCTGACATTCTCATGAACAGGAAGATGCTGGGCAGCCAGAAAGTTGATCAATCTCACTACAAGACTTGAATGAGATCAGCCAAAGAGAGCTCTTAGCTCACAGGTATCTGAGCAAGATGGACAGTTATGTACTCTACTGGGGGGAATACAGTGTAATTTGGGCAATAAAAACACACCTCCACTGGACAAGAACCAAAGAGTTGGAGGGCCCGTGGCTGAAGATCCTGTCAAATGCTAATTAACCGTCAGCTCAAAGCTTTGACGGAGGCTCGATGTGTTTGAATAAGAGCTCATTAATGAATAGGTGGCTTAGCCAGCCTTTCTTATGCCTGGCAGGCTCTTAGTTTCGCAATTTTAAAGGAAAGAGAAGGAGAGAAGAGAAATAATATTGCTCTCCGTAATTACGCAAAGAACCAGCTCCAAAACGTGGAAACCCACCTTCTCCACAAACGGAGTCCAGGCTGCAATGTCTCTGGGAATTCACGTGTGTCCTGGGGAGCTCCAGGGATGTCTACGTGTGTTCAGTTTAACTGCCCCAACGGTGCCTGGTGTAACCACAGCAGAGATAATCTAAGCAGGAATATCTTAAACCTTCTGTCTCTTGAAGAGACCTCGCAAGACTTGTCATTCACCAAGGAACCTCTAACGCATGCGCCCTCAACAGAAGGTTCCCGCACAGGAGTGCCACTGGCCCAAGTTTTCGGGAAACAGAACTATCTCCGGTAACAAGGGCTCTAGTTAGGGAGCCCCCGCGGCACCACTGTCCTTAAGGGCACTGTGGATCCATCCAAAGCTGTTCACAACTCCCTCGTCCTGTGCCTTCCTTTACTGAATGGATGGACATATTGCCTTCCCAGTTGCCAGTGCGGCCTGGGCTGGCCATCAATCGCAGTCCTGGCCGGAAGTACCTGCCACGCCCTGGGAGCTACTTACCAAATCAAATACAGTTTTATTTTATCAAATAAAATGAAAATGTGTGCTCGAGGACATCACTTCTCTCACCCATTCTCCTTCTTCCTGCCTGGAGCAAGGACTCAATACCTTTAATCACAGCACCGTCTTACACAGTTGAGAACAAGAGTCCCAAGATGTGGATGACTGAGTAGGAAGTCTAATAAGACTCATGCACGGATTGCACCACTGGGCCACCCACCCACTCCTGGGCTATTTACCCGCAGGTGTCACGTTGCATGAAGCATATTGAACCTGACACATTGAAGCCTCTGAGCAAGGGATTATGTTACTTGCAACAAAATGCAATGCTAACTGTGCAGCGTCTCTAGGTTTTTGTAACATGGGCTGACTCCCATGACAGTAATGTCCCTGGCAGCTGAGCAGCATATGTATTTTTGAGAGACAGTGCATGTGCATGAGTAAGGGGAGGAGCAGAGGGAGAGAATCTTCAAGCAGACTCCCTGCTGAGCGCCCCTTATTTTGTTTCATCTGGCTTGTTTTGAGCTGCTTCCAGTCGTGAACTTGAAAACAAGGAGAAAGAAAGTAAAACTTAATGGGGTGCCTGTATGGCTCAGTTGGTTAGGCATCCAATACTTGACTTCAGCTCAGGTCAGGATCTCAGGGTCAGGAGATCGAGCACCACACTGGGCTCTATGCTGGTGTGAAGCCTGCTTAAGATTCTCTTTCTCTGCCCCTCCCCAACCCTGCACACAGGCGCTCACTTTCTCATTAAAAAAAAAAAAAAAAAAGAGGGAGAGATACCTTTTTCTTTCAGTTTTTTGTATTTATACAAATTATTAACTACACAAACTATACAATTAAACAAAATACAGTGATAATAAATTTAGTTCCACTGACGGTGAAAATTTTTCAAATTGTTTTTCTTCTTAACATTAATCACACTTTCAGACTGCAACACATTACTATAAATCAGTAATTTCATTCTTTTCATATTATATACTCTTAAAACTTCATTTTCTCCCTGAACTTGGTCTAAAGGTATGATCAAAACTATTGCAGAAATCTGTTTTAACCTAAAAAATGCATTTTTTCTGAGACACAGAAAATATGAATCAAGCCTTGTCATTTAGAAAAAAATGAATGTGTTTTTAAAACATGTTTTTCAACAACTGTACTTTGAGTTTCATTTGATCAAAATGTTTCCCCTAATAACATCTTGTAGTCTTAATGCCTGCTTGCAGTGCTTTTAAATGGGAAAATTCTGTGGTGTTCTCTTGAAATAACACAAGACTTCTGAGTGTCAGTCTAGAGACCTAAGGGCAGAACGGCTTTGCTCTCAGAAGGCTGCTGTTCAATACCAAGAACAGTGAGAAGGCCTTAAGGGAATTAATTATCCTTGGTTTTTTGTTTTCATTTTTATTTTTAAGGATGTACTTGTTATTTCAGAACAATTTGCCTTCATTAAACAAAGGGGCAAAAACTCCATTTTTTGTGTGACTTAATTCATTACAGCTTATCAATAATCAAGACCAAGTCCAACATGGATATATAGTAGGAGACACGTACGATTTCCCTTTAAGTTGAAATTTCTTAGACCCTCGCTGCAAAGAAGACTAGAGTCTCTGTTTGGAAGTTGAATTCGGCAGCAACATCTGTAACATTTGCAACCAACAAAGGCCCGCTGTTAAATTTCAATTGAAAAGGGTCATCCTGAATTTTTATCTCCAGCCGTGCTGATACAGAAATTATTCATTTACCATTGCTTTATTGGTTTCAGTGAGGAAAAGAGGAAATAGGAAACACATTCCACTTTATTTCAGGTTTTAGGATTCAGGTGCAATTTCCAAATTTTATAAAATTAGCTCCACATTATTAATGTTTCCTTCATACTACAGAAGACAAAGCCTTCTCATGTTTAGAACACAAGGAGGAAACAAAGGGAAAGAAACACAGCGAGGCTGAAGGCCTTATACAAATAGCACAGATGCATCTGTCAGACCGAGTGCAACAAACAGAGCTGAAAAATCCTAGTTAGGAGTTTGTTCCCAAAACCGACGCTGGCTTTCAAATTCCAAAAACTTATCTATTCTTAAATCTTCCAGAGTAGTTCACCTACAGGGATTCCATGAGAAAGAAATCCATTTACCAGCCGTGAAACAGTATTAAGAAGTGTCCAAATGTAGTCGCTATTGACTTCTGAGCTTCTCTACAAACTTAGTGTCCCTAATCAAAGGTAAGTTAGGAAGAGACTACCATGGCAGGAGGTGGGGGTGGAGTACGTTCAAAAAGACAAGAATGGGGGCGCCTGGGTGGCTCAGTCGTTGAGCGTCTGCCTTCGGCTCAGGTCATGATCCCAGGGTTCTGGGATCCAGCCCCGCATCGGGCTCTCTGCTCTGCAGGAAGCCTGCTTCTCCCGCTACCATTCCCTCTGCTTGTGTTCCCTCTCTTGCTCTGTTTCTGTCAAAATGAAAAAAAAAAAAAAAAAAAAAATCTTTAAACAGGACAAGAATGGTAGTAAAACAAGAAAGTATCAAGCACAGAGGCCCAGAAGTAAAATTCCTGGATCCAAATTTAGCTATAATATAATGGTTCTCAACCATGGTCAAGATCAAGAGCCTGATTAACACATGCGCACTGAAGGAAAATGTAAATTCTTAGGCCCAACTCCAAACCTACTTAACCAGAAACTCTCGAGATGGTGACCAGAAACCTGTTTTAGCAAAGTATTTGTGTGACTCTGGTCCTTGTTAGGGTTTAAAAAGCACTCATCTAGTACTTACCAGCTATCCGTGATCCTGACCGTGACAGTAATTTTGAACCTTGGTTTTCTCATTTGTCAAAGTGGAGGGGGAGCAGTACATAATATTCTCTCTCTCCCTTTCCTTCCCGTAACAGTAAGAGATCAATCAGTTTTAGCTCTAGATAAGCCATTATGGGTTTAAAGGTAACAATGTTTTTGAATGATTACTTCGTGTAGATTGTTGTGATGACATATTTCTTTTCTGTACACAGTGACTTCACATCCATTATGTCATTTTACCCTCAATGATGCCCTTGAGATAGGAAACGCAGCAATTTTAGTCTTCTTTCCACCAACATCCAAAAATATTTTTTTAATTTCCCAGCCACCATGTGCCCAGTTGTGTGCAAGAGGCTGGGATAGGATGTGAACGAGACAAAGGCTGCCCGACCCTCCAGGATAGCTAACATTCTCTTTTAACTCAACTCAACCCATGAGTCACCTAGTTCCTCATAAAATTTGTAATAGCAGAGAAAAGGCTTATTGAAAATACAGATTCTTTGGCCAGACTGCCTAAGAATTAGATTCATTTGCATTAAGCTGGAGCCTGGGAATCTGAAGCATTGAAAGTTTACCAAATGATACAAAGACATGCGGGAAAAGCACAGAGAAAAGCCAACCAAGTACATGTAGCCACATGTGTGAGAACAAGTCCTTAAGAAGCAGGATGAGTGCCATCATGGGAGGAATTCAGGATGACATGGGAGGAGACCATGCCATGACTAAAGGATCTCTACGAGGCTGATCTCCAAGGATTACACATCAGCGGTTGAAAAACAACCAAGACAGAAGAACAGAAAGTGATTTTTGTCTTTGTTACTCAGGGTTACTCTGAAAGCCACCATCTTGAATGCTGCCGGCCGCTGTGACACAAAGTAGAGAAAGCTCTGAGGGCTCACCAACTAAAGGTGTGGGTAGGAAATGATGCGTGCCCCTTCCTTTAACAAACGCCCATCCAGTATTGGATATGTGACTCCTCTTACCTACGTAGGGGCTGATAAATTCAATCATACACAGAATTAGACAAGAACCGGGAAGTCCATGAGCAGCATGATCTTGAAATCATCTTAGCCGTGACTACACTGAGCTTTTGCAATCAATAACTTCCTCACAGTAAGAGTCAGTACATACCCTGAGAAAGATTCATTCTCCAGTGTTTCCTATAGCATCCTTTACAAATCAAACTAAAACTCCAGCCCATCTTTAAGGACTCTCTTAGGACCCTGAATGAATTCAATACATTCGCTTTTTGTGAACCTCGTTTTAGGTGCAAAGGGTTCAAAGATGAGTAAGACATCAATCCTGTCTCCAAAGAACACACACTCCTCTGGAAGAGACAGTTATGGCACAGTAAATGTAGGACACCCCAGATTGTAATGAGTAATGTTCCAGAAGGATGTATGTGAGAACAAAGTGCCATCTAACCACAATAGGGGAAATTAATTCTGCAGGCTGAGTAAGGGAAGGGTCACAGAAGACTCCGTGTTTGACGTGTACTGGAAGAGTAAGCAGAGTTTTGCTTTAGAAAGAAAGGAGAAGAACACTCCAGGCAGAGCTGACAGAATGAATATGCAGCCGAAGGCCGTATTTTAGGAATTGGGAGGAGGCCTGGATAGATTTTCGTAAGGGTTCCTAAGGTCAAGAGTGTCAGAAACATTCAAAGTACTCTGGAATTTCCAAGTGAAGGGCCCAGAATGGTATGCCAATGAATTTTTCCTTTTCTTTTCCCAAGTTGAAAGGCTGATTAAAATTCTTGAGCAGCACAGTAATATTCAGGTTAGAGAGAAAACTGAGGCAATATGGAAAGAATGAGGCCAGAAAAAATTTAAAATGATGATTCCAGGCTAGGTCAAGAAATCACAGTATATACAGGAACTCTGGTTATCTGGACCAGTAATCCTCAAGTCACAAATGATCTTCTAGGACAGAAATTAGTATCAACCAAAAGACCAGGAACATTGATAGAAAGGGACGGAAAAGGTTGATGCAAGAACCAGTTGCACTGATGTCTGAGGACTCAGGTGATCAGATATGAGTAAAGGAGGGCAGGTAAGGTGGTCTACACTATTCATGAGAGTCCGTTACATGTTCCAAATAACCTCTGTATTGCAGGATTTGAAAATTTTTTTAAAGATTTTATTTATTTATTTGACAGAGAAAGATCACAAGTAAGCAGAGAGGCAGGCAGAGAGAGGGGGAAGCAGGCTCCCCACTGAGCAGAGAGCCTGATGTGGGGCTCGATCCCAGGACCCTGAGATCACGACTTGAGTTGAAGGCAGAGGCTTAACCCACTGAGCCACCCAGGTGCCCTGTATTACAGGATTTGAACTGAACATCCAGACTAAGGGCCTTTAGAGATCTTTTGAACAAAAACCCATCATGTGATGAAAATGCAAGTACAGAAATGCTTGTGTGAGGACCAGTTCATTCAGATTTTAGCAGACTCAGTTCTAAAATCCAGGTCCGATAATAATTTTATCATAGACTGGGTTCACTTTATGGAGATGTGATCACTGAAGTACTCTTCACAGCAATGGTTCTTGTATTGCCTTTGGCTTCCACTCACAGGCAACTCCCTGTGACTAAGGAGGCTTTCCTCATTTCCTCCTGCAAAAAAAGACCTGAGAGGATTCTCATTCACTTCCTGTCAGTATGTGTACAGAAAAATATATGCAATGAAAAGCTCAAAGTCTGAGTTTTGCTGAGTAATGATGTAGAAAATCCTTAATATTTGCTTATATCATCACCTCTTGATTATCCTGTAATGGATAATCTAATTTCCATGTTATCCATGCTCTCTCTGTTTTTCAGAAGAAGGATTCAGCAAAGAGGGAAAGAGATACATCTTTGCAGTCAATTCTTCAATTTGCTAACAGTTGGTGTATGCATGAAACAGGATCCCAGCATCTAACTAGTGTTCAAACTCATTAAAAAAAAAAAAAAAACTAATGGCAGCTGTGGCATCTATATGCTTCCTCTTGTTCCGTGAAATAGGAGACCTAAGTATAGGAAAGTTGATAAAATACATAAGCATTTTGACACTCTTCATAAAAAAGAAGTCCGTCCATTAAGCTGGCATCGTGTGGCACCGTCCATTAAGCTGGCACCAGTAACTACAGCCAACATTAAAATTCAGCATGGAAATGTGTCAAACCTATCCAAGGACCAATACATTTCAATAGTAAGTGTTAAAAGTTGGTAGTAATAAACTCAAAGAGAACAGTCTTCCTCACCATGCTAGTCCCTTTCCATAGGCAAATTCCCGCCATGCCACAGTAACAATTACCACCTCCTTATAGCTGATTAAAAATTTTGTCTCTTCTGAAATGCATGTCTGATTTGCTTCTTGTTAGGAAAATCAGACTAGATTTAGAATCTAAATCTCAATTTAAATTAAGGGGCATTGCCACCAGCCTAACGTTCTGCGAGAATCATACCTCAGTTTCTTCAAAATGACCTGACCGCCTCTCTTCCATCAAGTAAAATCATTACTACCTCTGAGAAATGCTTGAGGTCAGCAAGGAAGGACAGAGAGTTGAGAAACTCAAGTTGAGAACCAGAGTCTGGTAATAATTCAGGAATGAAGATAAGGACAGACCTCTATTTTAGCAAATTTCCAAAGGGCTATGTGATAAGGAAGCTGATACACTCCTGAAAACATCCAAATTATCAGTCAAATATTAAGGCTTTTATCTACTGAAAAATTTTTCTTCATCAGTCCTTTTCTTCATCAGTCTTCATCAGCAGATTACATGACGTATATAGTTCTGTGTGTAACCGGGACCGCCAAGCTTCCGTATTTTCCAACTGCCCCCTTGGCATCTCCATTTGGATACTCCAGAGCTATCCAACCACATCCAATATCAAACTCAGGACCTTTCTTTGAAGCCCTATTTTTGGTTTTCTATTGTCTCCCATAAACCTTATCAACCAGAAAACTGAGCACTTTTCCCTGAGGTTGCTCTTTCCTTCCTTCCCTCCCATATTCAATCCACGACCCAGTCCTACCAAAATATGTGCCTCCTTCCCAGCCTAGGCTGAAATTCTTCTAACACTCTGCCATCGCTGTTCAAAGTCTGGTTTGGACTTGCCAGGATCTCCACCTTGCCTACTGGTCAGGCCTTACCTCTCCTCACTCTACCTGAGACCCGTAGTCCACTCAGCTTTTGTTCAGTCCTTTCAATACAACATTCTACTTCCCTCCACCGTTTCCCACATGGGCTCTTCAGGGTCTTGGAAATACTTCTACATAAGGATGGATGTTCAGATTTATAGCAATACCCAGAAGGAGCCTCTGAGAACTTTGTAAAGACAGCATCATTAATTGATAATGATTAAACTGTACTTGAAAAGACAGCTAACTACATCAGTTTAATAGTTAATATAATCACGAATATAGTCTCAAGTGTATATGGCAGAGAACAGGCATTTATGGCACAGTTACCAACAATGTATAGTCATCTTCCATCTGCTCCAAGTGTTACTAGTGGAGGTTTGAGAGCATGGACTTTTACATTTTGCACCAAAAATTTTAAAGATGCACTTTGTCATCATATTTGCAAACGCATTAAAAATGCTTTAGCCCACTTAGAATCTAAAGCTTGAGGGAAACCTGATCAAAAAACAGTGGCATGGTTCCTGGAAAGCTGGAGGAGAATGGAAAAGCAAAGAAGATTCACGGTGCTCTGAAGCCATTTAGTTTTGGAACTGGATGACTCCCAGGACCTTACACGTTTTCGTTTTTCCCTTTACCTCCTAATTCTCTAGAAGACCTTGATCTTGTCAAGGTGACCTGGCCAACCAGAATACCTTTCAGGGATGTAACTTCTTGAACAGATGGATAGCTGGAGGGGCTGGGACACCTTTTCCAAACCTAACAGCACTTAAAAACAACAACAACAACAACAAACCAAGTAATGAAACACAAATATACAGATGTGATGTTAAGACTATGATGACAAAAATTACATGAAACAATGAAATACACCATGGAAAGCTCAAATCTAAAGACAACAGTACAAAGGAGGGTGTGTCTTTCAATGTGTTGGCTCCTCCATTAATGTTAAGCAAATGACACTAGCCCCTGCCCCTGAGAGTCCTGTCACTCCATCTCCCCCTTGCCCCGTCTCACTCCTCCTGATTTGAATACCAAGCCAAGTGTCTTCTCTGGTTGGCAAGAGACTCTTGGTAACGCTTTCTCATTAGAGAAAAGGTTCCTCCTACTTTGACTTTGGACAATGTCTTTGTCCTTCACCCTATTCATCCATTCATCGTGCGAAGCTGGCCTACACCATCTGCCTTCCACGTACCTGTTCTGCATTGCAAGGACCTTGATGACAAAGAATTCCCCATCTCTCCAGGTTTGTTTGCTCTAAATTGACCCAAGGCCACAGTTGCAGGGACTATGCTTTTAAGTAACGGTTCCTGCACAGATTTTTGCAATGAGAGCAGTTAAAAAGCTGAGTTTTCATTTTATGCCCCTTAAAATTCTCACTGAGACTCCATGCCCTGTGAAATGTCCCTCTCTGCAGTTTGAGGTCTTCTGGGCCCAGGAGCTCTGAGTGACACAGATCTCTAAGAGAATTTTATATTACATTCTGGCTTTTAGATAAGGGTATGAGCTTTCCGATTGTTTATCCTTAATAAAACTCCCCACTATCCCAGAATACTGAACATGTAGTTTCTAATATACTTAAACATTTCCTTTTCTACTTACTCTCCTAATAACCCTGAGTTTTTATTTTTATTTTTTTTAAAGTATTCGTGCCAGATATCAACAGTGCCACATTTAGGTCAATGAAGTAACCAGATTTATGATATTCAAGAGTCCAACACGTGGCCCAAAGCTGAGTTTCTACCTGTAGCCATAGCAATTCGTAACACAGCGGTGGTCAGCATCCCTGTCTCCTTGTTTGCACAGATGGCTAATTTAGTCGGGAATTTCTGGGCAAAAAGGCAGTTTTGTGCTGTCTGTGAATTTCGGTTACCTATCCCAGCTCAATTCCTCAGCATGGATTTCTAAAACCTATCATACTTTAAAAAAAATTTTTTTTTTATTTGAAAGAGAGATCACAGACACTGGGGAAGGGCAGAGGGAGAACCAGACTCCCCACTGAGCAGGAAGCCCGATGCGGGGCTCAATCCCTGAACCCTGGGATCATGACCTGAGCGGAAAGCAGACGCTTAAGAGACGGAGCCACCCAGCTCCCAAACCTAGCATCCTTTCTTTGTGGGAGAGGGGACATCTAATACAGTGATGATAAAGAAGTCAAGCGGTAAAACATGCTTCACATCAGCTCTCCCCCTAAAGCCATTTGCTAGCCTTCAAGTCTAAGAAAGACAACGCCATGTTCAAAAAAACAAAGCCAGTTTGGGCCACAGGATTCTAAAGATAGCACTAAAAAACTTAACTGCTGTTCATCCATAATTAGCATTAGCAAATGGTTCCCCCTCTCTTTTTTTAAGCTTCTTAACTGAAACTCTGTTTGTGATTAGGCTCTGTGCCAATGTGAATGACCATTCCTTAAAAAGAAAAAAAAATTAAAGCTTTAGAAAAGCAAGTCACGAAGATTGCTAAAAACATTCCAAGGAGTCACTCTGTGATAAATCCGGTCCCAGAAACCAGTAATCAATTTTGTGTCTGGAGTCATGAGTGCAACCTCTGCCAGCAAGACTATCTCAGGATTTCCATATGAGGATCCTAAGCTGAGGGCCGAGGCAGAAGCCCGGGTCATCCTGCAGGAGGCCCTCTGTGTATTTTCTTGGAATCACTAATTCCAGGCAGGGGAAAAAAAGACACCAGCACTTCAAGCCTTGTTTAGCCTGAACAGTCACAGAGGACTTTTTGTACTTGGTGTCTAACAGGCTTTGCTCTGAAAATCTCCGGCCAGTACTCTGCCAAATCCTGGCTCATGCCATTCGTCCTGCACAGCCGTGATGTTAGATAATAAACTCCACAGCCACTCCATGGACCCTCCTCTGTCCCCAGCCGGTGACACGACCCTGAGACAATGTCTGGGCTCTCCTATTTGTAGAAAGACCCTCTGTTCAGAAAGCAGGTGAGTCATTTAATTCCAGCAACTCATGACTGCAGCTATATAAACTCTAGGTTTGCCAAGTAAGTACAGCCCACGTGGACCATGTCTTCCATTTTCCCAGGGCAGACAAGGCTAGATGCGGAAACAGAAAAGGCTAATGACTTTCTATGAGCAAATGAAGAAATGTAACAGAATGTATGTACACACACACACACACATATTCAGAAATACGTCATCATAGGAACGTTAGCCCTTCCCCTTTAGACGGTGGGAACATAAAATAAAGGACTCAGCAACAAGAGAAACTAGCCGGAAAAGCAGACGGGCGTGGAAAGTTCAGGCTCGAGGCTGCTGGTCCCAGGTCGCTGGGCGTGCATGGAGCTGGGGATCCCGCATTCCCCTCCCCGGGCTGAACGCAGCCCACCTGGGTAGCTCTGCCTGTGACCGACCAGCGGCCAGCTCGCCGCACACTCCAGTGTGAAGGGCCTTGTGCGTTTTGCGTTCCCTGGGGTTGACTCAGGTGTAAGTAGAAAACTGATGGCAGTTGGAGAAGGTCAGCATTACATATTCATTTTATTTTAAATAATTGATGATGTTTCCTGTCTCTGCTTACATTAATTGCTCTCAGGTGTTAGAAAATGGCTCAGCGAGTTGCCTTTTAATGTGTTTCTTTAGAAAGACAGTGTGGCTGCTCTTCAGAATACTAAAAGCCTCATGTACGGTGCAGGGCTTTCTAAGTGGAGGTTAATAAAAGGAAGCTGAACATAGGCACTCACGCTCTCCGCTGTGCAGCAGCGAAGGGTGGATTTAACTATACACCCCAGGATGTGAGCACTTTATCCCGTCTCGGAACCGGACTCACGTCTACCCAGATCCTCCGGGTCCGACAGGGTAGGAGAAATCCCATCAGTATTTTCTGAGGTAGTGACAGCAATAATGGAGTATGAAATACAGAGTCGTTTTTCACCATCAGTCCACAGGGAGAGGTTTGCTCTCAAGTACAAGGCACGACTATTTTTTTTTTTCCAAAGACTGCAAAGGCTTTCAAAGGAACGGGATGTTATTTTGTAAAATCTCAGCATACATGTAAGGAAGCGGGATACTTCAAACAGTGTTGATGCCACCACTTTTAAAAATATGAATAGCCTCACTGACAGCCCTATATAAAAAGGTCTGTTCTTCTGTTTCAGACGTTATTTTTACGCATTAAGTTGGGTAAACAGCACAGCTCATTCTAAGGGGCTGTTCCTCTTGTATATTCTGCATTGATTACTAGAGGAAGTAAATTTTTATTTTTTTTAAAGATGTATTTATTTCAGAGAGAGCGAGCGAGCCCTCATGCTTGTCGGGGGAGGGGGAGAGAAAAGGATCGGAAGAATCTTAAGCACACTCCCCTCTGAGCAAGGAGCCCATTGAACGGCTCGATCTCAGGACCCTGAGATGATGAACTGAGCCCAAATCAAGACTCAGACAAGCTTAACTGACGGAGGCACCCAGGCACCCCAGAGGAACTAAATGTATAATGCATATTTATTTACTTGGAGAGGTCTATGAAATTAAGTTTTAAAAGACCCTTCTGTGGGGGCGCCTGGGTGGCTCAGTGGGTTAAAGCCTCTGCCTTCGGCTCAGGTCATGATCTCAGGGTCCTGGGATCGAGCCCCACATTGGGCTCTCTATTCCGCGGGGAGCCTGCTTCTCCCCCTCTCTCTGCCTGCCTCTCTGCCTACTTGTGATCTCTGTTAAATAAATAAAATCTTTAAAAAAATTTTTAAAAAGACCTTTCTGTGATGTGTGCTTCCAGAATGCAACACTAATGAAACCTAAACTGAATTACCTCAGAGTCAAGCTGGAAACTTAAGAGAACAAGTGGCTTTCGAGAAAGAGCTGGTGGTTTCGGATACCTTCAGGGGGAGGCAGGCTCTCCGTGGGACGCCCTTATCCACTCATTCTACAGACAACTAACTACGTGTCCACAGCAGTCCCCGATCCCATGATCCCACTGTGAAGCAAGCATTCTGCACTCCTCCATCTTTGTCTTGCTTCTCTTTCCAGTGAGGTATGATACACAGAAGGGAGACCGAGACAGCTGTAGCTAACATTCAAATTTCGGGTCTCCATTTTTAAGTTTTCACTAAGACAGCCACAGTCCACAAGAGATCTGTTCTCCATCCAAATTTGGGTCCATTAGGAGTCAAGGGATTTTCCAACCATTCTGAACCATAACCTAATCATTGCATTAATTTTGCCAAGTAAATATGCAGTACTTAACATCATATGGACCTACACATGTGCACAAAACGTGTGTGCAACATTCAGAGATGAAGCTGGGGCTGTGTGTGCGCCGATACCAAGCAAGTCAATACAACAGCTGCTCAGCGTTATTTACAATACACTGGCATCACCGCTGACCTAAAGAGCTGAAGAAAATAACAGGCCGTATTTTCAGCTTAATAAAATCCTGCAGTAGGGAGCCCTTTATGAACAATTACAAGCATTTGCTGGAAATACATTTGCTGATTTAACAAACTGGGTAGGACAAATGTTTAACAGGCTGTCGTAATGATGTTCAGATGCTTTTCTTAGTATTCGTTGATCTGAGATAATGTGTTCTTGCCCAATCATGCTACAAAGAAGCCGCAGAAATAAATAAATAAATACATGTAATGTGATGCGCTCTCACAATAGCGGAGCTGCTGACTGCCCCTGACAGATGGGGGGGGAAAAAAGTCAATATGATGTCTGAGACAGCCCAGGCTTGGCACTGCAGAATAAATTACATGATTCGCTGAATGCCGGGGCTTCGCTCAGACGTATAAAAAAATTGGAAAGATAAAAGCTTGCATTGGCTTCAGATGATATTTACTGCTTGATGGATTTACTAGCAGTCCCAGTACAGTCATACTGTATTGAATTATTGGCCTCTATTTAGCTGTGTGTCCGTCGGAGCTTGAGTGTCCATTTAAGCGTAAGTGAGCTGGAGGCCCGCCAAGACTCTTGGAGGCTCAGGGTAGAGAGGAAGACGCGAGCTAATGGCCACCAGCTTGAAGAACACGGAGCTCGAGGACATGGAAGGAGGCAACAAAGCCCAGCTACAAAGTACTTTCTTATCAATATTAATGGCAAAATAAATATTAATGGAGGCTGCCTGGCATACCATTTTTGAATGTGCCTTGTTTTCTTTATATTTTAACACAAATGGTTGGAAATGACTGTGTGATTTCTCTCTCGCTCGTGCACGCACTTTCACTCTTGCTCTGAATCTATGAAGGAATTTGGAAAAGACCATTAGCTGCACTACTACCCCCTGTCTCAGCAGCAGAGTTTCTACCAGGCAGAGGAGGCAAAAGAAACGCCAGCTCCAAGAGGTATATGGCTTCCAATAAAATATAGGACTAGCACAGTCATGTACAGTACGACAGCCTTTGTCGTGGATTCTTTATTCATTGTGCAATGGTGGTTCCACTGAGAAGTAGCATCTCATGGACAGTGAGCCTGTTAGCAAAGCTGCATTGTTATCAGCTTCAAAAAAAAAAAAAAAGAAGAAAAAAGTGCTATGTGGGGACAAAGGGTATATGGGAACTCTCTGTACTTTCTGCTCAGTTTTGCTGTGAACGTGTAACTGCTCTAAAAAATGAAATTTATTAAATGAACACACACAACCACCAAGATGTTGTGGGTGTGGTAGGGGCACAAAGAGAACTTAGTGCAGAAGGACTGAGCTAGCCAAGGTCTCAAATGTGGGTCAGTTCCAACTGGGCACAACATGTGCCTGATGCGTCAGTGGGGGAGACAGTTCAGTTGAAGAGAAGATCTGGGCCTGGTGATTATTCCAGGTTGACCACTATTTTTAGAGCGGTCGGGAAGATGAGTGTACAGGGCTCCAGGGTGAACGCTCACAGGCATCCGAGCAAGGGAATGGCTTCCATTAGCAGCACAGAGCCACCAAATGCTCTGGGGAAGTGTATGTGGAGCATGCCAAATCACTAAGTTTGCAAGTCAGCATCAAGAGGATCTCCCTGCATGTCCTACCTTTGAGAACAATTTCACAATTTCTCACATGAGCACAGGACACACCTCCAGGGTCAAAAAATGGGCTGCAGGTGAAGCAACCGTGCATTAATGTGCCATGTAATCATAAGCAATGCTCAATTTCCTTTAGTCTCTATTTCTTAGCCTGTAAAATAGCTGGTGATATCATAATAGTAACAATTTATTACCTCACAAGATATTCAGGGGGTCAGGAGGAGCAAGAATGATGGAAAGAGTTCCTTGTTACAGCAACTTATGCTTTATGGGGTCTTTCACACTCTTCACAGCAAAGTGACGTGGGTCTTACTGCACCCATTTTACAGAAAAGAAAGGCTAAGGCACTGGTATCTACTGGTATCTACCCAGTATCTACCCAGGTCGCACAGCTAGATCCCAGAAATACTGAACTGGACCCCCAGGCCTCCCCACTCTGGTATACTTCCTGAGCTATTAAGGTGATCAATGACCAGCACCCCCTCTGTGGGGAGCAGGATTAGTTAGGACTGACCTTGTGGACTCAGAAGTGCATCACAAACTTGAGCTGGATTGCTGTGAAGACCTCTGATCAGATCCTCCAAACCTCCCCCCCCCACTCCAACACGGACCCACTTCCACTTGAGAGGGTCCTGGGGTTTATGAGCTGGGGGACTCTGACACCACAAACATTTCAGCTGGCTCTAGGCCGAGCAGACTACCCAGGCTGAAAGGGTGGTGGGGGCTACAGTGGGTCCCACCCATTTTCTGCTGGAGGCGATACTACTCTGCAGGTGACTGACACCAGTAGTCCCGCTGTGTATTTCAGCCTCATCAGACCTGCCACTGGATCACCTAATTTCATCCTTTGTCTTGTCTTCTAAGAACAAAAGGATCCATAAGGCAAATGGAAATAATCATGGAAGCTCAGGCTTAAAATAATGCAGGGTCATTGCTATTTTTGTCTGGGTGCTTGACAGTCATCACCTCACTACCTTGTCAGAGGACTGCAGCCCAGTGACTGGTGGTATTTCCAGTTTCCACAGGTAAGTCAACTGAAGTTCTAGGAGATTAAATCCTTGCTCAGGGTCACATGAATAGGAAATCAGTAAGCTCTGCTTCAAAGCCTATTCCCCACCATGAGCAAGATACTTCCCTTGGGGGTGGCCCTGAGAAGTCTCTGTGCGGGGATGGCGTCTCCTACCTTTGAGAACAATTTCACAGAAATATTTTTTCTTTTTCTAATGATACTTGTAAGAAGGAAAGAGATTATTACTTGCTGTACTATCACTTGTACTCAGTAAGAGTACTGTAGCTCATCTATTCTCATAGAGATTTTCTTTGAAAAGCCCCACATGGTTTGGCTGAACGTCACATACCTAGACTTCAAAGCAGACTGGCTGGAGTTCCAGGCCCAGCCCCACGGAGGGCTGACGTGCAGACGTCAGACAAGTCATGAAGCCTTCCTGGGCCGCAAGGTACTCAGATTCAAGTAAAACGAGTAACAATACTTTGCGGCAGCTGCTTCCTCTTCTCATTATTCACACAAGAGCAAACACTCCCATCTTTATAGCAGTGTAACTGTAAGGCCCAGGCCAACTGGTGTCATAAAATGAGTGGAGGAGAAAGGAGAAAGGAGAGTGCTTTATTACTCCTCCTAACTACCAAAATTGATCACCCTAGTAGCTAGAATCATCTGAAGACTATACATAGGTCAGAACTGCAAGCGTGCACAGGACAGGGATCTTCCTTTAAGGGACCCTATGCTTCAGAAAGGGAGGCACGAGGGACCTTGAATTTGGCAATGACTGACATCTGCTTGAAGAGGCGACGCTAAGAGACCCTTTGTTTCTTGGCCAGGGTGACACAGTCTGTGATTTACATCCCTTCTCACACAAGGACTCTTGGCAAGCAGGAGCCTCTCTGCAGGCAAACACACAGCATTGCCATGATAGGAACCCAACCGTGCTTGCTGATGACAACATAATTTCACGTGATGGCAGAAATGTGTATGTTATCTTGGGAATTGCTAAGGGAAAAGCGATTTAAAATTTTTTTATTAATATATACATTTGGCCAGTCTAACACTAGGGTGCATGACTTCTTAAGTAATGACGAATTGAGCCATTTTAATAAACATGGTTCAAAAGTATTATGTATAAGTCCCACATTTTGACTTATCAACAACAGCAACAACCAATGCTTCAATTCCATGTTCTTATATCACTAACATGTGATACTTTTTATCACTACATACCTTTTAATCCATTAGCTTAACCTTCAGCTTTTTGTTAGGAGTTATGTGTAAGCTGACTGTGGATTAACCCTCAGTATGTGTGATGTACGTCAAACCAAATATACTATCATTTGCCAACAGTCATTTATAGACAGAAGAGCTCAGTTGAAATCTACCAGTAATTAGAGTTAACTCTAGATGTTAAGGGGACCAAGTTAACGGATGTGCTAATTATTCTTCTCTGTGACAGACACAGGCACTTGTTTGGTTTCTACTTGGGACAAAGATAGATCATCGCATGTTAGAGTAATGAAGTCATCAGCCCAACCCTGGCATAATCCACTATAGACATTGTTGCACACTCAAAGATCTCTAAAAATTGTGGAAATGCTGGACAGTTGTTTATGAGCAATACTCACAATATGGTAAAAATCAGTGGTTATGGTGTAAATATTTAACACCTGAATGCAGAATGAACAGTAGTTAACGGGAGAACACAAAGGGTAAGAATAGATGGGTAACCTTAAGATTGAGGTGATTAATAGAAAAGCTCCCTTGGGATCCATCAATACTAGGACCATGATCCTCTGGTATATTTATTTACAACCCGGAAGATGGATGAGAAGAAAAGTAGTTAAATTTGTTGATCACTAAAGTAAAAGATTAAGGAAGACAGTGAACTACTATAGAAAAAAAATGTTAGGAAACCACGTATTAAACTAAAACGAACAAGCAAAAGGTAAAAAAGGAGCGTGGATGTGTTGAAGTCTCTCAGAAAAAAAGGTTGAGAAAAACCATGCATTATTCAGGAGAATCTCTTCTAAATATGCAAGAGCAGACTAAATTTGATTAAGGACTCAGATAATTGCTGCAAATAATTCTGTTAATACGTAAGCAAAAAGCGAACTGGTAGACGTTCATTCTGTAGAAGATGAAAGTAAGTCAATTTCACCCATACCGTGACTTTTTTAGGGCCCTGTTGCCTCCAGTCTTTGAGAGCTCTTCCTTAACTTGACCACCCTATCAGACATATTACCCCTTCAGCTTTGCTAATTTGTGTCCAAATATGCCACCCAGAACCAAACAATCTTCAGAGTGGTGCCCTAGGTATGCAATTCATATGCAAGACACTTCAAAGAAATTTGGAACCAAGAGACGAGACTATGTGCTTTCTGAACGATCAAGACAGGAAAGCACACATCAAATATTGGTGCAGGAGAAGTGCATCTACCTTGCACTGTGAAAGTTTCCTTAGAAACTTGAAGTTGTGAATGAATATGGAGCCTCCTTAATTGCTCAGAGTTCCAGCAGTAGAGTTTGCTAGTGGAGTGGAGCCCTTCTTTCCTTTAACATTGGTGACCACTGGGTCTGCAAGCCATCTTTCTGTCTTGGTCTCAGACAACTGTGGCCACTGGTAATCATGACCCCAAGGATGGCTCCTAACACGGCACTGTGGCCTCTCACAGCTCTCTTATAAGATAATGTGACAACTTGAGAAGAGAGACAGCAATAATAGTCATTCAGGAGTGATTGAGAATTTCCCCAGCTAACATGTCCTGATTTGCAGAACCCATTGTGCAAATGAATCATGGAAGATTCATTTGATTCTGCACCACCTCCCTTGCTTCCTCCAATATGGTGGGCCAGGGCTCCCTCCTGATGGGCTGATGCCCCAGACAGTCTGCTGAGGGAGAGTTTCCACATTTTCTGCAGATTTCTTCAGAAATCCCTTCATTTCTTTGGACAGGAGCCCAAAAGATTAAGGTCCATTAAAAAGGAGTCAAAGGATAATAGAATTTTAATACCCTCAGGTACTAATCTTCTGGCCATTATAAATATTTGTGTGTGCACGCACACGCGCAGATGCGTCCAAGCACATGCATGCACGCAGGTGAGACCACTCTGCTGAGAAACATGTTAAGAAGCAAACTTCTACATATGCAGAGGATCCTGTAAACTTAACTCCTCATAAATTAAGACTTATAAAATTTAGTTCTCCTAAACACCATCAGAGAAAGTAATTAGAGTTGGAGTCTAAATTATTGCAATAATAATTGAGCTTACAGGAATAATAATGAACCCTGAATGACAATATAGAAAACTCATGGCCAAGGTTCAGCACTCAAGGCCATGTGGGAAAAACCCTGCTTTGTATGATGTTCAGTTTATCACCCAGGTGCTAACTCTTCCACTAAACTGGGTGATGGTTAATGAAATTAAAAAAAAATCAACTACATGATATTAGTCACAGATACCTACATGTTGTTATGGAAAACAAAATAGACCACAATCCTGAAAATTTACACACATACTAACAGACTCTCCAACTTCACAACATGATACTCATAGCCATAGGCATGTACGTGTCCATCATTTAAAAAAAAAATAAGGTATCTTCACACCTCAGGCAGAAGTTACCTGATAGGATCCTAACTGGATGCCTCCAAATAGAGGCATCCATTGACCAGTGTTTAACATTACCAAGAGTAACTTGACCACCTAACAACTTCTTGCACATAACAAGTCCTCCAACCTAAATTAACTTGAAATTTCTACCTCTGTTAAATGAGGATAATTATGAGACTAAAATGATCACACACAAATACTTTATAAATTCTAATATACAACATATACACATAAATACTATTTCTGCATCCTCGTGAAAAATCTACATGCCACAGTGGAGATTCTGTATATATGTTGCATCTTTTTTAAGACCTGGTTTATTTGAGAGCAAGTGAGCAAATGAGCGTAAGAGCAGGGTAAGGGGCAGAGGAAGAAGTAGACTCCCCACTGAGCAGGAAGCCCAGTGCAGGGCTCCATCCCGGAACTCCAAGGTCATTAGTTGAGCTGAAGGCAGCTGCTTAACCTACTGAGCCACCCAGGCGCCCCTGGAAATTTTATCTGAAGAACTAAAGGGAATTTGCTAGGGGAAAAAAAAAATTCTGAAGTGGGAGACCTCTTCCTCAGAAGAGTCTCCAAAGTAACACTATAACCAGGAGGCTCCAACGCAAAAGGGAGATCTACAATCATGTGTGAGGCATACATGTATTTTTAAATGGGATATTGTAAAGGGAGAAATCTCCCCCAGTAGAATCATTCATACTTAAAGAACTAATGAGATCATCTGCCAAAGATAATGAATCCATTAACTGAAAAAGAAATCAAACTGTAAATCTCTATCTTATATTTACACGGCTATGCCTAAATATTGAATGAAATATGAACAAAAAATACCTCATTTTATCACCCCTGCGTCCAACTGAGCCATTTCCAAAGTAAATCAAAAATCTCATTGAAATTGTTTCTAAGTCTCATGATCTCACTGGGAAGAGAAAGGATTTTCTTCAATAGTCTGGTGTAACTCTGTCATTATGCTGTAGTGAGGTAATTTGCTAAAACAGCTGCCTCTAATGAGAAAACCTTTCCATCTGGCACATCCAATAGAGACACAAACAACCTCATCAGTTTAAAAAAAAAAAAAAAAAAGAAAGTAGAACTCTACTTCAGGAAGAAGAATTCTATTTTAAGAACTGTCTAATGCAAAAAAGCTAAAATGCATTTTGAGGGAATGACTATCTCTGTTTCTCTCAGTGGAACCATTCTGCCTGCTCCCAGGCTAAGGGCATACACAATTGGCCCGAACTTTTGCCATGTTGATAATGGCTCGCCTCTGGATGGATTACCGAAGAATCCAGTACATGTTATAACAGAAGCATCCAGCCCCAGCCCCCAAAAAACGAGACAAAAGGAATGCTGTTAAAACATGTTAACACTGGACACCGGGATGAAGAGGTAAACAAGTCTTTTTATACACCTCTATTTTTTAACTTCCTTTTTACTCTGAGAAACTGTTATGAGGCTCTTCATATCAAGTGTTGTGGTCCATCTAGAAATCTTAGACACTTCATGCTGTACTTGTGCTAAGAGATGTTTAAAGAAAGCTTTGTTATTTGAGTAACTGGTGGAACTGCTAAGCATTGTGGGTGAGTGCCTATAAAATATTAACTATTTTTCCCCTTACCGTGTATCTGTTACTGTTTTTCAGCAAATAACTGGGCTTGGATTTGAACATCCAAATTGTCTATTTCACTCCATTTTGAACTACAGACATTTTGGTGGGTGAATCAGTGAACCAGAGGCTACTCTATTTTTCTACTTAATGAAGCTGTTTTGTTTAGTCTTTGTCTTAGAAATTCTGTCATGATTTCTCAATCTCCCTATACTATCGGATTTTTAGGTTAAAATTACACATAGACATAAGTGGGAGTGTATAAAGAGAAAACTCAGAGAGCGTACATTACAATCCGATTATGTAGCTCTGACCTTACTGAAATGTTTCTAACCAAAGACTAAATAAATGCTCATTGAAACAGAAGCCAGAGAGGTCAGTGTGTTAGGCATGTTCAGTCCAAGGGTTGGCATTCTGGTTAACAGATCATTATATAATGGATGACATAGGCATGGTCTTGGCATACCCGAGCCTCCTGCCAGAAGGTTATCAGCCCTCTGGAGGAGATAATAGCAGGACCTTTAATTTTCCCCCTAGCTCCTGGGTGTTACACAAAATTAATATGCATCATGTCAAGGTTATGGTGAGGCACCATTATCTGGCAGAGAAACCGGTCTCTCCCTGCCCTCTACACACTTCTACGTACCATGATAATGCAGTATTCAAGAACCAATTTCTTTGTCATTGTCAATAATGGGAAGCTGGCAAAGGATATTTTCCAGCACTAATTATGCATGAGGAAGTTAGGAGACCTTTACAAATCAATCTGAAAACAAAGGAAACTGTTCGTTCACAAAACAAAAATAGTTTCACCTTACCTAACCTTCATGTAATGAAAGGAAATTTAAACAGAAACATTTGTTCACAATTATTCCATACGTACCACTGCTTCCTGTATGAAGGTGCTGTAGGGCACAGTACAGAAATGGCACCTGCCTTCCCAGAATCTGAGTTTTGTTTTGTGTTTAAGATTTGATTGATTGATTTAGAGCACGAGCAGGGGAGGGGCAGAGGGACAGAGAAAATCTCAAGCAGACTCTACACTGAGTGAGGTGTCCCTTGTGGGGCTCCATCTCATGACCCAAAGATCATGGCCTGACCAAAAAATAAAGTGTCAGATACCCAACTGACTGAGCCGCCCCGTTCCCCCAGAATCTGAGTTTTAAATCAGTGCTTCTTCAGCTCATGTGATGTGGCAGGCTTCTGAATGGCCCAAATATGTAGGTTTATCAACAACCTGTCAGATGATTTTACAATGAACAGTTGGTAGGAATCACAGTTCCACCTGAAAAAGATGGCCGCAGCTTAACACCAACAAGGCATTTTTTCCCCTAATACAGAGAGAAGGAACCAAAAAGAAATAAATATTTGCTTAATGAATTTTAAAAGAACAAGAATCTAAGGGAAGAAAGTAAGTTGTAAAGATAAAGACAAAAAAGTTAATACAAAACCAGGTCCAACCTAATATTTTCCTAGCAGAGATGATGACAAGAGGACAGTATGTCCTGTTTTCTGATTTAAAATGCTGAAAGATGAGTATGGACTCTTTTTCCCTCCAACATATTAAATTCAAGCCCACGTAGTCCTCCAAAGGTGAAGTGATTTTAACTATGTCCACGTTTGCTCAATTTCTCTCCACAGTAACTAATTATGTGTAATATTACATGTGGATTAGGCATCATACTAGAGCTTTAGTGCAGAAATCAGACCTTTATGAAGAGGTCTGAATACCTTTATGAAGAGGTATGGAAAAGCCCACTTGGTATTTATCTAGATTTGGGGACAAGCTAGAATAAAAGGAGGTGGTTCAAACTTGACCTTAAATAATTCGTACAGTGTATTAGTAAGGACAAATCAGGGTAATTTTGTTATCCTGATGTAATTAACATACAGCATTTCGTTAGTTTCAGGTGTACCATACAGTGATTCAACACTTCTGTACAGTTTTCAGTTCTCAGCATGGTAAGTGTACTCTTAATCCCCTTCATCTATTTCATCCATCCCACTACCCAACTTCCTTCTGGTAAACATCTGTTTGTTCTCTATAGCCAGGAGTCTGGGTTTGTCTTTTTTGTTTTGTTTCTTAAATTCTGCATGTGAGTGAAATGATACAGTATTTATCTTTTTCTCATATTTCACTTAGCAGTATACCCTCTACATACATCCACGTTGTTGCAGGTGGCAAGATTTCATTCTTTGTGGCTGCGTAATATCCCATTGTGGGTATGTGTTTATCCATAAACATCTTCTTTATCCATTCATCTATGGATACACACTTCGGCTGCTTCTGTAGCTTGGCTACTGCAAATAATGCTGCAATAAATGTAAAAGTGCATAATGCATTTATCTTTCCAAATTAGTGTTTTCATTCTCTTTGGGTAAATAGAAACGGAATTACTGGGTCATTCAGTAATTCTATTTTTAATTTTTTGAGGACCCTCCATACCGTTTTCCATAGTAGTTAAACCAGTTTGCATTCCTACCAACAATGCATGGAGGTACCTTTTTCTACATATCCTCACCAATACCTGTTGTTTCTTCTGTTTTTTGGTTCAATCACTCGGACACATGTGAAGTGTTATCTCCTTGTGGTTTTAATTTGCAGTTTCCTGCTGATGAGTGATGTTGAGCATCTCTTCATACGTCTGTTGGCCTTCAGTAAGTCTTCTTTGGAAAAAAAATGTCTATTCATGTCCTCTACTCATTTTTAATATTATTATTATTATTATTTTTGGTATTGAGTAGCATGGTTAATGGTATTGTTAATGGTTAAGTCAGGGTAATTTTAGGAGCTACCTCAACTGCCAGATTTATGTATGGTAGATACTTAGTCTACAGATTCTGGGGGAGTCCCTTCCAGGGTCATTCCACTTTGCCTTCCTATGATAGGAGGGTATATTCTCCTTAGACTGCAATAACAAAATACCACACACTGGATGACTTAAACAACAGACGTGTATTTTCACAGAGCTCTGGCTGCTTCAAGCCTATGATCAGGGTGCCAGAAAATTATATTTCTGGTGAGGACTTTGTGTCTGCTTTGTAGGTGGATACCCTCTTGCTGAGTCCTCACATCATCTTTCCTTGGAGAAAGAGCAAGGTCGGATGTCCCATCCTCTTGTTGTAAAGGCCCCACATTTATGACTTCAGTTGATTACCTTCACAAAGGCCCTACCATATGGTTAAGAAAGCCTTGGGCAGGATCACATGTAGCCCATAGGATACCTGGCCATGTACGAGAAGAAGGCACCTGTTCCTCTCTGCAGATGTGGCTCTAATGCAGCACATTCAGGTGGGCAGCTCAAGAACTGTGATCTGGGACACAGACTCCATTCTGGCACCCAATTACCCTCTTAGGCATGAGCTCTTTGCAGGACATAACTTGGACAGGCAAAATGGAATGGAAGAGGAGCTCCTGAAGAGGGGCCTGGGGCACCTTGGAACATGAGTTATAACAAATTGGGCCTTCAGCAAAGACAATCAGAAGCCAATTTTTAAGGATTCATACAAGGAAAACCCATCCTAAAATATTCACCTTCCATGTTAGACAACTACTAGACAACGTGGCATCCCAGACACAGAACTCAGGTACATCAGTCTCAGGTTCAGATCAGAGGAGACACCCAAACATCCTGATGTATACCTGAAGGATATTCAAGAGCTTCCATAACACGGGCAAGAGTCTACCCAGGATCTGAGCCAAGTATAAATATATCCTTAGACCATGGTGGCACAGAGAGTGCCTCGTAGTTCAGATTACCTAGTCCCCAAGAAGCCCCCTGCCACAAAGAGTATTCAAAGTCAGGCATGACTTCCTCGAATGCCCTAAGGGGATGCTCCTAGAGGAGGGGCAGTAATGTTTAACAGGTAAGACCTCAGATTCTGAGGCCAGGATACTATATTTGAATCCTGAGTCTATCCTTTGCTGGCTCTGTGAGCTTGGCCAAGCTACTTAATTCCCTATGCTTCATTCCCTTCATTGTAAAGTATCCATTAGTATACTGCCTATTTCAAAGGATAATTTTGAGAATTACATGAGTTAATACATCTATGTAATTCCTCATCCAAAATTCTCAAACCAAATAGCTAAAAACCTAAAAAAAAAAAAAAAAAAAAGACCAACTCAGTTGACAGCAAATCTTGATCTAAACTGAAATTAGGCTATGTGTAATCCTTATTTATCCTCAGTGCTAATATTCATGGTTTTGCTACAGAAATATGAATGCATTTGATTACGGAGTGCTGCCTCAGACTCAAGTTGGGGTATAAAGTTATATTTGGTACATGCACCTTTTTAAAATAGAAAATTATAAAATTGTCTCCCAAGGAGTGCAGATAAGGGATTGTGGCATTAGAACAGTAACCAGCACTTAGCAAATCTATTTAAGTTAGTTTTTAAAAGGCTGTCCTATGATTTAGTGTTCCACATATAAGAAGTGAGAGCAATGACTTCATCTACTCCATAGCCTTGAACTTCAAACTACAGAATCATAGGATTAAAGAGCTAGGGGCAGGCTGAGAGATAATTTATTCCAGTCACACACTTAGTGGATATCATAAACAGATACTGAGCTTCTGGCCATAAAGGAGTAACAGGGACCAGATTTACCCCCACACACACCTGAAATTAAAAAAAAAAAAAAAAAACACCTTAAAGCAAGTTTTCACTAGGACATTAGTCAATGAAAAATAGTGATCCCACAGAGATGGGGAAAAATAGAAGATGAGTCCTATGATTGCCATAGCTTATTGCCTCAAAGAGTGTTCCCAGGCTTCAGTGCAGGGAGGGAAAACCAAGGGAGAGCCCAGCAAAACCTCTGATTTGTGGATCCAGAGCTGAGTGGTCAGAAAGATCAAGGTGGCTAGTTTGCAAGTCAGAATGCCCGACAAAAGAAAGGTGTGTAGATACAGAACTTTGGAGAACAGAGGGTTTCCTGGAGTATTCAAAGGAGTACCATCTGTGCTCCCAAGTGAAGAAACTGTCCAAGGCTAGGGAAAGGAACATCCACAAGAGTAACAGAGATTAGTACCCAGCACTTACACAGGACTGGGAATGGTGCCTGTTCCCATGAGCCAGAATGGAGAAGAATCAAGATTTATGGGGCAGAGGGTACACAAAAGGGTCTTTTGGCAACACTGGGGGATAATTAGCTCTAGACTGAGCAGTGCTCTTAGTCCTGTCTACAATCTCTTTAAAAGTAAGATCCAAATAGCTGAAGCTGTTTCCAAGTAGCTTAAATGAGTCCCAGAACAAAGTTCAAGAATATCTACAGGAATACATAATATCCAGCAACCAACAAGATGAAAATAAAGTCTGACATCCAATAAAAAATTACCAGGTATACAAAGAAACAGAAAAATAGGACCCCTGATAATAATAAAAAGCACTCCATCAAAACAGATGCAGACTTTTCCCCACTTCTCCTGCTGCCTCCAACTACAAACCCTGGACAGTAAACATAAAACAAACATAAGACTCTGAAAAGCAAACACAAGAAAGCAGACCAGCTACAGAACTGACAACCCAAGGAACAATTGTGCCTCATATATCCTGGACTTGTTGCTGAAGAGCAACAAGCCCAACATACCAATGTGTGGGGAAAAAAAAAATGTTCAACAAAAGTCTCTTCTCTCTCACCGAAAGATCAGAAAGGGGCAGCACAGCCAGACAGAAAACTTTGGAGAACATCCTCTCTACTCCAGCCAGACATCACGGACAGAAACTATAGCCCCACTGAATCTACACTAGCAAGGGCCCAGTAGAAAGCCTAGGTTTCCAACATTATGAAGTGCTGCAACACCTTTCTTGGGGACAGTATCAGAGAAGGCCAAGGAGGAACCAGGTTTTTCAACCTGACCAACCAGTAACAAATCTACCCCCCATGGTATTACCAGAGATGAGGTGGGAAGCTAAAACTGAGAGAACAAAAAACAAAATATAAAATGGCAGACTTAAACTCTGGTATATCAATAATTACCTTAAATTCAAGTGGTTTAAACTCATTACTTAAAAGACAGAGACCGACAGAGTAGATTTAAAAAAATAAAAAGTCAACCACCTATGCTGTCTACAAGAAATTCACTCCAAATATGACATAGTCAGGCTGGAAATAAAAAGGCTATTAAAAATATGTCACAAAAATTAATAAAGAGTAGCTACCTTAATATCAAATAAAGTACCTTTCAGAGGGGGGGTAAAAAAATCACCAGCCCCAAGGAGAAACATTACATGATAAAAGAGTCAAAGTACAAAGAAGACTTATGTACCAAACAGAGCTTCAAAATATATGTAGCAAAACTGATCAAACTGAAGAATCAGACTAACCCACAATGAATACATCAACACTGGACTCTCAACAATGGATAGAGCAGCTACATAGAAAATTAGCAAGATTACAGAAGAACTCAACACCAACAAGATCAAATCAGTATTATAGAACACTGCACCTAAGAAGAGCAGATTACACATGTTTTTCAAGTGTCCATGGAATAAACACCAATATAGACCGTATCTTGGCCCACAAATGTCAGAGAACTGAAAATACCAAGTGCATTACCCAACCATGAACTAGAAATTCTCTCCAGAAATGTAAAAGAAAAATCTCCCAACAGTTGTATGCTAAACAACGATTTTCTGTATAATCTATGGGTCAAGTACGAAGACTCAAGGAAAAGTTTAACTACCTAGAAATAGGTAAATTATACCTTGTTCTTATCGTTTAAATCTTTGTAGCAGACAACTGTTTAAAGGAAAACAAAAATATGGTAGCGGGTCTTTTAACATATGTAAAAATAAGCTATGTGACAAGAACAACACGAGGGTTGGGATAAGAGAAATCCAAGTATACTACTGCATACAGAGGATAAAGCCACCAATATCGATGACTTTGGAATTAACTCTGCAGAATAAAAGTAGTCACACACAAAAAAAGTACACGACTCCATTTACCTAACAGTTTAGGAAACAAATTATTTTGTAGAGACTCAAGATAAATCAGTGGTTATGTGACAATGAACAGAGGCAGTGGAGAGATAACAAAAGGGCACAAAGAAACTGATGAAATTGATGGGTATGTTCATTACTCTCCCGGCAGTGCTAAGGCTCAAGTGTATACCTGTGTCAAAACTTACACTATTATATACTTTAATTTTGTGTAGTTTCCTGCACGTCAGTTACACTCCAATAAAAATTTTAAGAAGAGAAAAATATAGAAATCACCTGAGGTTATATCATTTGATCTTTTCATATGTATTTGCTTATTCCCTTACTCCTTTTAAATTTGAGCGACTGCAACTTTTGTTCACTTGAAAAGATTTCAGCATTTGCAGGCAGAAATTTATGCTTTTCTACTTCTCTATAATTAGACTGCAGTCTGTGTGGCTCCTCTAAGTATGTCCCAAGGATGCAGACATGATAACGGGCACAGCCAAGACAGGGCATAAACAAACCAAATGCCACCAGGGATCAACGTCAGCTGCACATTCTTTGGCTGTTATTTTTAAGTAAATAAAATTAACGTGAATATTGAAGTGTCACTGTCTTTGAATGTGCATCTCCAATGTGGATGTGAAACTTTCATTCAGTGCCAAATAATGAAGTGGAAACTGGCTTCCCAAAGTTGTTTTTACTTGTAAGATTTCAAGCAGATAGATTTCCACGGTTGTTAAATATCAGTTTCTGGGCATTCTGCCATAATTTTGAGACAGCTGAGAAAAGTGATTTTTAAAGTGTGGTCCACAGCCTATTGGAAATCTTCAAAGGGCTTCTGGTTGGTTCATAAAGTCAATGAAAGAACAAATCACAGGAAACTGTGGGCACTTAAGTGTTTTTCTCAATTGCAGATTTAGATCTGCATTACAAGTCACAGAAGTAAACGTACTATTCCCCTATAGCCTTAGTTTAATAATGAAATAACTCAAATAGGACATAAAGAGGCTGATTAATTATGAGTAGCCACTTTGGCATTTTTTCCTTCAAAATATTCTGCAAACAAACTGTACCAAAACCATCTGATCAAGTAAAAACTTAAAAACACCGATTCCTGCATCCTACCCAAATCTACCATATTGGATACGTTTGGGATGAAGCCACGAATCTCTGTATTTGACTAACGTCCTAAAGATTCTTATGGTGTCCGTAAGATTTCTCTGTCTGGATCTAGCCCCACCTGAATCACAAAACATATTCCATGCAACTAAGAACATGCTACTGCACTGTTTGTCAACTGCTTTCTTGACAACAACTTATTTTATCCTTCTGTTTATCTCTGTCATTGGTGAACTGAGCTGTAAGTTCAATTGGAAGATCAAATGTAAAGATGACCAAGAAAACTAAGAAATTTCTGACAAGTGGTATGAAAGAATGAATGAGGAAGCATTTGAGTTTGTGTTTCTGTCAGTTTTGATGAACCCAAGTACTATTTTTAGATGACAATAACAAAATTTGCTTCTGGTGGTAAAAAGTAATTATCAAGGCATTACAGTGGGGGGGGAAGTAATGATTATAAGCCTGAAACCCCCTATTTCGTCCCTGAAACAGTCGTTTTCGTAATGCAATGTTTATTCGGAGAAAGTCAGTAGCACAACTCTAACAGAACAGATTGCATGGGAAGGTAGTTCTCAACGATTCCTGAGCCTTTATGGGGTTAACACGATGAGACATACAGGGGCCAGGAGAGGACACTAGCCACAGATAAAGAATCTGGTTGCAGCTGGGCAGCTTTCTAGAAATTACCTCAATTTGGACAGCTACAGTTTCTCATTCATAACAGATTAAACTCAATTAGCACGGTAATAACCTACTGGGTATTTAGTTCTAGGTAACCTACAAATGTTCTGTTCCTTGGGATAAATAAGAGATGATGCGGTTGCTACAACTAGACAAAGGGCATGTATACACAACAGCTGAATGAAAATATGGTTATAAACGGAGCACATCCTCAGTACCAGGACAAAGTGATGGGTCCACATGGGTTCTGCCTCCAGGAACCTATCTCCAGCTACTGACTCACTAGCATACCACTACCAGTGAGGGGAGAGGAGCTGGCCAGTTTGAAAGGAATACCCTTGGATTTGGAAGCTTGGACTGGATCCAGCCCCGTCTCAACGTGGGAGGGTCTCAAGGCGTGAGCTTCCGGTTCTGGCCACTCTTGGGGCGCTAACATCTGAACTACAGGTTGCCCCTGCCTTACTGAGTCATGTCTGCCAGGAGTAGCCAGCCCCTGAGAGGAAGAGAGTAAGGCTTAGACTGGGAGTTGCTAAGGGTTGGCTGTTTCCGTGTGACACTTACTAAGGGCTTCACCGCTATTTCATGAATGAGAACAGGAGGCTTAGAGATATTAGTAAGCCAAGTAAAACAGAGCGTACTTACTGTGATTTAAAGAAGTCACAGAGAGAAGCCAAAGAGGAGATGTGAGGATTAAAGTAACATAGAAATTGCTGGCATGTGAGCCTCCTACATGAGTCCATCCTCTTCCTGATCTTGACACTCGGTGCCCCCTTCCTCATCGCCAAGATGTTTGTGGAGTTCATGTGAAAAGATCCCGCTTTCCCAGGACTTCCTCACCACCACCCACTCCCATGTCAAAACGTTTGTCTACCTCAATTGCTGTTATTTCCTTGTAGCCATTCTGCCTTCACTCCAATGGAAAAACCACTCTCAGCCTCCGCTTTGTTTCTCGCAGACTGGGCACACTCTCGTAGCCCATGTCCACTTCGTGATGAACTTGGGCCTGTCTTCAGGCCTTCAGTAAACTTCTAAAGATAACATCTACGTTTGATGACCTTTGTACTGTCTGTAGCATCAAGCACATTATCTTGCCCGAGACCGACATTTTATAATGTTGAGTCAAGTGAATTTAAAGGAGTTCTAAAACGATCATGGAATTTCAGAGTCAATACAGTTAGCCAGAGAAAACAACAGATCCTTGGTCTGATTTTTTTAACATCACAGAAAATATCCCCCTAAGTGGATAGGAGCGTTACCCCAATCTCAACAGGGATCTAGCTATATTGGAACTGATGACACAGTGCTGCTAGTGTATTCAAATGCATTTGCAAAGCATGATTCAACAGTATCATCCTCTCCATCCTGACAGCTCAAAATAAATTACTTTATATTCATATACAGAGGCCATAACATCTTACAATCATGGTCTTTTTTTACCCTTCTCCCATTTTGACTTATAGCTAGAAAGTGTTTGATGGAATAATTTAAGCTTAGATGAACAGTCTTAATTGATGTTTAATCTCCAAATGATCAGAGATCTATTCAAAGGCCTACTGTTCTGCCATATTTTATGGTGGAAACGCATCACTAAACATCTGTCCATAAACAGACACGCTAAGTAAGGGAAATAGAAATAGATGTATTTTGGAAACTTGATAAAACTCTATTTATACAGGGAAACATTTGAATAATACCATTACTGGAGTCGAGTTTATAATGGTCTAATCTTTTGATGCCTTCCCTCCGCGTTAGCTAAATAAACTTATATTCGAAGATAGCCATATAGACATATCACAGTTGGTCTCCATGCTTTGGCCATCTGTGCATTAACTGTATATACAAGTGTATAAAGCTTACCTGTCTTCCCTATAATCTACCTCTGGGGAAGTCATATTTATTACTTTCCTCAAATGTACAGATCAGCTGGACAATTCAGAGGTTAATAGTGAGCAGTTGGTAATTTAAGAATGATTAACAGTATCTTCCGCTATAATTTCAAAATCTGAACACTGCTAGGATCTAGGGAGCAATTTTATTGGCCATTAAAATGTTCTTAATCTGTAAAATAACAAAGTCTCTACTGATGAGCAGAGCTATTAGTGGTCAGCTTAATTTTAAACAAATTTAAATATATTAATTTTCCTAACAAATATTTAATTATGTATGCTAATGACAGTAAAGTAATTCTGCGGACTGGAGCTATCTTAAAATCATCAAAGCCTCAGAGGAATGGAGGAATTTTGACTGTGGCAACTTTTCATAACCTGGAGGTAAATTTTTCGTAACATAAAAGTCTTGTTTTCTTGCTAGCCAAGCCACATGTAAATTCAAAAATTTCAGTTCAGTTCAACAAATATTCACGAGGTACCTTACGCAAAAGGAGTCAGCATCACACAGTGGTTACCAGGAGCCTCAGGAGCTAAATGCTGAGCTAATTTCTTGTTTTACCACTTCATACCTGGGGGACTGCTAAGCGTTAATGTTACTTCACACTTCTGCGCTTTGGTTTCCACATCTGTAAAATGGGCATGATAGCAATACTGTCTCATAGAACAAACTACGTTTAAACAAAATCATGGGCATGAAGTTCTTTAAAAAATACTGATGCTGGAAGTGCTTAATCAACTGTACTCTCATCAAGATTCTCCACAAAAACAGAACGAAGAAGATACATGAATTATATATAAAATGTACATTATATATTTATATCCCTATTACATATAATACATAAGATATACCCATTACATACACATCTAGGTAGATATGTATATACTATATATGTCCATTATATACAATTATATAATGTATGTACACATTTTATATATAATATCTATTTTCTACATATGGCGATTTATTAGGAAGAATTGGTTCATAGTATTATGGAGGCTGAGTCCCATCAAGTGCCATTGGCAAGCTGGAAACCCAATAAAGCCAGTAGCGTAATTCAGTCTGAGTCCAAAGGCCTGAGAACCAGGGGAACCAATGGGATAAATCCTAGTCTGAAGGTAAGAGAAGGTAACATGTCCAGGAGGCAGGCAGGAAAAAAGGGAGCAAATTCCTCTTCTTCTGCTTTTTGTTCTATGGAGGCTCTCAAGAGTCTCAGTGAGGCACAGACAGAGGAGGATAATCTATTTTACAGAGCTCATCATTCAAATGCTAATCCCACCCAGAAACATCTTCACAGACACATCCAGAAATCACGTTTAATCTGGGCACCCTGTGGCTAGCCAAGTTGACATGCAAAATTAACCATCACAGCAAAGTCAGCTGCTGTGTGCAACGCACTGTGTTGGGGGCTAGGATACACCGTGATTACAACACAACTCCCTCCCGTGAAACAAGGCAGCTCTGCAAACCTTGGATGAACAACCATCATTTTACCCTGTTCTGTAATCCCAACTGGGAATGTTCTTTCGTGGTCAATTAAGAGGTTGCAAACAGAGATGTTCACTGTATCCTTCCCACATAACTCATCTGCACAGTGCTAGAGTTTCTTTAAAAGAGAGTTTGGTCTTGAGAAAAGAGCTAATTTGAATGAAAGCCCAAGGAGAAATCATTTCCCTTCTGTTGGAGCCCACCAGCTCTCCAAACAGAGACGTTCCCTGGGCATTGTCTTTTCTGGTCTGCTATTATAATCGGTTTCCAAACGTTGTTGATTCCTCACCAGAAAGTGGCAAACATGAATTCATTTCTAGTTCCTTTCCCTTTGAGATGAAATTTAAATTTCTAAGTTGAAATTTAAAAGATCAATACACAATTCCAGGCCAGCATACCCTCTCATTTCAAAAAGGCTCTTTTTAGTTATAAGAAGCTGACAGCTTAGGTGAGTGAACCCTATGATTTTCAGAGGGATAATGTGGATTTCAAGAGAGTCATGGAGTTGGGGGGAGGCTACAGCAGGCCCAGATAGAGGGGGAGCATCCAGCATTACTTGAGAATCTTTAGAAATACCGCTTTCTTCCCTCAATCACTCAGTAACATTTCTTCCTTTGGTAAGAGAAATCCCAGTGTAACTGGCTTAAGCAAACAAAAGGAACCTATTGTCTCACATTAAAGCAAAAAAACAAAAACATCCCGATGTAAATTGAATTTAGGAATAGCTAGACCACAATTCAATAAATATCATTAGTATTTCGTCTTCACATGTGATGGGCATGCCGCTCCCTAGCAACCCTAGAGTTCAACCCCCACTTCCCCTCCCCTGCCAACCCTGCTGGGTAATTCATGTAGGAAGCCAGCATGAGCACTTTTCCACCTGCACCATCGCTCTCCCACCGGGCCACAGGCCCAACCCTGAACTAACCTCTCGGCCTAGGAGGTTGCCACACAGGTCATCTATCTGCACATCAGGTGAATTGTTCAGCGGGTGGTGCCTCAGTATCCTCATCTGAAGAATGGAGGCAATCAGTTGTACCGATCTCATCATTTTGTTGCACAACTGAACTAATACACGGAAGGCATTTACAACAGAGCCAGATGCCTAGTTAAGATGCTCATTACATCAGCATTGCCTCTTCTAGAGCACAAGGAGGGCAAGGGGGAGGAGTAGGATTCAATGACTGTCAGCCCCACCAGAAGCGCGAGGAGGAGAGGAGACAGAGTCTGAGAAAGGAATCAGTTCCAGGCAAAATACATAAACCAACAAAACAGATAAGTACTTATCGCCGGCCCCTCCTTCAAGCTCTACCCCCTGCTTTGTTCCCTAATAGATTCCCAGCTAGTCTGGGGGCTAGAAGGAGAGCACTCGCCGTGAGTTCCTCTTGGTGGATGTCCTGCCTGGCTGACATCCATGTAAATGTGTAGCTTCCCTGCTTTTAACAACAAAGCACTCCCCCACGGTCAAGGCCCCCCAGGCATCTTCCCATCTGTACATTGGGTGGATGGTGTAGGACTACAGCAGTCATGCTCCACTTGAGCGAGCTGGAGGATGAAAAATACCCAAACCAACCACCTCTGGGTCAGACACGCCTGGGGGGTGGGGGTGTGGGGGAGGGAATAAAAAAGATGCTACTCCCTACAACTACTTTCCTCCAGAAAACGCAGGGCACAGTGGTGGTGCACGCAAGAAGGAGGTGGAAGAGGCAAGGAAGCAAAGCAAGGAGAGAAGCCAAGTAAGTCCACTCGACTTCCTGTGGGACGGAGTGAGCGCTGGCAGGGGCGGCACGCGGAGCTGGGGGGTGTACTCAGCTGTGCCGAGCTGATTATAGAAGATGAAAGGGCTTGGCAATTTATTTCATCTCACACTGAACACTGCTGACAACTGGAAGTGAGGACAGAAGGATTCATTTGTTCAACTTCTGTTTTAAAAAGCAGACTTCAAATGATACTGCAGAGAAAAAGGCAAAAATGCCAAAGTGTAATAAAACGTTGATTTTTTTTTTTCTTTCTTTTTTTAAATACACGAGCTGCAGCATTTATTTGTATTTTGTAGATGGGCTTAGAAGGCGAAGGGACTGGCTTTTCATGGTGGTTATCAATTCCAGGGAAGGAAATACTTGTCCCCAGGATCAATTACCCATCAGATGGGGCAGCCTCCCCTCCCGGGCCCCAAGGGCTCACGTGCCTTCAAGCCTCGGATCCAAAGACAAGAGAGGACGAAAAAAAAAAAAAAAAAAATCCAACCCTGCCGTGTTTTAAAAGCAGCTCGGAAAACTGACAGTGGAAAAGATCTCGTGCCGGATCTTTACGCTCCACGTGACTCAACAGACGTTACGTGACAGAGACTATTTTAAATTTGATCATCCTGGTCCTGTTAACACCAAGTTCGCCAACCCAGACATGCCCCGTGCATCTATACGGTTGTATGCGCTTGGAATTTGGGGAGAAAACGTTCTACTTCCTTTTAAGTAAAATGCCTTATTTTTCACTAACATATGTAGTGTTTGAGAATGAGGAGTATTTCTCAAAGACTCACAGAGATTATTTTGAAACCCAATCTACCTAGCAAAGTGGTCTTATCCCAAAAGATTTACAAAGATGGGTAATAGCCAGTATTGACAGCACATTAGTTATTAATGGTTAAACACAAATACCTATCCAAATGTGGATGACAATATGTCATCTGTCTCATCTGTCCATAATCTTTAATATTAAACGCAAGTATCAGTAACAGGAGCATATCATTCTTAGACAATTCAGTTAGGTCACTGATTCTATGTGATTTTTATGATAACTTTGGTTATTTTCACTGTGTAGTCAATTTGGTTTTTTTAATTGTTGGTGGTGGGTTTTTTGGTTTTGGTTTGTGTTTTTGAAAGAAATCAGCACATGACCACAAATGGAAAAGATTATGGCTGAAAAAAAATTCGCTGACTCCCTTAGCCCCTTGAAATCATAAATTCAGGAATTCATTTTTCAACAAATATTTTTGGAGTACCTGCTGTGTGCCAGGCACTGTTTTAGGAACTAAGAATAAGAGCTTTTACAAAGAGCTCTGACTGTTCCTAAGGCCCACTGTGGGAGGCTGTGTAGAGTTATCCAGCCCTCTCTGGGAGGGCACAACTAACATAAAAACTGCAATGGGACCCCCTGGAGTTGGCCAACGCACAACCCTGCTTCTAGTTCAATAGAAGCAATTGTGCAAGCAAGTCAACAGACAAATGTTATGAATTTCATAAACAATACACGTCTTCATATAGGTAACATAAAAAAATAACGAAGTAGAAAGAGGGGCCATAACACAAAGGGGTTTTGGAGGTTTCCCTCACACACTCTCTCTCTCCCGTGCCATTTGCAGCAACATGGATGAACCTGGAAGACATTATGCTAAGTAAAATAAGCCAGACACAGAAAGGCAAATACTGCATGATCACACTTCTTTGTGAAAGCTAAAAAAGTCAAACTCATGAAAGCACAGAGTGAAATGGTGGTTGCCAAGGGCTAAGAGGTGGGGGAAATGAGACATCGATCAGAATACAAATTCCCAGTTATGGGGGGGGGTGAGTAACTGTTGGGGGTCCAATGTACAGCATGGAGACTGTAGCTAATCCTCTGTTGTATACCTGAAATTTGCTAAGACAGTTGGTCTTCAGTGTTGACACACACACACACACTCACACGCGCGCGCGCAATGATAACTGCATAAGGTGTTGGATATGGTAAACTGCCTTGACTGAGGTGCTCATTGCCACAATGTGTACGTATCTCAACACATCACATTGGATACCTTAAATATTAGTGTTTGTTAATTATACTTCGTTACAGTGGAGAAAAATAAACCTAAGTCCCCTTTAAGCTGAGATTCAGGGATAAGAAAGATCCAGTCTTGTGGATGGATTATGTGATGAAGAATGTTCTAAGTATCAAAACCCAAGAATCAGTTTGTCAGTCCCTGGGGTCAAAGAGAGTATCTGAGCAACCGGAGCGGTGAGCAGGCGGGGGAGAGGCAGTAACATGGGCAGGGCACAGAAAGCGGCCATTCTTGGAGCACCTGGGTGGTTCTGTCGGCGAGGCGTCCAACTCTTATTTCAGCCCATGTCATGATCTCAGGGTTGGGAGACTGAACCCCGTGTGTGACTCCGTGCTGGGTGTGCAGCCTGCCTAAGATTCTTTCTCCCTCTGCCCCTCCCCACCCTAAAAAATAGAAAAGAAAAAAAGACCATTTTTCAGAGGAGCTGTTAAGCTAAGCGGTTTGAAATTTTTCTAGGAGCAAAGGGAAGTAGTCTCCTCAGAGTCCCTTTCATTCCAGACAGTGATGCTGGATTTCCCAGGAGCATGGAAGTATCGTGCAATGATGGTCTTGGTCCCATGCTGAATGACTGGGAATATCAGATGATGGAATTTTGAGGTAAAAAGAGCAGGCATGGAGATAAATTATCACTAAATGGGGATTACTGTCCTAAAGTTCTAACTGTAACGTCATAATGATCCAAACCCTACAGAAGCAAAACTCACTATAGATTTGTCTGGCTGATTAATTATTTTTCAAATACACTTGGATGCTAACTCTATGTTTTTTCTGTTGTAATGAATGGTATTTAAATCTAAGAGCAGACTGAACATTCTCGGAAAAGGGTCTATTACGAAAGCCGGTCCAGGCACCGGCTGAACCTTTATCAGGTTCTGATAAAGCCAACACTCTTAGCTTCACTTATATTTAGCTTAATACTGAGTCTACTGAGTTTGATAGTGAAAACTGAGTCTAGTCAGTAATATTCTCAGCTTAATTATATTTGGCCTGGATATGTTTACTATGTATACCAAGTCATATACAAAGTGTGATTGCTTTTCTGTACAAATTAGTGTTTACTACTGGAAAGATCACAAGTACGTCGAAGTAGGTGAAGCACAAAAAATCTTAAACCTACTCTAAAAGTTGCTAATAAAACTTTGGATGAATAAATGAACACCCAAACTTCCATTAATTGCCATTCAATAAAAATATGCTAGTTAATTGGAATAGTTTGAACGTCTTTTTTTTTTTCTTTTTAAGATCTTATTTGTCTATTTGAGAGAGGGCAAACGCGAGAGAGAACACAGAGGATGAAGGAGAAGCAGAATGGCCAAGCAGTAGAGAGCTGGATGCGGGGCTCGATCCAGGACCCTGAGATCATGACCTGAGCTAAAGGCAGACGCTTAACAGACTGAGCCACCCAGGTACCATGTCTCTTCATTTTTATGACAAAATTTCAGTCTCTCTGATGGAAGGAATGCCAAGTACTTTATCACACTTTACTAATAAAGAAAAAAATCATTACAATGCCGCCTCAACAATATCAACTCCCATCTAGTAATATGACATAGTGGGCATTTTCATAGATAGACTCAGTTTGGGGCAGAGATTTCATTTCCTTAGGAACAGGCCGGGAGCAGTAGTGACTGCTGCACAGTGTTTTGATAAAAGCTGTAATAAAATATACTTTTCTTAAATTTGCCTTCACGAAAGAGTAAAATCACAGGGAAATGCTTTAAAAATATGTCCAAAGATAGTACTTCTGGCTAACCAGAAAACATGAAAAAAAAAAAAAACCTGACTGAGGCACACAAGAGTATCAACAAACAAGGATGACAATTGGGCCGTGTACCTGGTTATTTTTCCTTCCCTGCCTTTATCCTCCTCCTGATGTACAAATCATACACAGTGAAATGCATTTATCTTAAGAATACAGCCCACTGGGTTCGGACAAATGTACACACCCTATAAACAGTAACCACACTGCAGAAACTTCCCTCGAGGTCCTTCCCAATCCCTGTCCTCACCCTTCTGCTAGAAGTAAACACCCTCTGGCACCACACCTTAATTCCACTAGCTTCTAATAGTTCGTTAAAAAGAATTCTATTACTGTGCAATAAATCAGAACAAAATACCAGTAGATACAACGATGAAGATCAACCTCCAAAAAATTATGAGTTAAAAGAAAAAAATCAAACAGGTCTATACCACGGTTATTCCAGGTATGTGAAATTCTAGACAATGTAAATTCACCCATAGTGACAGAGCAGTACATTGGTTGCCTGGAACCAGGGAGAAGGATCAGCAAAAAGAATTACAAATGGGCAGAAATAAATTTGGGGGGGGGGGGAATCTTTATATATCAAAACTTACTGAATTGTATACTTAAAATGTGTGTACTTGTTTTGGTCAATTATCTCTCAATAAAGTTTAAAGTGTACTTTCAAATGGCAAATCAGTTTGCTAGATAAGAAAAGTTCACCCTGCAAATCATACTGAGGTTTTATGTTCAAAAAATAATTACGCTTTCATAAATTGTTTTATTTTGGAAAATGTTTCACCCCTTTTTCTCCATATACGTTTCTCTAATGCAATCTCCCTCCCCCATCCCCAATCCCATGATTCCAATTCAAGGTACGTTTGACGTCTCGATATTGTCTTATGGTAAAGAGATCAGTAACTCTTTTCATTTTTTTTCCCCCCACTCTGGGCTTTGCTTTGGCTTATTTCTACTGACTTACCTGCAGGTTCACCGATCTTTTCTCATTGTCCAATCTGTTGTTGTGACCTCTAGTGAATTTCTCATCTCATTTCTCAAATTTCCATTTGTCCCTTTCACAGTTCCCGTTTGTCTATTCTGAACCTCGATGTGTTCACAGATTATATCCATTGTAACAGTTTTAAAAATTTTTACAGTACTTTCCTCAATTCATTTTGGCAAGAAGGCTCTACATCTTCTTTCAGTTCAAATTATAAAACAATTGTGAATATATATCATTTTAACTTGAACCGATGAGTTCCTTATTCTAGGGCATACTACTCAAAGCCCAAACACTGTACTCTTTATACCCGAAGCCACTCCATCCTATCTAATCGTTTGGACACACAGAAGGTTCTGATATAAACTCCAAGTTTTCAGTTGAACATCAGAGGGGTTATTGTCTAAGAGTGAAGTTGAACTAGAAATATTCATTGCTACTCATTAGGGAAATCCAAATTAAAACCACCCTGAGACACTACCTTGCACCTTATTAGAAAGGCCATGATCAAGAAGACAAGAGACAAATACTGGCATGGATGTGGAGAAAAGGGAGCCCTTGTACACTGTTTACTGTTAGGGCAATATAAATTTGTACAGCCACTATGAGGGAAAACTGTTCGAGAATAATCTGAAGATTAAAAAGAATTACCGTACGGTCTAGAAATTCCACGGGAATATATC
>CM053607.1:115313068-115357277 GCA_028646535.1 Procyon lotor | reverse complement strand
GGAGAGTTGTTAAGAGGAAATCTTAAGAGTTCCTATTTCAGGGATTTTGTATTTATTTTCCTTCTTTTCCTTGTATTCTATTTATACGATAAGAAATCTTAACTGAACTTATCATGTTAATCATTTCATAAACATCAGCTATAGGTCTTAAATTTATGCAGTGGTGTAGATCAATTATTTCTCAATAAAAACTGGGGGGGGGGGGGAACTACAAAAAATAAAGAAATTGACAGCCTTACAAAGAATGAAACCCAGCTGTGAATCGGCTCAATCTCTTCGGATTAAAGTAATCCAAGCCTACTCTAATTGCCTGCCAGAAGCTAAAAAAAAAAAAAAATCCTCTCTAGAGAAAAGTAACATTTTCCCCCCAGAACCTCTGTAATTTTTATATCTAATTTCCATAATTCAATAAAAAAAAATCCCAGGTATATAAAATAAAGGATAAAGGGGGGAAAAGGCAATGAAAACTGACACACAGGTGACCCAGATACTAGATTTTAACTGTGATTTGTGCAACGCAGGTGATGACAAGATGGAAAAAAATCAACCAGAAAACGGGAGCTCGTATCAAAAGAACAAAATGGAAATTCTAAAACTTATACTAAAAAACTATAGTATCTGGAACTGGGAATGCCATCGAGGCCACCTTACACCGACCAGAAAAGGTAAAATTAAAACTACTCACAGCAGGTGGTGGTAACAGCAGCTCAGGTTTCTGCAGGGATGTGAACAGCAAGTGGGTGGAGGCTTAGTGGGCGCTGCTCGGCCCCCCTCCAGGAGCGTTTCTGTCCAGTCTACGGGTGTAAAAGCTTGTGGCTGTCTCCAGGGTGGGGTGGAGCCGGGCTGGGGGCTCCGGAGGGGATGCCTAGGGTCCCAGTTCACAGATGCTCATCCCACCGGACACCGAGAAGGACCAGCAACTCAGCTGCCTGGCTCCGCGTTCAAATTCACGGACTTCACCCTTCCCAGGGAGGTTCGACTGTTCCCAGTCCGGAGGTGGCTGCCACAGTCCCTCCGGTACCCACGGGCGGGCGCGGTGACCCTGACAGCTCCAGGTGCGAGTCGGGGCCCTCAGGGCATCCTGCGTCACCGGTCCTAGATAACAGCGCGGTCCCTACCAGCCGCTCGTTCACCAAGCTCAACTTCAAATACGTGGATACCTGCTATGCCAAGGCTTTCCCAGTGCCTGCGTGCAGTTACTGCAGAATACACGGTACTGCTCGCATGACCTGTAAGAGCAGCAAGAAGCGGGTCTGCAATCCCCTGCCCCGTTTACCTCCTGACAGCCACACTGTAAATCACCTCCCGCGGTGCAAAGGGACGACTTGCCTCAAGAGCGGGCTTCTCCGGGAACCAGCTCTGGAGCGTTCTGGTGGCTCCCACAACGTCTTCCTCCACGGCTTCATTACTGCCCAGGCCAAGCGGGTCGTCGTGCTGCCGTGTGGACGGCACTACGCCAGTCAGAAGAGCTTCTAGTACAACCGGGACAGCGCGGAGGCGCTGCGCGTGATCTGGCCGGCGGCTTCCGGTGCTGACTCGCCGAGATCCCTTTTGAGCCCGGGCTGCCGTGGGCCGGGCGCATCACCACCCCGCAGATCAATCAGCAACTCGGCGGTGCTGCGGCCAGAAAATCCTTCCGCCGGCAAATCCTTCCGCCGGAAAATCCTTCCGCCAGCTTGAAGGACCGAGAGAAGCCGGAGGTGGAGAAGAGGCACGGAGCGTCCTCCCGCCGTGGGAGGCTTACCAGCACCAGGGCAAAGTTAGTCCCCTTGTCTAAGTGCCGGCCAACGGCGAGGAGAAGCCAAAAAGAGTCCCAGTCTCGGCATAACGTCAATGTCAGGTGGGACCTAGTCCTTAACAAGAAGACAAATGCCTACTTGACTTCGCCCGAGACTGAATATCAATCCTCTGGTGATGAGAATGTAGTCATAATTTGGTTAAGATATGTGGCTCACTCAAGGGAACAAGATGTGCCTGCCTACAAAGGAAACGTGGTTGGCATCCCCTGTGGAAAGCCATCAGCCACATCATCAAGGTCGCTGTTAATTGTGGTGATGACCTCATCACTGAGCTGCAGAGCAGTTTGGGCGTGTCCGTGGGGGAGATCACAACTTGCAGATGGATTTCAGGTGGGAGTCAACCTCATTGGAGGACACCTCCGAGAGGCCTTCAACAGCCAGCAGCTGAAGGACATTATCATCAGATCTCAGCTGCCCAAGAACTTCAAGGCACAAGGACTCCCCAACTGGAACCACTCTTCTGACCGCACAACAAAGACCAATGAGCCTGATCCAAGATCCACCAGGCATCAAGAAGATGATTACCTTGGCCACCGTCAGCTACTACCGGGCTGGGCAAAGCAATGCTCCCCTGCTTCTCTGTGCCCCAAGTAATATAGTCATAGATTGGCTGAGCAAGAAGATCTACTAGACCAGGCTGAGAATCACGCTGTTCTGCATCAGGACTCAGTATCATTTCTGTCCCTGTGCAACCAGATCAGGCACATGGAGAACATGCTGAGCTCCAGAAGCTGCAGCAACTGATTGAGGACACTGCGGAGCTCTTGTTGGCAGAAGAGAAACCTCACCATGGAAAGGGAGTTGCTCATGAATACAGATGGGTGTGGAGGTGTGGGCAACAGAGGCCCATTTTAATTGAGGCGAGCACCCCAGGCACTGAGCTAGAGTGCATGGTCCCCAAGTCCTGGGAATCAACCTGCTCATCTTCATGGGTGACCACTGCCAGCTGGGCTCCGTGGTGATGTGCAAAATGGCAGACGAGGTTGGGCTATCCCAGTCACTCCGCAAGCAGCTTGTGGTGCTGGGCATTGGTTCTATCCATCTCATCCACCTCCAGGTCCACCATGATGCATCCTACCTTCAGCGTTTCTCGTTCAACCTCTCCAAGTTCTCTGTTCAGATAGGCATCACGACAGCAGATTTTAGGAAGAAGGAATTGGACTTCCAGTGACTCCAACCCGATCAGCTGATGTTCTAGAAGACCCAGAGCCCAGAGGAGATTGCCAGCTCAAGCACCTCGTGCCTGGACAGGAAGGAAGCGGCACACATGGAGCAGATCATCACAAAGCTGCTGAAGGAAGGTGCCAAGCCAGACCAGCTCAGAATCATCATGCCCTTAACCAGGGCCAACACTCCGACCTCATATAATTCATGCAGTTCAGTGGCTCCCTGCACAGCAGCCTCTACCAGGAGGTGGAGTTTGCCCACATAGACACATTCCAGGGTTGGGACAAGGATTTTATCTTGCTCTCCTGCATGTGTGCTAATGAGCGTTGGATTTTTAAACAACCCCAGGCAGCTTCACATGGCCCTGACCAAAGCACGAAATGAGGTCATTCTCATAGGCAACTCAAAGGCCCTGTCCTCCCAGCTGCTCTGGAAGCACCTGCTGGACTACGACAAAGAAGAGAAGGTGCTGGTGGAAGGGCCCCTGAACAATGTGGGAGTGCTTTCCCTCTGTGGGGAGCAACATGGCTGCCATGATCGTGCTTCAACATGCTTATGCACCCCATGCTGCCACTGGGGTATTTTGAACAAGCAGACTGGGGGAACCCCCAACGGCGAGACTGGTCCTGGGGGGATGCCGGAAGAACAGTTTTGGGCATCCTGGGCTCAGCCAGAGGAATCTTTCTGGCAGCCAGGCCTGCGAGAAGGTGGCATTCCAGCTGTTCTTGCAGGACGCTCTGGCTCAGGGCTGTATCCTCAGGAGCCAGCCCTCCTGGGGGAGCCAGGATGAGCTGTCCCCTGTCAGTTACCTTGGTGATGAGCTGAAGTCACACATCGATGGGGCACCGTTTCAAGACCCCGCCTATCAGCAAGATGGAGTGACAGGGCTGTCCCAAAACTAGAAGAGGACTTAGTCAGTCAATAACTTATTCTGAGCAATAGAAAATAAATAAATGGATACCTATTTTCTCCTGCCAAAACTGAAGGGCAAGTGTCAGCAACAGGAGAAAAGGAGCAGCCGAGGGATAGAGGAGCTGAGACCGAAGGAATGCCCACCACTGGCCAGCAGGGCAAGGAGAAGGGAGACTGACAGAGGAGCCCCGGTGAAGGAGACTGAGCCAAGGAGCCCTCTGCCAGCCCCTCGTCAGGGAGACCCCGCGCCAATGCTGCCATACCTGAGTCTGTGACCAAAGCCAAAGGAGGGAGACCCTTATCTCACAGGACTTTTCTCTGTTCTATGAAACAGAACTGAAAGGAGAGTAGGTTTTAGAAGAAAACTTGGCATTCGAGTGCCCCAGTGGCCTCCTTGCTGGTGGCTCCCTGCAGGGGACCAGGCTCCATGCTGGCTGGCTGCCTGCGTTCGAAGAGGGTTTTCATTTAAAGCAAATCCAGTGTTTTGGGTTTTTCTGGTTTTTTTTTTTTAAAGATACTTTCAAAGAAGGACTGGAAAATATCCTTACTGAGTTTGTCACATCTTGGTGGTGGACTTGGGAGATTCAAGAAGTTTCCATATATAGTGTATAAACAAGCCAACACAAGCGGAGATTAGGATCAACAGCTGTGACAAGATCTGGAGAAAGATTTCTGCTTTCAGTTTGAGCTGCCCATGGCTGTTCCTACATGCAGGGTGGTAAGGGAGCACACTTCCAAGCTGCGGAGCTCCCCGTTCTCCCCTAGATTCTGAGAAGCAAAGCACCTGCTGTGCGGTGGCCTCGCCCCCCTACTGCAAAGGGTCTTGGTGAGACTGGCCTTGAAGCCAGAGACCAGAAAGGTGGCTCTTCTCCAGGTAATGGCTTCTTCTCAGAGTCCTTCCCAAGGATCTGGTGGAAGACAAGAGCCAGGAAGGTCCATTCCCGTCCCCATGGAGATGTTCACAGACCCTGTGACCTATGAGACAAGCTGAGCACCCTGCCCCTTCATTTTCTCCAAAACCATCCCCAAGTTTAAAGCCCTTCTACCCGTAGGCACAGGTTCAGTGAGATGGGGGTTGTTTCTGATTTGGGGGAGTAAGGAATAAGTATCAGAAATCAGTTGGTTTTGGGGTGCCTGGGTGGCTCAATTGGTTAAGCGTCTAACTCTTGGTTTTGTCTCAGGTCTTGATCTCAGGGTTGTGAGATCAAACCCCCATCAGGCTCTGTGCTCAGTGCAGAGTGACAGGGACGCACAAGCTAATTTCCTACTAGCCAGGGCTCGTAGTTATTGCCACTGCTATAAGGTTCTTGGTTCCCCCTTTTTTTGGTAGGCTGCATAGAGACAAAGAGTTTGGATAGAATTCCACTATCACATATGAGGGAGAGCTCCTTTAACGCCAGTAAAATCTTAATAAATAAACAAAAAACTACATAAAACAAAAATGTAAACAAAAACAATGTCACTGTAAGTGACAGTGACAAAGTAGAGCAACCAAAATTGTTACACACTGTTAGATGGTATACAAAATGGTTCGAAATCTTTGGGCAAAGATTTGACGGTTTCTTGTTTTTTTTTTTAAATGATTTTTTTTTTTAGTGTGTTAGTCACAATAAAAATACGTCATTAGTTTTTGATGCTGTGTTCCATGATTCATTGTTTATGTACAATACCCAGTGCTCCATGCAATCCGTGCCCTCCTTAATACTCACCACCAAGCTCACCCATCCCCCAACCCCCTCCCTCTAAAACCCTCAGTTTGTTTCTCAGAGTCCACAGTCTGTCATGGTTTGTCTCCCCCTCTGATTTCCGCCCATTCCCTTTTCCTTTCCTTCTCCTAATGTCTTCCCTGTTATTCCTTATGTTCCACAGGTAAGTGAAACCATATGACGACTGACTTTCTCTGCTTGACTTATTTCACTCAGCATAATCTCCAGACCCATCCATTTTGTGCAAGAGTTGGGTATTCATCCTTTTTGATGGCTGAGTAATATTCCATTGTCTATATGGACCACATCTTCTTTATCCGGTCATTTGTTGAAGGGCACCTCGGTTCTTTCCACATTTTGGCTGTTGTGGACATTGCTGCTATGAACATTGGGGTACATATGGCCCTTCTTTTCACTACATCTGTATCTTTGGGGTAAATACCCAGTAGTGCAATTGCTGGGTCATAGTGTATTTTTATAAAATTAAATCACACACTTTCCCTATGATCCAGCAATTCCACACCTAAGTATTTAACTAAGACAAATGAACATTTGATCACAAAAAGACTTGAACAAGATTATTTATAACAGCTTTGTCATATCTCAAAACTACAATGAATTTAGTTGTCTATCAATAGAACTAAAAATAAACTATAAAATATTCATACAATGGAATACCATTCAGCGATAAGAGGGAATGACCTACTGTTAAGGGTTGAATTGTATCCTCCAAATAAGATAACTTGAAGTCCTTCATACCTTAGAATTACACCGTATTTGGAAATGGGATATTTACGGAGATAATCAAGTTAAAAACAAAGTTATCAACCAATATGACTAGTGTCTTTGTGAAAGGGGGAAGAATTTGGATCAAAGACAGAGACACAGAAGGAAGACAGTATGAAGATTCAAAGGGAGAAGACAGTCATGTGACCATAGTTATGCATCTACAGCCAAGGAATGCTAAAGGTGGCTGGCAAACTCCAAATGCTAAAAGATGCAAGAAGGAATCAGCCCTAGAGCTACTAGAGACCATGGCAGCTCATGCCTTGATTTCAGACTTTTGGTCTCTAGAACACCACAAACATCCATTGTTTCAAGCTGATCAATTTGTGGTATTTTTTGTGCCCACCCTAGGAAATCAATACACCTGCTGATATGATTGAACCTAAAAAGACAGTATCTATTAACAGATAGTTGAATCTCAAAAGCATCATGTTGAGTAAAAATGCCTTACTTGGAGGACACATATTGTAGAATTCACTTTATAGAAAGCTCTAGAACATGCAATTCTATGGTGGAAAAAAATCAACAGTGCTTATTTATGGATGTGGAAGTTGGATTGACTGGGAAAAGGTATGAGGAAACTTCTGGGATGATGATAATGTTCTATATCTTGATAGGACATTGGTTAACACAAGTGTTTACATTTATCAAAGTTTAGTAACTGAATATTAAAAATATATGTGTTTCATTGTATGTAAGTCTACCTCCGACAAAATACACACTGGAAACAAATGCTGAACTCTAAGGGTGAATGTGCTGAGATATTTAGAAGGAAGTGTACGGATGTCTGAATTTTAATTTGAAATGCATTAAAGAGGAAGATGGATTGAAGAAGGGAGACAGAGATGTATAGGAGATATGTGATAATTCAAGTATAATAATAATAGAATATAGCTAATGGATATATGAGTGTTCAGTATAAAATTCTTTCCATTCTTTTTTGTGTTTCAGTGTTTTCATAAAAAACGTTAGAGAAAAAAGAATGTGATTGGGCATTTACCAGCAAATTAGACATAGCTAAAGATAGGTTTAGTCAGGCTGAAGAATTAAGAACTGAAAATAGAGGAAGGTACATAAGTGATACTAGAATCAGTGCTAAAGGCTAACATAAATATAACCAGAATTTTAGAAGGGAAGGAGAAAGAGAAGGGTCTAGAAGCATTTTTTTTTAATAACTCAGAATTGTTCCAAGCTGATGAAAGACTTCAAGCTGCATATTCAGTTAACACAATGAGCTACAAGCATTTCCTTTGAATACAAAGAAAAACACAGATTGTTGAAAAATGAAGACAGAAACCTCTGCAAACATTCAGAGGAGTAGCCATAGGACCAAGAAGTCACTTCTCAGTGTAATGACATCTTTTAAGTGAGGCACATGGATAGGGCTAGCATTTCTTAGTCTAAACCCCATACAAACATTATCCCATTTAATCCTATATCTGCCGCCTCCCTACAAGCCTCTGAATTGGGTTAAATTCATATCCCCATTTTCATAAAATGAAATTGAGGCTTGAAAAACTGAATGAGGGACCTCAATGACTACAGCCAACCAGTGGTAAGGATTTCAAGTTAGCAGTGACAGCATCTAAACAGGTTCATCGTATGTATTATGCTTCCTCCTGCTTTTTTTCCTCCGTTCCTGTGCATCTGTCTGGGCTCTAGGTCTTGACATTCCCTGATTTGGCCATCCCCCTGTCAAGTCTTATAGCAGTTATGACAATATGCTTGGGGTTAATATTGAAAAAGGAGAGAGAAAGAGAAACCGAATGTGGTTGAACACCAGTATCTAATATTGGATAACAAGGATACAGATCACATTACTCTATGGTATTGGAGCACTGACTGTAGAGAGAGTACATTTAATTGGCACCTTTTCTTTGAATACAGTCTATCGAGTCTCCATTTTGACACTATAGTAGATGACTGAAATGCTACCTTGTGTCTTGTTAACACCAGATTGTAAAGTGTATATTATTATAGAAAATTGACAAGGTGATGAGCTGTCACTTCAGCTGAGAGAATATCCTATTTTTAATGAATATTATTTCATAAGGAAATGTGCTGATGACAGCTTATTTCAGTGGAAACTGGTGATGCATAACCTTTTTGCTAGACAACATTATATCAGTAGTGACAAAATCTAAAAAAACAAAACAAAACTATACTACATGCTAGAAATATGGGAGAATAGTTTTTGAGAAATAAGTACCTGAGAGTGAGCAAAAATATGCTTAATGCATAGTGTCAGCATATATATAAGAGGAAATTTTATGGGGGTATATTTTTTCTGATAAGATAGTAATTTATATCCCAGTAATATTGTTATTGTAATTTTCATCTAAGCCTGTGATTAGATATAAGCCTGTGTCTTCAGAATAAATGTGTCTATGTTTGTACATGCCCAGATTCGTGTGTGTATATACTGATAGGCACATAGATAAAATTCCAAAGTCAGTACCTACAGAAATACATCCAATCTGGCACATAAGCACCAATCCTCTACTGATTACTGTTATTAGGAGAACCAAGGTTAAGTCCTGGTTGTATCACTTTCAGTCTGCCATCTTGGGAAAGTCCCCTAATCCCTTATTTAAGATGATTTTACTTCTCAAAAAGGGGAAAATGATATTGCTCTGTATACTTAACAAGGTGGTCAGGAGGCATTTCAAAGGCATAATGTGCATGAAATGAACTTGAAAGTGCATAAAGATACTACAATTAGGTATATACTTGTGTATTGTTATATATAGCATGTATTAGATACAATTATGAAATAAATACAAATATTATGATATGGCCTGGGTTTCCTGGGCATCGCCAACAGAGGAGATCAAATGAGGCCAAATGATTGTTAACAAAATAATCTGATTTCACCATTCCATTGCACACATGCTAACGAAGCCAACTCAAGATCTGACCCAGCTTGTTTCAGGAGATGGGGGAGCAGAGTTTGAGGAGCTTATGGAAGATCTTCTCATACTCCAGGTTCTGCTCATTAATATTGCCCTAAAGCCACCTGCAGGGCCCATGCCACCCCTTCCCAGCCTACCTGCCCCAGAGACCTCCACATCCAGGCATCGTCCTCTCACACTCACAAAGTGGTAGACGTCCAAAGAGCCAGAGTGCTGCCGTGCTCCTGTTCTGCACACAAATTGAGAAAAAGTCCATCACACTGGCACCGTGTCCACGGCACTCTCTGTCACAGTGGCAACAAGCTGTATTTCCAAGGGCCCTCTGGTTCCTCCTGCCACCCTCTCTGCCCACAGGACCCTAGCAGGATCCAGGCTCACAGTCTTAAGTCTTGAGTAGATTATGCTGTTTTTCTCATCCCTTCCTGCCTCTCCCTTTCCTTTCTTCCTCTATACGAAATCTCCTTGTCTCATTTTTCTCTGACCAAAAAGTAATGTTTTAATCGCCTCCTGTTAGGCATATTTCCCTGGTTTCCCAGACTTGGCTAGAAATGTCTGAAATCTGGTTGGGAACCCTTAGCATTCTAGTTACTCATTGCTGTGTCACGTACTACACCAAAATTCAGTGGCCTCCAGCAAAACTGAGGTTTTGTTGTTCACAATTCTGTAGGTTGGCGGGGTGGTTCTTTCGTTGGTCTTCCAGAGCTTGCTCATGGAGTGGAATTCAGTGACCGTGGACTGGGGGTGGGCTCTGCTAAAACACTGGGAAAGCTGTGCCCCTTCTTTCCACATGGTCTCTCATCATTCAGAAGCCTGGGCTGGGATCCCTGTCATGGCAGCAAGTGTAGACCAAATAAAGACTGCCAGCTGCCTCTTAAAGCCTGGATTCTCCAACACACAGCACCTTTCTATAGCCTTTAGTTGGTCAAAGTTAAGTCATAAAGCCAACCTAATTTCAAGGAGAAAGGAATTATACTTCTTTTATTTTTTTTAAAGATTTATTTGTTTGACAGAGAGAGACACTGCAAGAGAGGGAAGATAAGCAAGGGGAGTGGAAGAAGGAAAAGCAGGCTTCCCGTGGAGCAGGGAGCCTGACACAGTGCTCAATCCCAGGACCCTGGGATCATGACCTGAGCCAAAGGCAGAGGCTTAAACACTGAGCTACTCAGATGCCCCAGGATTATACTGCTTGATGGAAAAGATATACAAATAGAGAGGATAGGAATTGCTGCCGACCCATCTTTGGAGACTGCTACGGTTCCATCTCTGGCCACAACAGTGCAGGTGCCTGGCACCGGCGAAATATGCTATCCCCCTCCCAAGACCCCCAGGTCTCATTCAGTTACAGTATCAGCTCAAAGTCACTATGCCATCATTAAATCTGTTCTAGATGAGGACAAGTCTCCACAGATTCCATTACACAGATGCACCTGCTCGAGTGCAGCTCTTCAGCACTCACAAACTAAAATGATCAGGTATCCTGCTTTCCCCACCCTCCATGCCGACCCCCCTGTTGCTCTACCACACACACACAAACACACACATGCACACAGAACACAACAGTGAAAAGTGGGGTAGGATCACTGTAATAGACATTCATGCTCAAGAAACGGGACACTGGGGGGCGCCTGGGTGGCTCACAGGGTTAAACCCTCTGCCTTTGGCTCAGGTCATGATCTCAGGGTCCTGGGATGGAGCCCTGCATCCGGCCCTCTGCTCAGCGGGAAGCAGGCTTCCTCCTCTCTCTCTGCCTGCCTCTCTGCCTACTTGTGATCTCTGTCAAATAAATAAATAAAAAACCTTTAAAAAAAAAAAAAAAAAGAAAGGGGACACCGGAAGATGTTCAGAGCCAATGCTCTACAGCAATTGTGAAATCTGGTCAAGGACATATTTTTAGGGCTCCCTACTCCAGGAACAGGGAATGTTACTTGATTAGGGACCAGCTCTCCCCTCTGGGAATAACTTCTTGATTCAGCGTTCTCTTGGCTCATGGCTTCTATACTGGGCTCTTTGCTCTGCTCCCTGAGGCATGACTTTCTCTAAGCAAAATAAAAAAATAGCCACCATTTCGTAATTAGGGTGCCATTTTGGGTCTCTAACAATGCATTCACCTTGCCAACGGCTGACCAGGACTTATTAAAAGTTCAAGAGGCCCTTTGCATTTGTGTAAATATATTCAACTGTGTGTGTGTGGCAATGCTTAAGTCATTTGTATAAACTCATCAGTGTAAGTATATAATGAATACATGAATAATCTATATAATTTATGTACTAAATTAAGCTATCTTCTCCTGCAATTAAGCTGCAAGGAAATATTTCTTGTGGCCTAAGGAATGCAATTGTGTTTTAATTTCTCTTAAATCTACTCTTTTCCTCAGTCCTAGAAAGGAAAGGAAGGTAGGGTTTTATCCAGAGGCCAGAAGCGGAGCTAAGTGTTATCACTGACTTCCAGAAGTCAAAAGAAGAAATGAGAAATAAATATTTGGTAGAATCTGGGTCTCTCTCTCCTGCATCTCTGTGGTAGAAAAGTGAAACCTCCTAATTAGACACTGTCTAATACCCTTTGGGAGTAATACTAACAATACTTCGGCTCTCTGGTTATTCAATGCTTCTTGGAAATTTCTCATGCAAGTTTTAGGTAGAAGTCCACAATCTGAGAAACGCTGGTGCATATCTAAAATATTGCCACATATCCTTGTAGGAGACCTGAATTAATTGCTTGTCACCTGAATAGGGTTCCAATAATATAAATATTAATTGGAATCGTATTGATCCTTTTCACCTCCCTTCCTATAATTGCTTACATAGCATTCATCCCCTTCTAGACTGACTTGAAAGGGTGTATTGGAATATAAAGGTATAAGAATTTCATTTTCCCTGGCATTTTAGTCCTATATCTAAATCACACAAGTCTTGGCAAAGAAAGGCTTGAAAATCTGTGGGAGTTTTTGGTACTGTCTGTGTCATCCTGGAAGATGACTTGTTTTTACTATTATATATATACTTTACCAGTTTTATATATAGTGTGTTTCTCCCATACACTGTGCTAGGCATGTTACAACAGTAATCCCCTTCGTTCTCTTCGCACGCCTGCAACATTATTATCATTGAGAATTGAGCTCAGGGATATTAGATACATCACATAAGTTCTTATGCCTGAACGTTCCCTATCTGTCACACTCCAAAGCCATAACCCTATCCCACCCCTACCTTAGCTTACAGATCTGCCGCCTTCTCCTGCAGAATCTTCTAGAGCTCTCCCTATGTCTAATAACTAAAACTGACAACTACAAAGTTTTCCCTAAATAAAATGGCAAGTTCTTATCTGAAATAGCCAAAATTCAAGTAATGGGTAGGGGAAAGCTTACTGAAGGATAATGTATTATTTTAAGGGCATCCCTCAGAGTTATAATGATAAATGAAATTATATCCCATTTCTCAGTAAAGAGGAAACTATGTTCTCCAAAGCACATAAAATTAGTTCCAAAATTAAAAATTCAGAAGTTAGACTTAAATGAATGCCACCAATTAATTTTTATAAAAGAACTGGAGCCATTTTTTAAAAAAAAGTTCAATTGTCTTCTAAATGAAAATTAGATAAATAACTTCATTTTATTGAGAAAAATTATTATGATCTGAGAGACAGAACTAGCAGGCTTTTAGCCTTCAATTAAAAATATCAATCTTCCAGTGGAATCCCCCAAATTATTCATCCAAAAATGAGCACAACTCAAAGGAAGATTTCACCTAGAGAGTAAAGGAGCAGAAGCTGATGGAGACGCTTCTTTTTATTTGTGATTCCATTTTCATCAGTGATAACGAGATTTCTTTTAAATACCCTTCCAACAGTTGAATAAATATTTAACTTGTTAAAAGCTCCAGGTACTGTCTTCTAAGTGGTACCCTACCTTCTGAAGGGACCTTAACACAATGGACATATCGGACCAGCGATGTGGAGAAACACAAATTTTTGGCCTATGCAGTGTTCCATATTTTCATTGTCCCCATTCTTCTCTAAAGTACACAGAAGGAAGGAATGGGTGCCTTGGTGGCTAGATTGATTGAGTGTCTGACTCCTGATTTCAGCTCAGGATACGGTCTTGGGGTTGGGTGAGGTCATGAGCTCAGCAGGGAGGTCTACTTGAGATTCTCTCTCCCTCTTCCTCTGGCCCTCCCAGTGCTCGTTCCTGTGCTCACTTGTGCTCGATGCCTCCAAATGAGCGAATGAATGAATGAATGAATGAATGAATGAATGAATGAATGAAGAACGTAAGAGGAAGAAAACAAGCTGCATCTGTTTCGCTGGCCATCTTGTTTATTGACCCTGTTGTTATTTTTTTTCAATACTAAGAAAGCATTTGTCAGTGTGCGCTGAACTAATTTAAGGAACCAGAAACATCTATGAACTGTGTAGAAAATTTCAGGATGGAGCTAAAAGGGACCAACCCATTTGTTACCATCTTCCCAAGGGCACAAATGGCCTCAATTCCAAATATCATAATCTAACGGAAACAAGATGAAATGGACTATTTTTCTGTGCAGTACCACTGTTTCTTTTCTTTTTCTAAGGCGTGGAAGCATTTGCTGAAATGTGATATCTGTAATAACAAGCCACGAGGAAAAAAAATAGCAAGACACCCTTACACAGTGATGGTATACTATTACATGTAGCCTACCCACACAAATTGGTCCCAGCAGTTTTCTCTTTAATTCAGGATTTATGGAAACATCTGAGATTATAAAATTAACCAAACAAAAACAGATGCTATAATTGTGAGGGGCCCAATTCTTGGATGAATACCAGAGCTACACATTGGTATATGGAGTGGAAACATTTTGACTTAAGTTCTTATATATCAGTTTACAAGCTGATGTGACTATTCCACAGGAAAATAACTATCTTAAACAGCTTGGGGAAATGAAATTATGTTCACATAAGTGGTCCATCTTTCTTCCTTTCTAAAGGAAGACAAGGGTTATTAAAATGATAATTTTCTCAAGTTTCTTAATTAATAATATAAAACGTCCTACCTATATTTATAATTATAAGGAAAGATTGGGGGGAAAGCACGTCTTCAAGGCAGCTCCTAAATTATGCTTGTGTATTACCCTGGGGTGATAAATAAGAACCCCACTGTCATCTCGTTTGCTTATTTATTGCAGAAGAGCAATTTTGAGCAATATTTATCATCTGGTCAGAGGTAGTGTCATCCAAAAGGAAAAAGAACATCTTTACATTTAAATAAGAGTAACTATTTAAAGGCAACAGAAAATACCCTTCTGGTCAAGGCTACACTTAGACACTGTCAAAGGCATGGGAATTATCCTTAGGAAAAAGAGACATGAAAAATGAGGTGTGGTTGTAGCAATTGACTCCTTGTGGCTCTGCCTTTGCCCAGCGTGTTCTTAAGGTAAAAATACGAAGGAAATTAGAGACTTAAGATCAATCAAAAATGTGTTCTTTTTAGGAATGAAGAGTCTTTAAGTGATCTAAGATGTTTTCTCTGTAAAGTAGTGGGTTTCTTTGAGTTCAAGAACACATGGCAAAACTGTGGCTCTACAACTGGAATAAAGAGCTTTATAAACACATTCAGGGAAATGTCAAGATAATACCTCCAAGGGACCTTGGCCAAGATTTGTTTACTGGATTTACACAATTGAACCGGTCATGATTAAACTGCCTCGGGGCAAAAGTTCAAAGGGATAACAATCAGAACGCATAAAAACTAGAGCAACAACTGGCATATATTAAAATAAATAAGATGTCAATGTAAAGAGATGTGTCTTTCAGTTCTTTATAGTTCTGCTTAGAGATGGTCCCTAGGAAAGGATTGGACCAAACTATGGTGAACAACAACAACAAAGTCCCACAAACAAAGGCCTTCCACAGAAATTCAATTTCTTCTTGAGTTCTTTATGGATGAAATGTGGTAAATGTTAGCTAGAGCCCTCCAGCTGATTTATATTTCTATGAAGTTGAATCAGCAGTATTTCCCCCAGTGTATTCCAGGGAACATAAAACTCATGGAATGTTAATAAGGATTAGCTAATCCTTCTCCTCTGCTACCAAGGGGAGTCCTCTAGGAAACATGGATTTAAATCTGGTTTACCAAATTGTCTTTTTTCCTAGATTCCAGGTTTCTCAAACTTATGGGACTTCAGAGTTCCCTCTTCTGAGACAAATCTTGCAGGAAGTGTTCTTCTGGAAAACACTTTGGGGAACCCACATCCAAGGCAACTAATATACAATTCTGTAAATGGTTCAAAGTCCAAAGGTGAAGATAGCTGGGTGGCTGGTTCATTCTGACCCTAAGTCCCACTCAGCCCTATTTTTTTCTGTAACAGGCAGTCTGTCCTCCCACGTAAGAATGTAACCCCTTCATCTTCTCTATCAAATGGTGATCTGACTCTCCTTAAAGGAAGGTAAAAATGCTTGATCAGAGCCTGGCTATTTTCTTCGCAAACACATTTGCATGCAAAAGAATGGAAACTTTGATGTGAAAAAACATAATACTTATTCAGATATTTTAGGCAAGCAAGTAAAAGCAATGGTTGGAAAACAAATGAAGGTACTTACAGTCCATATGCCATAGATAGAAAGTCATACTTTCTATCTGGTAATAGAAAGAAAGATAGATCTGGGTGATGGTGACCCAGCCCAATCTACCAAGAGCTTGGAAATTCCAAGCACTTGTTTCTCAAGTACCTGTATCTGAGCAATTCATTTCATGAGTCACCTGATAATAGCGTCACCATGATGTGATGCCCTCAATGTCACTAGAACACTGACCCTGGACTAGATGTTTCCTACTAGAAAGGAAGCTGGCCCAAGAGCCATGTAAGCTTGCTAAGGCTTAGCTGATCATGGATGCTCTGAGGTTTGTCTTGGCATCCAAGTGTAGTCCACCCTCCAGGCAGTGTTCACACAGCTGTTAGCACCCCAACGCCATGACGTAACAGTTCCCCAAGGTGTCCAGAAAGTCAGCAATCAAAACTTCAGGCAGAGGAGCAGTGAGTATCTTGACTCATTTCCCAGCATGGAGCTGATTCTTTCACTAAACTGTTACTGAGTGAAGTTCTTCTACGTACAGGAGATAGAACAAAGAACGAGACAAATAAGGCCCCTCAAATCATGGCCCTTGCATTTTAGTTGAGGCAGGTGGCTGGGAAAGAGAGCCAAGAAACAAACAAATAAGCTAATATGAAGCAATGTTTAAGTACAACAAAGAAAATAGAACAAAGTGACTATTTTATCACTATAAAATATAGTGATGGGGCTATTGGACCAGTGTTTGGAGAGAGGACTCAGGTACCTAAAGGTAGAGAGACAGATGCAAGGCAGGGTCCGAGAAGGCAGCTGAGACATTGAGACAAATCTACAGGTAGGATCTTAGATGCAGGACCACAAGTGGGTGAGGGACAGGGAAGTCAGGTACAAGAAGAACACCTCACGGAATGGGGGTGTGTAAGGGTGCAACATGGCCACCACTCTTTGATCATCACTGAGCATGTGATGATTCTAACTGCAAGGAAAAAATTTAAATGTCAACACTGGGACAGCAAATGCTCCATAAAGAGTAAAAAGAGTGAGTCCAATGTTCTTGCTCCAAAGGGTTGCTGTTTGATTTCCTGTCCAAATTACTATAGATCTTAGACCCAGAGTAAAAACATCTCTACCGCTTGGAGAGTTGAGTGAAGAGCAGGAGGCAGCACCTTGCATTTTATAGTTATCACATCAAGTAATTATATCCTGAAGATTCAGATATTAAAGTTCCATATCTCATTTGCTTATGGTGATAGCAGCCAGAACTCAGCTGGGTTTTCCAACTGCAAATTCAATCCTGGCTCCACACATCCGAGTCATTTCCTGGGCCTGTGTGATGGTGAGTTTGATGTGTCAACTCAGTGGGGCTAAGGGATACTCAGAGATCCGGTAAAACATTTTTTCTGAATGTGTCTGTGAGGATAATTCTGGAAGAGATTAACATTTAAATTGTAGACTGAACAAAGATCTGCCCTTGCCAGCATAGACTGGGATCATCCAACCTACTAAAGGCCCAAATAAAACAAAGAGGTGGAGGAAGGGTAAATTTGCTTGTGTTGGGACCTCCATCTTGTCCTACCCTCAGACACTGTTTCTCCTACTTCCTAGACCTCTGGACTCAGACTGAGACCTAGACCGTTCACTCCCCTGTCTCTCAGGCCTTCAGGCTTGAACTAGAACCACACCACCTTTCCTGGTCCTTCAGCTTGAGAACAAATTGTGAGACTTCTTGGCCTCTGTAGCCACACAAGCCAATCCTTCACTATAAATATCTTTTATATATCCTATGGGTTGTGTTTCTCTGGAGAATCCCAATACACCTTGTACAAGAAATGGCAATCCCCCACATCAGCTTCAGAGAATTCTATATAAGACAAGTTGGCTGGGAAGATTTGACAGGATACACATTTTCTTTTGATGTAAATCCCTATCTTTCGATCTGGTTAAGTTAGCAGTCACTAGTAATATTTGCATATAAGTTCTAGACTTTGCATCCCTTGTGAAAACCAGAAGGTCAAAAATAAATTTTCCACATATAAAGATTTCCTTTTAAAAAAGTATTCTTCATAGTCTCTTAGTTTTCCTGTCTGCCCATCTTAACACAATGTGGTTCTGAAAACTTTGGGCATCCTGCCTAAGAAATTGTTTTTAGGGTCAGTTTTTATCAATGTCCTAAAATGAGAGAAAGAGAGAGGGAGAAAGAGTGAGAGATGGGGAGTAGGGGTGGGAGAAAAGCTATTTTTGGTTGAATTATAGAAAAAAAAAATAGAAACCGATTTGAAATTCACTTGCCCACAAACTCAACTGAGCTTAATGCTTTACACAAAGAATTAATGTTTTTGAACATTAATATTTTCAAAATGTGCTCAGAATTTATTTTCTATTTTCAGCAACCCTAGGCGAAAAGCATTACATTCTGTTATTTTCTATGAAGGATAAAAAGATAAAACTCATTTCCGTTCTAGAAAGGTCCCTTATATATGTTTTATAGGTTGTAAACCCTATACAATTCACACTTGGTGCTGCTTAAGGGTATCATGGAGGCACCTTTACCCTCTACACAATCTTGACTAATCCCAAAACCTGCATTGAAAATCTATGACATCAGTAAGAATCGCATACTTCCTGCACTAGTACAGTTTGTCCTCTCTTCCAGTTGGCTAACTTTAAGGCTCTTCCTGCAGAAATCCTAGACCCTCCATCAGATCTTGTGCTGGATAATGGAGGAAGAAAGATGGACTCCCTTCTGGAAGAAAAGGCATAAAGAGAATGGGGGGAAATTTCACAGAGGAGGCATGACTGAACTATATGTTATTTGATGGCTTTATTCCATTTTCCCAAGTGGGATGAGGGCACTGAATGAAGAGACTGCTGCAGTAAAGGTCTGGATGGGCACCGAAAAGTAAGGAGAACCATCAAGAAGGGTCAGGAGGACCAGTGCGACTCGAGGTTTGGCCTGATCCTGGGGGAAGCCACTCGCAGGTACACAGTATGGAGTTGCACTCCAGGGGACCCTCAAAAGGTCAGGGTACCTAGCCAGATAATAATACTGCTTGTTCCCCCAGGAGTTTACATTTGAGAAAAACAGAATAAAAAGCTCTTTCTGGAAAAAAGGACTCTGAAGAGACTCCATAATGGCAAAGTGCTCTCCAGCTTGTATATGGTGGTGAGTGCTTTCTGACTTTTGCTATTTTTCTTGGGGGACTATTCACAGACACTCGGGTATATGTGTCTTTTCCCATGGCTTCATTTGTCTCTCCCTTTCTCCTGTAATAGGCCTGTCTCCAGTTCTCACTTCTGCTATCAGAAAAATGTCTCTCCATGCTGGGTCTACGGTTCCCTTCCTATAGATCTTTCCATCTCTGTAAGTCCATCTTACTTAATTTCAAGCTCTCTACAGACCTTCCCTTCTTCTGTCATAGATCTTACTTGGAAGAATCTATTGTGCTTTTTAGGTTCTCTTCTCAACCCTGCGCCATCCAGTGCACTGACATCTCATTTCTTCACTGCTCTGCAATGTACGTCTGTCTGCTTTTATTTAACACTCCAGAAAGGGTGAAGTGGGACAGAGTGCGCTTATAAATTACAGCAAGAACCAATCTCTCTACTACTAAAATGGTGTTCTACTGATTTAATTTGTCAATAGATTGTTTAGTACCTCACAAAATCAGACATGCACAATTGGTAGTAAAAATTGACCACAGTGGGAGATGTAAATTCCCTCCGATTGCAGGTCCAAGAAGTGGAAATCCATACACTGGAGTAAAGGAATATTGACGGAGCAGCATTAGCTTAAGGGCTTAAAACCATTTTACGGACATTTCACGGAAGTGTTGGATCCCAACTCCCCAGGTGTATTTCGGAGGACCTAGCAGTGTGATTGGAATGAGCCACAAAACCCTTAAACACACCTCTGTATGTCTTTGTCTTCATGAGCGTCTACTGAGTATTACGTGAGCGCGGGAGAAATCCAGACACTCACAAGGACAATATAAACCGGAAGTATCATGACATCACAGGCTCTGGTACTTCTGACCAAAAAGGTCACAAAGACGTAGATGTTCTCCCCAGGGGTTGCCGAGAAGATGGTTGCTACGGGTTTGCTGGATGCCCCTCACTGAGATCACATTCTTCTTAAGACACAACTGTGGGTCTTTCAAACATGATATCTTCTATCTAGCTTTTTCAGAGAGTGAATGCCTTTGCCACAAAAAAGGTTTCAGTGAGCAGCTCTGAAATGTTATAATCAGGATAATTACTACACTTATAACTTTGAAATAGCCGAATGTTCTTTTTTTTAGGCTTTGACAACCCATACAAACTGGTTTCACCGTGGACAATGACTTTGGAAACTAAGGATTATTTATAACCTACCCCACGCCAACAAAAGCAAACGGCTAATGATAGCCTGTGAGTGCAGACCTACCCTGTGCCTTTCTTCCGGGCTTCCCTTCCAACCCTCTTGCCTCTTTTTTTCCTTTCTTCTGCCCACTGTTTCGTACCAAGTTTCTTGATAAACTTTCACTGCACTGACTCGATTTATTTGTAACCCAAATTTCTAATTCTTAATCTTTTCCTGGAAGATAGTTTATTTCAGGGAACTGTGTAAAACAATTGCTTGTTTCTCCTATAAAGCATGTTAATAGTGTCTTCTAGCTCTGTGTTTATACAAGCTTTCCTCCCATCCATTACAACCAATCAATAGCTTATCAGATTCAGCATGCTTGTAGCATGAGCTTTCCTGTTTCCACTAAATACTAAAATATGTCCTTAAGAATGATGTCGCTGGGTCTGTGCAGCTAATCAGATTGCTGAAAACTAGAAAAGCCCTTACTGTACAGATAGCTAGGTAGATGGATGGAGGGATGGATGGATGGTTGAGTAGGTAGGTAAGGAAAACAAAAAAGTACCTTTTAGAAGAATGCAAAGAAACAAACATATAAAATAAAATATTCTTTCAAGTACTCTCAAGGATTTCCTTTTGTGTTACTTCCTGAGCTTCTAAGTTCCCGAAACCTGAGAACATAAGAAAAAACACTGGACTTCAGTAGAGCAAAGATGAAGTGAGGGCATTGGACCTTCATGACTTCTGTATATAATAAAAGCAGTTTCTGGGCAAAATTAGGACTGTTATCAGACACAGATCCACATGCACAGATGGGAGACATATACATATATATAGATACATATATATATCTCACAGGGTGATTTTTATATACCCTGACTTTTCCAGTACTTGATTAAAAGACTAGACATTTCCCCTTGAGATTGGTTCCTCTGCGTAATGTGCTGTAATTGCCACAGAGCGCTTGGTACAGCAGCAATGAGCACTATTCTGTAATAAATTTGGGTCACTGCAGAGTTCATCCTGTAGTCCTTGGCAACGGGAGATGAAGCGCTGGTTAGTTCATCTCTAGCTTTTAGCTGTAGTGTCACAGGTTGTCCTGCTTAATGATATTAATAGGGGTAAATGTACGCAAACTGTCTGTGTCCTAGGTCTTTCTCTTTCCACTGTCTATCTAACATGTCATCTCTAGAAAACACTTCTCATGATGGTAATGCAGATCACAGTGAGAAAGTGTGAGCTGCCCAGAAAAAGACGATGCCCCTTTTCTTGAGCTCATTCTTTTTTATTGGCCTATATATCTTCAAATCAATATTTTAAAAATCTCTTAGTTTATGTAAGTTGTCTCGTCTGTTTCTCTGGTGGAAAAACAGCCTGCTGGAGGGTTTTCTAAAGTGCTGACTGCAAGGGCTAAGTGGTCAAATGAGCTTAGTGAGAGCTTTTCTTTAGAGAAATGTTTTTTCCCTTGCTTCATTACCCTTACACTTCAGAGTTTCTTATTTACAGATTGCTGATCACGGGAATTAATTCCTGCCACCTCTAAACACATTTCACAAGGCTGCCAGTAAGATTTAACCCTCCACTGTAGTCTGCACCACATTCCAGGCATCTCCTTCTAGATTCTTCTATGTCCACACACACATTTCCCTCTCTTCTTTCCTCTCTCCCCTCATGAGGCACTGAAACATCGAGCATCCATCAATTCTCAAATCGTCTTTTGCAAAACTTTCAAAAAGCATTATTGTAATATAATACCAGGGGTGTGTGTGTTGGGGGGGGGGGGGTGTTCCAATACAAGGAATTCAAGAAAGCAATAGAACAGAAATCAGAGCTCGAAGAATTAGAGAGACCTTGTGGCCACCTTTTGACTCCAGCTCATATATTGAAACCAGTGAGCCCCATGCAGTAGGCGTCAGACTGAGGGCTGAGACATGCGTTTTGGTTTCGAAGATCTTTGCCTTAAAACATTTTTGAAGCCTTTAATAAGTGAGTAAGGACTGTGTAAATCTTGTTAAAGCAAGTGAACATGAGGTGCACAGCCGAGAAGGCAGCCTGTTAATGCTCGCAGGGAAATAAGAGTCCTTTCTCTGTTCTTACATCAGCAGCAGCAGCAGAGCCAGAATGTGCACTTTACCTCGCTTCCTGCTGCTGAAAATTCTCCACCTTTTAAAGAGAGAAGAGACTCCCCCTTAAATAGACACCTGTGCTTCCTGTTTTATTTATTTATTTTCACGGGAACTTTTTTTTTCTTTTTACAACATTTCTTTCGTCTTACCCAAATGTGGAGTATGATCTTGCCCACCTGTGACCCATTACAGAAAAAATCCTCACGACTCCAATTTGTCATGTATCACTAAATCCCTCAAAATGGAGAGGCTCAAAAGAGGCTCCAAAGACCACCCCCAAGTGCTTTGCCCTCAACAGTAAGCCAAAAAAATAAAAATGCCTCAAGGGTGTCGGTACCCCCAGGAAACCAAGGACACAGGGAAGTTTTTGACGACAGCAGAGAACTCAGCTCTCAAAGTCTTATGTGCCACCGGATTTTCCCACAGAAAAAAGATTCACTCAGTTGTAATTCCAGTTGGCATCAAATATTCTAGAAGAAGCCCACATAAGAAATCATTTTCTATGGGTACACAACCACAATTTTTAATAATGAAAAAAAAAAAAAAGCAGCTCAGTGAACCTCTCTGGATCTCACTTTCTTCCTCTGTATTATGGGACGATGTCTATTCTTGCATAGGTTGCTGAGAAAATTGGGTGAGCAAAGACAACCACAGCACGTGCGGGGCACAGTGTCCTCACTTCACAAATTTCATGTCCCCACTATACCCACTCTGAAATGTGAAAAACCATGTCTTCTTGTACAGAGAAAATGTAGTAATTGGCAGTGGACTTGGGATTTTATCAAAATATAGTCTACATTCAACCCACTGTAGACTCTCGGAGTGCCTACTGCAGTGAGTCTCATTGTGTGTGTTCCCTTCCCTCCTTTTCCTCCCTCCCTCCCCCCCTCCCTCCCTTCCTTCTTTTTCACCAAAACAAATGGTGGAACCATTTATTTCCTTGCAGGAGCACTGTGGATGTCTTTGTAAGTCTGATAGCATTATCTGACAAATAATCAATGTTTGACTATAACCCGAGGGCCTCCAAAGCTAGAGGACATTACTCAGCACTGTATCATGGGGAAGGAGGCAAAGCCAGCCCAGTTGTTTTCTACATGGAAATTATCATGTGATTTTTGCCCGGGACTCTCCATCATAACACCTCCTACCGGCTTGGGTTTGGAGCTCAGGATTATTTTGATTATTCATCATGTCATCCTTTGTATCTAGACAGCTTTTCTTTCGCAAACTTATGACAACTCAAGCCCAGCTGAATGTTTACTGACGCGTATTGAAGTGACAGAAAAGCTGTATGTCTTTATGCTCTTCACTTTGCTGAGAGGTTAAAGTGACCTTTTAACAGACCCACAATAAAATTGGAATCTGAAAAGAGTGCAGGGCCCAGGTATAAAACACTCTCCAACCTAGCTGACATAAATACTAATAGGATGGAATAATTTGAGTGGACACAGGAAAAATAAATCAAATTCACTCACACTTAAATATATAAAACTATTGTAGAGACACAGACCATGACTAAAGGTGTGATTTATTTCTGACAAAGCCCAGTAAAACTGAAATACCTAAAACCATATCCCAAATCACCTTTAGCAAAGCACTCATGTTCAGAAATCTTTTTCTTGCTTCCGCAATATGTTCTTTCTCTGTTATCTGCTAATGGAGAGGCATAAAGCATACAGGCTGATAAGAAAATTCCCTACTATATCCTTTGAACTGTATGAGGAGCGTGCATATAATTTACCTATAAGGTCTTGCATCATAAATACGTGATCTTAACTACCTGACTTTATAGAATATGCTGCAAATAGAGATCTGGAGTTAGGGAGAAAAGTCTTTAAATTTGAGTGTGAAATGGACATACACAAACATTGCATGTTGAGTTCTTTTAGTATCTTGTATGTATAAGCAGATAATTATGAGAACAGGGGGTGCTATGTGACTAAAGCCACTTTTGTTATTATTTTGAGGGACCTGCAAAATCAGAGCCATTGTTGAAGAGCGAAGTGAAAAATACAATGGGACACTCCTACTGAGATACAAGAGTTAGGGAGCAGCAGAAGAGCAGGGAGAGAAAAGTTCAGGGCAACACTGAGGTCACTGGAAACCCTTGAGAAATTGGTCATTATTAAGAATAACCACGCCAGGAACGATGGTCCCACTTACAAGGGTAACCTAGACTACAGGCTTCAGAATTTAAGACCTTGACCTAAGACACAGAGGTCTGTGAAGGGAGCTACTCTTGGAATATTAACCACAAAAATTAGGTTCTGAATTCCTACCATCTCATTGCTGCCAACCAGACAACAGCAACTGGGGCTCTGAATCTGGGTGCAGACTCCCATCTGGAGACTTTCTCTATGGCGCCCGCATCCACAATTCAAACCAGAGACGGTCCTTGAGATGGCCAGCGTACAGCAACTGGTCTCGGCATTTTAAGGTTGTTTAAAACATTCTTACCATGAAAACTCTTTCACAGTTTGAACCTAAAAGAACATTCTGAAGAACAGGGCAAGAGTTAAACAGACCACGCAGCAAATTCTAGGTCATGTAAGAGGCTTCTTGAAAGGACTTAAATTCCAACATGGAGTCTCCAAAAGAACCGCGAAAAGGGAAAACTTAAATTTTCCATTTCCTTTTTGAAAATGATGACGATGAAATCGACAATAGAAGTGGTATAATATCTCTTAATTCGGGGAACAAAACCCAAAAAAGGCGATTATTTAACAAAGAAGATGGAATTGGAGACGCCCATCTGCCAAAGCTCATCTACCATGATTCCTTTTGACTAAAAGCATTTATGCAGCACCTGCAATAAATGTTTATCGAGCACCTTACATCACAACTGAAGCAAAACTATCTAGCATGGCTCTTGTGAGAATCGGCTCGGTCACAGATCGATGACTGCATATTCAAGAGTTTCTCCCTCCTGGCTTTGCATTTGAGGCTCATGTTTGAATTGATGTGTGGTCTTCTCTATCCATCTTCATACGCAGTCTACGTCCTCTTGGAGGCAGGCACACGGGTCTTCCCCTGTGCACCTCGGTTAGGCCCTTCTGAGAAGATGCCAATCTATGTGAAGTGCTCCCGGAGGCTCCTGAAATAAACTGAGCACGGGCCACACAGCCCATACTTTGATCATTCTCAATACACCTGCCAAATGGAGTAAAAACCCATGCCATGGTCCCAAGCGTTGACAAAACAAAGAGACAGAAGATAATATTTCTATATGAATATATGACTATATGAATATCTCCCATAAGATAGTTCACATCCCATTGCTGGCATTTCTTTCTTCCAAATGCAGAGAAAAGTAAGGTTGGGAGTGCTTTCACAGTGATTCCTGCATTGCTTGACTACTTGGAGGAACAGATAGGGTATCAACTCAAATATGAGCATTCCTTGGGCAACTCTGGTTTTTTGTTTTGTTTTTTTAAAGATTTTATTTATTTACTTGAGAGCGAGCGAGAGAGAGTATGTGAGTGGGGGGAGGGGCAGAGGGAGAAGCAGATTTCCCGCTGGGCAGGGAGCCCGATGCCAGACTCCATCCCAGGACCCTAAGATCATGACCTGAGCCGAAGGCAGATTCCTAAGAGACTGAGTCACCCAGAATAGATGGGGTATCAACCTACATATGAGTATCACCTGGGCAACTTTGTAAAAGCACAAAAAGCTAAATACCGTCTCTGGAGATTTGGACTCAGGAGGTTTAAGTATGAGGCAAGGATATCTGATTTTTTTTTTCTTTTCTATTCTCTAATAACACTGAGCCACAGCCAGGGCTGAGGAACACAGACTGAGAATTCTTCAATCCCATTAGAACTCATCGTCCCTAGTCCCACACTGCATCTGGGCGGGCATCAGAGCCACGTAGATGACACAGCTTTGATGGAGGGCAGAGAAGAAGCAAAGTGAAACACACAAAACATGCAATTTGACCCCAAAGCAGCTGGGGTCCCCTTGGGAATCGGCAGCCAAGTTCCCTGGGTTTTCAGAGGGGTAAAAGGAAGTCAAAGCTGCCATGGATGGAGTTAAAAGTCGCATGGAAATAAAAGGGTCTAGAGGTAGAAGGGCCGTCTGCCAATTAATTCGGACCGCTCAGCCACTGTGTGTAGTGCCTGTGTTGCTTAGGGAACACGGAAACGATAGTGGAGTCAGGTTAACGAGTGTGATATGGTGGCCCCAAAATGAGTCAGCTCGGAGGAAATAAGGATTCCAGTGTGAACCCCGAGAACACTTCTGGGTCTTATGGAAAAAGCCCAAGGACTCTGGAAGCTTCTTGGCAGTGACCTGTTTCCGTGGTACTGGCAGTGAGGACCACGTGTGTTCCACCTTACATAACACATACACTCAGGGACTGTGACCACATGTTGCCGCGACAAAACTGAGGTCTAGGCGCATTTGTTCCCCAGCAGCACAAGTCAACCCAAGGGCAGTGTCAGCAATGGGCCGCTGATGTGGAGTCCCCACCGGCTGTCACTCCGGGGACAGCATCTCCATTAAGGCACAGAAGGCCCAGTTAAGAGTCAACAGGAGTTTCGGGGGCCTGTGAAAAGGCTTTGGTTTCTTTTAAAATCAGAAAACAAAAATTTGGTCAAAGAAGATGTTAATAGATTCATCTTCACACGAGCACAGTTGTAAAAATAAAATTTTTAACATTTTGAGAGAAGCAAGGCCTCATAAAGGCAAAAGTGCCAAGGACTTGCGAAGGTCACACAGCAGACCTGGTTCTCCCTGATTGAGACCAGCTCCAGAATTCATAGGGTCCTTCTTCAAAATGAAGAATGGCAAGGGCACCTAGTGGAGTTCAAGGTGGCAGCAATGGCCCTTATTGACTGGCTGAGGGCACAATTATAGGGTTAGGAGATCGTGTTTCATGAGTTAAGACCTGTATCTTCATCTCTGTTTTCCCTCGTCCTTCCATGTCTCCAAACCCCTTCCTTGATGCAACTCCTTCAACCAGAGGTAGCAAGGACCCAGGCCCAGAGGGCTGAAGAAGGTTCCAGCTGCTTTGAGCGGCAGGCTGAGACATTACCCTCTCTCTGCCTGACTGTCATCACTTCGATGATAACTTTTACATTCCAGCCTGTCATTGGGCAGAGGATCTTCCTTCCCCATTCACCCACAAATATCAGGTTTAGAGACCTTGAAAAATAAGCATTAAAGATACCATATCTTATCTTACACATGTCACTATCACCAGGAAAAGCCTCCCCCTTACTAGTGCTTTGAAACATACGATGGTTGGTAGAGGAACCTCTGCTGTGAAACCTACCTCAACACCAAGTCGGAGTTTTTTATTGATGATGCTACATGAATCATCTGCACTTTCCCTGATAAGCCCTGGGTTGTGTGTCTTTCATTTCAGCTGACATTTTGCTGCCATTTGCCAGGCTAAGTAACTACTGTGCAATCACTCCGAGCTGATGCATGGTCATTGTTTTGCACAAAATGGATTTTTAAGTCAGCTGAAAGGCTTTGTGAAGAATATAATTTGACAAAGTAAATTTTGCCCACATAACAGAAATCAGCCAGGGCTGCACCAAATGTATTTTTTAAGATAGCTAAAAGGATTTCGGCACGGAGTTTGACAAAGTATTTTACTTTTGTGCACAAAGCAAAAATTGATTAGTTTTGAACAAAAAGGATTTCTCAAGGCGCTGAAAGGCTTTTTCTCTGGAATTAAATATATTCTTCTGCTTGCGGGATAAGATATTTGAAAGTAGTGTCTTTGAGAAGACAAATAGTTGTCAGTGACTTTTTTTTTTCCCAGGGAACAAGTTAAAAGAATCTACTTAAATGACATTTTCAACCACCTAAACCTGGTTTGGCTCCAGATGTCTTACTTCTCTCAGAACGATGACCCATTTTTCCAGCGTATGAGGCTTATTGCATGATTCATTCGCTTGTTTAATCTTGCTCCTGAATTGATACGATCACTGAGTAGACATTTCACAGAATACTCTTCCCGCTTCGGTTTAACTACAGAAGACAAGAAATCTGAACAAAGTGGAAGGCATGAGTTTTGACTTAAATTGTTTAGCTTTGGGGAAATTTTGCTGACAATTGTCCCAGTATCCACAGTGCTTCTATTTGAGGAGAGGAAGGGATTGGGAAACATGCAGCTTCTGTAAAAACAGATTCAATTTATTCCAAAACCACTGGTCTGCTGTCATGGAAAATTTCAAAGTTGAGAGATACGTACTTGACCTGCTTATCCAAGGCTCTGTGAGAGTTTTCTGCAGGTGCATGTGCATGTGTGCGTGCATGCATGTGTGTGTGTGTGCACGTGTGTGTGTGTGTGTGTGTTTTAGTGTAGATGTGGCAAAAGCAAAAGTAGGTAGTATGGCTATGAAACCAAATTTTTGAGTAGTGACTGTTTCTTAAATACAAAGAACGCTTTTTGGAGTACACAAAGAAGTAATAATAAAAAATCACCTGAATCTTTCTAGTGATTTTATAATTCACTTCCATAAAGCTGGAATGTTTTGGGGACATGTGGGTGGCTCAGTCAGTTAAGTGTCTGCCTTTGGCTCAGGTCATGATCTCAGGGTCCTGGCATCGAGCCCTGCATTGGGCTCCCTGCTCGGGGAGAAGTCTGCTTCTACCTCTGTGCTCTCCCTCCCCTCTCTGAAATAAATAAAATCTTTAAAAATTGTTTACAATGTCTTTTTTTGGCTCAATTTGTGGTCTCTGCCTAAGATCGTGATGGCACTGAGTCAAATCATCTCTGTTTCTCATTCTTTGCTTATGCTATTCATTTAAATATCAGAGCCAAAACTAGATTTTCTTTATTAAGAATAAATTGCTAATGCTTTAGAAAATATGTCTTTTACTATATATTTTATATCTACAAATTAAGGACAGCTTATTTTTAAGAGTGTCATTATTTAACAAGGCTGGATCCATATTTATGAAACAAGTCTTTGATTTGTTTACACTGATACAGAAGACTGTAACATATAATCTCATTTTTGACCTCTTTTCCTGTCCAAAACCAAGGTAATTTAAGATAAGTAGAATCCTCTTATCTATAAGACACTCCTTATCATGTTCTTTTAAAGTTACAATATTAAAAGAAAGGAACTCGGAATCAATGAGTCAGTTTCCTTCCATTTTATTATTCACCAAAAGGAAGAACACACACACACATACGCTGTCACACATATTAAGACATTATGAGGGTTAAAGCTTGACAATTTCTATATGGGCCGAATATTCTCTGGCTTACTGTCAAAACATAACCAGTACTGCAAACCTACAGGATTCTGATGACTCACCTATGTGAGTGTGTTTACAAAACACAACACGGCACGTCGCCTCATGTCTGGTCTAATGTTACAGTGGGTCTTACCCCTGTTGAGGCACAAACAAGGCTCTGCAGGATCCGCACCCACAGTTAAGCTTCCTAAGCCTGTTCACCATGGACATCAAATCCAGGGTGGCCAGAGATGAGTGACTGATCAACTGGAGGGAACTCTCCCGGCACAAGGTTCCTAGGTGTGTGAAGATTAGTGACCCTAGGGACAACCACAGAAGGACTATGACACACAGCAGGCATAACCAAGTTTCTGGAACTCTCTGAGAAGTATTGGGGCGAGCGTCTTGCAAAGCAACACCAAGCTATTAGGTTCAAACGAGTATCTGATGCTATCCTAGTTTTGAGAGAGCCGATAATACTAGCCCTTCAAATGGAAAAGGCAGAAAGAAATCGCCACAGATCTTTAGATGTTTCAGAAACAACAGCAGAACGGCGACATGAAAGCCAGATGAGCTCCTGAGAACCAATAAGGAGCTGAATGCTGATAGAAACAGAGGAAAAATGTTAACTGTCCATGAGGGACTATTTCATGATGACAAATCATAGCATTTGCTTGGGAAATGGAAGAATATAAAGCATCTGAGTTGCCAAGGAATAAACAGTCATGGAAATGCTAGATCATGGCCATCGCTCACTTACAAGTGGCAGCTACGTTAAGACAAGCACAGTGTGGACACAGGACTTCTCCACTCACATCCACAACGATAAACTCCTTGAGAACCTGCAGCTACTTTGAAAAGTGCTTTTAGCCAGGTATTTTCTTGGTGAGTCCACCGAGTGACTTTTTTCACTGATGGTACTCCCCAGTCTGAGCGCACATTGCCACCTTTCCTAAAACTGACATTAACACATATTTACTCAAATTTCTATGTGAGCCTTGATACATCTGTACAAACCTTGGGCAAAGAAGAAAGAAATCCCAAGGGCGACAGGTAATGAATTTTCTGCCAAGTCGTCAAAATAGGGGCTAGAATCTGACTGAACCTGATTTGGGGGAAAAAATAGGTAGTCGGATAGTTTGGGCACTCAGCTCTGCTAATTGATACCTATTATGCCTGCGTCATTATGTGCCAGGCAGCAGGTAGATCCCATGAGATAAAAAAAAAGGTGTGTGGATGCACAAATGTGCAAGCTGATAGTAGAGAGTCAGATCAAAGAGCAGGGCCCTGAGGGATGGGGGCTGACTAAGAGAACCCACCTCCACCAGCAGAACATGTGCCAAGATGTCACCAAGAAGAGAAGCCATATACCCTTCAAGGGGCCCAGGACAGTTAAAGAGACCCTTAGATCACTTTAAAACTCTTGTCAACGCCAAGAAAAACCTTTACAGATCAACCAGTTGTCAATTTCCCCAAGTGAAAACCTACTTCACTTAAAGTCTACTTGAGTTAAACATTAAAAAAAAAATAAATCAGCTTCAGAACTGACACTTCATGTTTCCTGGATATTATACTGGGGTTCAACTGGTGAGATTCCAGATGCCCGCTGGGCTTCAGGTCCTTCCCAAATGGCCATTTTACAAAACTCCCATTTTGAAAGAGGAAAAACGTTCCGGGAGAAGTTCCAAGTCAGGGATAAAAATCCTCCCACGCTTTGTCACCGTCCTATGAATACTAAATAACATTGAGGTACCTTAGTGGCAGCTTAGGACGTTGGTTTTTATTGGGAGGTTGCAAAAGAGTCATCTACTTTATTTTCCTTTCCCATGGTGTTTTTAAAATCTGGGAATGGCACACAAAACTCCAGATTTGTATCTTGCCTTGAAATATGTGAACGTCCACCAATATGCCAACCGTAGACCCTTTGTCAAGTGGAGGCAACTGGCGTGAACTTAGGGTTGCGCCTGCCTTCCAGTATATACCATAGTCCCCACCATTCTCTTATGCTAACACCAGCTCACTTTCTCATTGATGCTGCCTGCCTTTGAGTCTGTGGACCCTGACAGGGAAATAGAAAAGGGGGACAAAAGCAGCTATGCTCTCTGTATGTCGGGATTTGGTTCATCTATCTGCCTAATACCGCCTCGTGAACTGGCCTGTCATACCCAGCAGTTTAGGTGGTGTTCTGTGGAGGTGAGTTAGTGTCCAAAGCTTGCAAGATTGACAGCCCAGGAAATAAGGAGCGCTATCTATGCAGCAGTAGCAAGGCAGGTTAGGGAAGTATTGACAAATGAATTGGTTTTTCCTATAGTCCCCCACATGTTTACCTCACAGCAATGTGGATGATCATTAGCTAAAACATTTCAACACTGACAGTGGGAGATAAATCTTGGACTTATGTTTTATGTGCTTCCTTCCATAAAACTGGACTCTGATGGCACTGAAGAGTGAATGAGCCTTTTCTTCCCAGCTCATTTTTTTACTGAGCTCCCTTCGGTAAGAGGTACTGGGGAGAAAGTACGAATAGAAAGATGAGTAATATGTGGCTTCTGCCCTCGTGGAACTTTCAGATTAGTGGGGAAAACTGACATGAAGACAACTGAATATAATTTGGGGCAGACGAACATAATACAACTGACTTGGAGTCACATGATGGGGGAGAGAAGGCAGGCTGGATACTGGAGTCTGGACACAGGAAGTAGAGGATGGGGTAAACGTAGGAGAACAATCCAGAAAAGTAGTTCAAACAGACTGAACTAGACTAGAAAGAGGCATTAAGAATGGACAGAAAGGTTCATGCATTTAACAAAAGGCACTCAGGAGCTCAGTATTCAAAAGAAAAGTCAGTTCACTCCCATTCCCACAGGGAAACTCTGGTCAGATTTGAATGGTGGGGGGAAAATGTGAATGGTGGTGGTGAAAGTGTGACTCATTAGGCCCCTTTAGACCTGATCAAACCCCAAATACTATCCTTGCTCTCTTGTTCACCACAGATCCTACCCATCTCCAGTGTCCAAAGCCAATCCACATCACCTATCATCCACATTTAAATAACCAGATTTGGGGCACCTGGGTGGCTCAGTTGGTTAAGCAACTGTCTTCAGCTCAGGTCATGATCCCAGGGTCTTGGGACTGAGCCCCATGTTGGGCTCCCTACTTGGCAGGAAGTCTGCTTCTCCCTCTCCCTCTGTGTGCTCTCTCTTTCTCTCTCTCTCTCAAATGAGTACATGAATAAATAAACCTTTAAAGAAAAAATAAATTTAAAGATTTTTTTTTTTTTTTTGACAGAGAGAAACACAGCGAGAGAGGGAACACAAGCAGAGGGGATGGCAGCGGGAGAAGCAGGCCTCCCGCTGAGCAGGGAGCCCGATGCGGGGCCCCGATCCCAGGACCCCAGGACCATGACCAGAGCCGAAGGCAGACGCCCAATGACTAAGCCACCCAGGCGCCCCAGAAAAAATAAATTAAAAAAAACCAAGATTTATTTTTAGATATGATTTTTAAAACATTTTTTAAAAGTCTTTTGTCAGGTCCCAGAATGAATCATCACATTTTGGCCTGGAATGTCATTCTCTAAGAGGCTTCCCTAGGTAACCACATCCCCTCCATCCAACTTTCCAGTCCTCTTCTGTATTCTAAAAGCAATTCTGCCATACCTTTTTTCTAGCATTTACTATACTGTGTTCAGTTACTTACTTACATTACATGTCTCTTATACCAGCCCATGTTCGAAGTATCTGGAATATAGGAGGGTAGTGGATTGAATGATGCCTTCCCTTATCCGCATAAAAGATCTGTCCACCTAGAACACTTGAAGGTGATCTTGTTTGGAAAAAGGGACTTGGAAGATGTAATTAAGGTAAGGATCTCCAGATGACACTATCCTGCATTATACGAGGGGGCCCTAAATCAAATGACGGGTCCTTACAAGAGACAAAGGAAGAGAAGACACAAAGGAGAAGACCATTTAAAGACAGAGGCAGAGACTGGAGCATTAACAGCCATGATGCTCGAAGAGACAAAGAGAGATTCTCCCCTACAGCCTTGGGAAAGAGCATGGCTCTGCCAGCATTCTCGTTTCTCAAGTCTGGCCTCCAGAGCTGCGAGAGAATAAATTTCTGTTGTCAGTTTGTGGCAATTTGTTCTGACAACCCTAGGAAACTAACAGAAGGTGGTATTCAATGCATACTCTCTTAAACAGTTATTCACTTGATTAATAATTGATTTAGGGCTAGGATGATCCCCAGTCCAATGAGTGCAAGCCAAAAGAGGAAGTAGTCAGCTCCTCAAAAATAAGATGGCAAAATCTAATGTCTTTAGGGTTTTTTTTTGTTTTTTTTGAGAGAGAGAGAGAGAGAGAGAGCGAGAACTAGTGTGTGAGTTGGAGGAGGGGCAGAAGGAAAGCAAGAGAATCTTAAGTAGTATCCATGCTGGGCACGGAGCCTGATGTAGGGCTTGATCCCATGACCCTGAGATCATGACCTGAGCTGAAATGAAGGGTCGGATGCTTAACCCAGTGAGCCATGTAGGCACCCTGGCACAATCAACTGTCTTAACCACAAAATCATTGGCTGTCCCTGAAGTCATTAAAAACTGAAGTGTTTCTACCTTCCTCCCTCACCTTACAGAGATATGGAAGTGGAAAATTGAGTACAGTGAAGGGAAGATTCTTTGATTGGCTCTGCCAGGTCTTGGGGTCACTATGGATTGGCTGGTGCCCCAAAGTTGATACCCAAACTAGCAGCTACCTCCAGTCTCCATGGGGGACAGGGAAAGCTCTCTCCACTTGCTTATACCTATGAAAAGCCACACTTGCAGAAATCATAACTACAAATGTTGCAATGCCTCTTTGTTCTCTGGGAAGACCCTCCTTCTTGCACCTCGGCTTTGGTAATGAGTCAACTATTGGACTTAACGTTTGGGTTTCACATATATTTTCCAGAAACACATCATTTAGGAAAGTGAGGAACTTGTGTATAGAATGTTAAGTTAAAGGAGGAAAAATGAGTTAAAATAGTGTATTCAGGGGCGCCTGGATGGCTCAGTCATCAAGCGTCTGCCTTCGGCTCGGGTCATGATCCCAGGGTCCTGGGATCCAGCCCCACATCGGGCTCCTTGCTCAGCAGGAAGCCTGCTTCTCCCGCTACCATTCCCCCTGCTTGTGTTCCCTCTCTCGCTGTGTTTCTCTCTGTCAAATAAATTAAAAAAAAAATCTGAAAAAAAAAATAGTGTATTCATTTCAGTACCACTTTTAAAAAGTTTAAAACCCAGATTAGATAGAACTAAGTGGGGACCAGAGGATAAAGGAACTGAATTTCTAGCTGTAAATATTTCCTGGTAGTGAGAAAGCTCGTTAGACATTTTTTGAACTGGTCTATTTTTGTGTGTTTTAACTGACCACACTTTTTCCTATCAGATAAGAAAAAAAAAAGCTTGAAAATTAGTAAACATGTAGTAAATACACTAAATCAAGGCTATAACATCTTGAGGATTCAGAAGCACAGTGAGCATTGATCCAGGAGATTAATATTTACAGGCAGGCTGCCCAGATTTGAATACACGGACTTACGAAAGAGTGGCATCCAGCATCAAGCCCATGAGGGAAAGGACAGAGATTGTAAGACGGTGGTTAAAACTCAACTTGTGGAAAAAATAAAACAAAACAAAACAAAACAAAAAACTCAACTTGTGGAAGGCAGACCGGAGCTGGAGTTTCAGGGCTTCAATAACTACGTGACCTTGGGCAAATTCCCTAACCATTCAAATTAAGATAGATAGTATACAAAAATCACTTAGCATAACATCTAATACATAATAAGCTTCAAGGAAGTATCAATAATCTCCCAGTTATCATCACATAGGTTATCAATAGTTTAGACTGTCATAAAAATTAATTTCCAATTCTTTCATAGAATGAAGCAGGACAAAATTAAGAAGGTGAATAATTTGAAACTGAATATTCCCCTATTATTTCAGGGTAATTTGTGTTGAGATTGACTTATATCTCACTCTGGTCCATGGGAGTAGATATTTTCCAACTGACTACATATTTATATAATATTAAAATTAATTAATTTTCTTATTTATGAGGAGATTCTCTGGTTAGGTGTCTTACACTATTTGATAAGAATTGGGTTTTTTTTCAGATGTTAATGTCCACAGCAGTTTTCAGCAGGGGAGAACTTTTGAGGCTTTTCAATGTTATCTATTACCTAATTTTACAAAAGAAGAAACAAGGCCTGAATGTCCCCACAGCTGCCCAGCTAGATACTAGTATGGAAGTCAGGACTTGCATTTCCTCGACCAGGCAAGACCTTTCCATGGGCCCATACCAGTTCACCTCTGGCACAGAATCAAGCACTACAAACATTCTGCTTCCATATTACTGAAGGAGGTAGGGAGCTGTCAAAGCAGCTTCCTGGGGACAATTCATGCTCAGACAAGGACATTAAGTGAAGTCAGACAAGACTCCGAGGATTAACTGGTGAGCAAGTGAAACTTGACTCCAAAAGAGGATTAGGTGAGTTTTTCTGACGCTTGGTTTACTACCACTTGAGAGGATTAGGTGAGATTAACTACAAAAAGTATCATGATACCACTTGTTTTATTTTCATAATGTTGACAGATACATCTCCCTTATTCACTCATAATGTCTCTCTTTTCTTTCCCCTATTCAGAACATGCTTGCCTGTGGGATTTGGAAGATCTGTGGAATATGAGTTACTCTGCAGCAATGGTGGGAAGGATGGTGACAGCATGATGATACCTTTATCCATCCTCCCTCTTTGCATCAAAATTATTCTTCACAGGGCCAAATACCAAACCCTGAAAAAAAAAAGTAAAAATAATAGAACTTCATCAAAGACATCATATGTTTCTAACCCCAAATGTAAGTAAGAGGATGGTGGGAAGATTTTTTTCCTGTTGCCTCAGTACCAGGTTTCAGAGACCAGAGCTGAGGTTAGAAAAGCTTTAGGAACCCCACATTTTGAAGAGAGGATGCCCAAAATGCAACAGGTCAATTTTTCTGAGGCTTACAAAGAAGGCATTAAAACTACTATGAGTCCTAACAGCTACTACCTCAACCCCTCACCTCACCCTTCCTCTTCCTCAAAACTGAGGTACGAGATGGCCAGAGATTCCCTGGAGTCTTCAGAAAGAGGGATTGGCAGTTACATCTTACTTCCCTCTCTCCTCCCAAAGTAAACTGTGTGTATGTCAGGGGGAGGGGTGGATGGTGGTGGGAGGATAGCCTCCAAGAAACTCACTCACAGAAACCAGGGATGCCAGGGAGCTAGGGAAACTAGCATCTTATTCTCAGGTGGATCTTTGAGAAAAATGCCAAAATTTGCAGACTCACCCATGTCCTAAGCAACAAATGGTAAGGTTCATGGATATACGTGACATATATCTATGGCATTGGGGGATGGAGAGGATGGAGGGCCTCTAAAGACATATACACACTTGCTTCTCACTCGAAAATTTCTCAAAGGCAGAAAGTTTACCAGAGCTGTCTGAGCAAAGCTTGAATACAGACCACACTACTATGTGTCTAAGAAGAAACTGAGGGAAGATACCATCACTCTAGGGTCATGAGTGTGTCTCCCATAAAGTCATGGACCACACGAGGAGTAGCATGTTCATTGTGATAGGCCACTTCTGCTGCACTTGGCAGCCAAGACATTGAGGGGGAGACTCCAAGAGTTACTCACGAAGACGACAATGAGGAGAGGACGAAGCGGCATTCTACTCTTGATTAACATTGACTTAGTGTACTCATTGATCCAGCCCTGGGTCTGTGTGACCAGAGAAGATAACTCCTAGAAAGAAAGGACAGAGAATGGCAAAGAACTGTCCTATACACTTGCCTTTTGCTAAATGGCAAGTATTCATGTGTTTTCTGGAGATGAACTAGAGTCTGCCCGGAGCCGAATCTCGAAGGTTAAGGAACAAGGCATGGGGAGGCACTACAGGGCCCTCCATGGAGTTCATACCTGCGCCGCATGAGAGAGCCAGTGCTTGGAAGCCTAACATGGAAAGAAGCAGACACAGCAGAGAGACAGCTGTACCATCAGCCCTCGAGTACAGAGACAATGGTTCCCTTGCTCTATCTGCTCTCTACCCCAACCCACAGCAGGGGCTACGGCTTGAAGTAGCAAGAAGGTATCTCCAAGCAAGATCACCCATCTTCCCTGCTCCATCCCACCTACTCAAGCTCTCAGGGTCCCAGCCTACGCCTATTCAAAGGGAAAGAGAGAAGAGATTTAAGTAAAGTTTCAGGCTGGTCCAGACTTCCCATTAAGTGATGGAATATGACCTAGAGATGTGACAAAGTAGATGAAAGCAGTGAATGAAGAAAATTATTTCCTATTATAGGGCTCGCTGAGAGTTAGCCTCTTCAATGGGCCTCACTTGTTAAATATAAACTTTGTTTTTTAAGGTCAATTGTGTTCACTGCAAAATTGGGTGGAAAGGGCAGAGAGTACCCATATACCTTCCCCCTCATATACGCAGAGCTTCCCACCATGAGAGTCCCACACCAGGCTATGTTTGCTGCCGTCTAAGAGCCAACATTGACACGTCATTATCACCCAGAGCTCATAGTTCACATTAGGGTTCCCTCTTGGTACTGTATGCTCTATGGGTTTTAACAAATGTATAATGACATGTGCAGACCATTAGCATCTCATACAGAATAGTTTTCACTGTCCTAAAAATACCCAGGATTCCACCTAGAACATACCTTTTCCATACAGATCTTCTCTGGTACAGGAATGGGCTCAGTCAAGATTTTCATACCCTAACCTCTGCACAATAGTGAATAATAACCCTCTTTAAGGATATTCTTGGCATTTCATAGTTGAATAAGTGGCACTTTGGTATTATTTTTTTGACTGTTTATCCCTTTCTTTGGGGGGAGGGTGTGATTCCTGTTCCTAGGATATTCTAATATGTATGAATGGAGTCTACCAGTATCCATTAAAATAAAACCAGACAGCATTTCCGCCTCTTTCCATGAGGGCTTTACTTATAACTCTGATGTGATCTTTCCTGGGAAGAAGGTGATATTATCATCATTTTACAAATGAAGCGCAGAGAATTAACATGCCCTGAGTATTAAAGGCTCCACATTCAGCCTGCGGGAAAACTAAAATTAAGTAAATATAAGAGTCTCTTGTTTAACCAAGTACTTCATGCCTACAAAACACAAGGACATTTTTCCTAAGAATGCTGATCAGGAGCCTATTTTCTTTTATTTTAAGTGGAAAAGAATTATAATCCATCATAGTTTAATACAAAGCCCCCTAGTGATTTCCTAAAATGTAACTAAAATACAGCAAATTGCCTACATACGTAAGTAACAAATTACCCTGTTAGGTTATAACATGATTAAAATATTGCTTCCTGGTTACCAAACAATGACTCCTATTAACCAAGAATTGCTGGTAATTCAGCATGCTCTCCAAATACCCGACACCACACTGCGATGTCCTCACGGCTGAATTTGGAATTTAAGAGACCATTCCAGCATTTAGTTTAAAAAGTTGTACTAAGTTTTAGGCTCATGAATATAATTTTTTTAAACAAATATGAGTCAAAACATATTTTGTTAAAAAACATGTAAGTTCTGTGAAGTTTGGGTATTAAAAAAACAAGGCATGGTATCAGGAAATAAGCCAGGAGCCATTCTGCAAGGGAAGCCCGAATGTCCTTTGAAAGCCGAATCTGAAAGAGCCCCTGGAAAGGGGCAGCCTCCACGGTGAGCTATCCGGAAATGCATTTAGAAAAAATCACATCCATGTTGGACTGATTTCTAAATAAAATGGAATTCCAAGGGACCGTCTCGCTCTCTGGGCCCAACATTTTTAGCAGCACCTGCGCCAAGTATGGAAAAGTGTATTTATTTGGAAGGCCTTGAAGGCAAGTTAAATTATCGGTTTCCCTCCCTTTAGGGACTATTAGCCCTAATTAGGAGAAACTAGGCAACTGTTGTTTAAGAGCCAGGATGAGGTGTGTCAGTGACTTCCTTGGGCCTAGTCATGGTGTTGTGCTTAGGTGGGGCACTATCCTTTTGCTTAGGAAGTACATGGGGAAGTATTTAGGGGTTAAATGTCGTGATGTCTGTAATGTACAAACAGTTCGTTGCAATACATATATGTAGTGTAACAAGTATACGTTGTATGTACAGATGTGAGACAAGAGGAAAGGGAGATAGAGCAAAATAACTGCTAAAGCTATCTACAGAGTCTATGACTTGTCAGTGTACTCCTTGTTCAACTTCTCCACAAGTTGGAATGTTTTCAAGGGAAAAACACAGAAAAATATTTGTTGATGGCACTGCAGTTGAAAATAAGGAATCAACGTTTTTCTTGGTTAATGTTTCACTATTTTACTGCAAATACGTGGCATATTTGTCATAAAAATATGACAGAAAAGAAAATAAGTTACTAGAAAATAATCAATTATCCCAAATATAATTTAATCCAAATGGACTCTTTGCCAGTATTTTGGTTATAACAATCCAGATTCTTTCCAAGTAGCTACATTTGAATTAAAGTGAGATGTTATTCTTAGAGGCTTTTGTTTTCTATTATTTAATATGTTAGAAAAATGTATAAAACATAAAATATAATAAAATATATAATAATGTATATACTAAATATATACAATAAAATAATAAAAATTAAAAATACGTAAAAAGCACACTCATCTACATAATTTTGATGGCTCTGTAGAAATTCATTATAAGGATAAATTATAATTTGTTTAATCAATACTTTATTTATTTGTTTTAAAGGTTTTATTTATTTATTTATTTGACAGAGAGAGAGAGATCACAAGTAGGCAGAGAGGCAGGCAGAGAGAGAGGGGGAAGCAGGCTCCCCGCTGAGCAGAGAGCCTGATGTGGGGCTCGATCCCAGGACCCTGAGATCATGACCTGAGCTGAAGGCAGAGGCTTTAACCCACTGAGCCACCCAGGCACCCAAATCAATACTTTATTTTAGAACATTCAGTCTGTCACCTGTTTTTTATTACCACAAAAAACTTGCAGAAAATAATAACTATAATGACCTGTAATATATTCTTGCTATTTGTAACAATGTTTTCTTAAAAATACTTCAAGTACTAATTATAGCTGACCCTTAAACAATGGGGGTTAGAAATGCTGAATTCCCGTGGAGTTTAAAATCCGAATATAACATTTGAGTCCCCTAAAACTTAGCTACTAATAGCCTACTGTTGACCAGAAGCCCTACCAGTAACAGTTGATTGATACATACTTTGTGTTATTTGTATGACATGTTGTATTCTTATAATAAATTAATCTAGAGGGAAAAATGTTAAGAAAGTCATATGGAAAATATATTTATAGTACCACACTCTATTTATTGAAAAAACCCACCTGAGTAGTTGTAACCTATGTTTTACAAGGGTCAAGTATCTCAGGAAATTTTACCATATTGGTTCTCAAAAAAATCTGTAGTCTTACAATAATGATTATTAACAAGGTACAGGAATTCATTTCTCCCAATTTTTTCATCTTCACCACTTAAAGATATAAAATATGAACATTTTTTCCTTTTATTCCTTGATTAGCAGCAAGGTTGATCATTACTTTCATAAGCCAAGTGAACAGCTTCTCTGGACTTTTGTCTTAAAAATATATAAAAAATATATATATATATATTAAAATATATATATTTTTTTTTTAGTCCAGTTTTCCTATAGAACATTATCATTTTCTTAATTTGTGAGAACTTGTTATATATGAAGAATATCAATATTCTTTCTAGGATATACATTGCCAACATTCCTCAAGTTCTTTTTAAACTGAATTAATAGTTTTGAGTCATTTTAAAAAAGATTTTATTTATGAGGTGCCAGCCAGTTAAGCTTCTGACTTTGACTCAGGTCATGATCCCAGGGTCCTGGACAGAGCCCTGAGTTGGGTGGGGGTGGTCCCTGCTCAGCAGAGAATCTGCTTCTCTCTCCCCCTCTGTCCCTACCCTCTTTGCTCATGCTCTCTCTCTCTCTCAAATAAATAAAATCTTTTTTTAAATATTTTTTTTATTTGAGGGACAGAGAGTGTGAAATAAAGCAATATTCCCAGTTTGACAGAGTCTCTCCTGAATATTTAGAAGGAGTAACGTATAAACAAACTAAAATATTTACAGAAATGAGTATCAGCACCCTACACTTTCCTCCTCATCTCTTCCATCCTCACTTAGGAGTAGACAGTCTATACAGCACTGAGATCGCCATGCCCTTAAGCTACTTCTGGGCTCAGTGGTTAAAGACTATTTCTTTCCACTGGCCTCCATTCCTTGTCTAATATCTCCTGCAAATTCTCCTCACAACTCAGGGTGATAACAATCAGTGTGTAATGCCAAAGAACCAAAAGAGAGAGCGAGAGAGAGAGAGAGAGAGAGAGAGACCAAGAGTAGGCCAGTGAAGTAATTCCCGATGAGAAGTTTTCCCAGTAGATACCTCTTACACCCACTGGTGACTGCTAGATCTAAGTAATCAACTCAATTCTTCTCTCAGGCGGTTAAAAATCAGATGTGAGACACAAGCACCAACACCAGAGAAAAGCAAAAGACAAGAACCACATACGGAGAAACTAGCAAGCAGAAACCATTGTCATAAACAAAGTCATAAACCAAAAGAAACTATGAAGTAAGTAGGTGGATAAAAGGTCAGAAAAGGTAGAAGAAAGAAAAATATAATACCGTTACAGTAGGAGAGAAAGAGAGAGAGAAGCTCAGTAATGAGGACACCAGAATACATAACGTATGTCAAGGAAACCCTCTGAGACGACAAGAGCTCTTCTCCCTGGACCAGCGGAGTGAGCTTATGCATCTTTGGAGTCTGACTTTTCATCTCTAGAACACGGTCTCATGTTCCCTGCTTTTCAGCTATCCTTTGCAATACATCACTAATATTGAGATATCCTATGCTATTTCTCCATCCGTGTGACCTGTTAAGCTCCTAACTAAAACGATTTCTCGGTATCATTTCAGTTTGTGCCATCCCAATGTCATAGTGTGTTTTCCAAGAATTACAGGAGCCTGTTGAACATCTCTGTCCCATAGGCACACTTTCCCTCCCACTGAATGTGCCAAATAATTGATGATTTCTTTATTCCAGAACTGTTAACATTCCCCGCAATCATCAGTATAAATACTTTATTAATAATTTGTATTTATAGAACATCTGCCTCCCGAAGAGCTCAGAGCTGTTTACAAATATCATCTCATTAATCCTGATAGCAATCCCCCCCTTTTTTTTAATAAGGTAGAAATGTGTAACAGCTAATGGATACTGTCATCTCCATTTGACTCGTGGGAAAACTGAAATCCAGAAAAGAGTTGCCTTTTCAGGTTCAACCAGAAATCTGAGAAACAGCACAAAAATATAATCTGGAATTTCTGCCTTCTTATAGTTTATGTTCTTCCTTAAAAACCTCTTATTTCAGGTCACACACATATTCACTGGAATCACAAGTATAAGTTTTTAAATACAGCTTTCTCTATTAAGGGTTAAAAAAAAAAAGCCCCATAAACTCAAGTATAAAAACTTCGTGGAGTTTGACTTGACTTTTCAAGAGGTTATCACTACAGTTGGAGTCACGAAGAATGATTCAATTCTAGAACTTAGCATTTTCAACAGCATTTTCAAGCTAGTAAAAACATTCCTGCTTGACATCTGAATGTGCTTTCCCCCATATTGGAAATAGAACAAATTTAAGACGACAAAAGTGAAAATAATAAAGTTTTCGAGAAGGATGCAAGAGATGGCACCTCAAAAACATCATTGATGGTGAACGTTGAATAACTGCCACATGCTAGGTATATCCATGCATTATGTCATTACAACTCTATGAGACTGACATTTTATTTTATAGGGAAGGAAACTGAGGATCAATGCAGCAAAACAAATGGGGAAGCTGAACTTGAATCCCATGGTCTCTGCTTCCCTCACCTGTGCTTTCAGCTAACACCACCCAACGAGGATACATAATGGTAATCACCTGCTGCCACTTTTGTTGTTTTGAATGATATAATCCTAGAATCAGAGAGCCAGCCAGCTATAACATGGTACAGGTGTCATAGTTTATGTTTTATGTCATTTACAGAAAAACTGAAGGAAGGTTATTGAATAATAGTTGGGTTTTTTGGGCTTGTCTTATTTATTTTTTTGAAAGAGAAAGGGCACAAGCAGAGGGAGAGATGGAATCTTAAACAGGCTCCACACCCAGCATGGAGCTTGAGCTCATGACCCTGAGATCATGACTTGAGCGGAAACCAAGGATCAGACGCTCAACTGACTGAGCCACCCAGGCGCCCCTAAACAACAGTTTTTAATGTTGGAAATCCTTCAACAATGTTTGCATCTTAGACCCTGAAATATAATTTAGTTGCCTAAAAAAGCCCACTATCAAGACAACTCTACAGAAAGAGGGTACGGCTAGTAAAATCGGGACCAAATGGAAACTTTTTCAAACTCATTACTTATCCCTAAAGGAGCAGAACTAGGTCCAAAGTTTCCTGTGAGCACACAGATCCATAGGAAGATTCCACCAGACACCTAAAACATATTAATAGAGAGCATCTGTACATATCTATAAAAATTTTTCTGATTCAACAACCTATTCACAACTCAAGCAAAGAAAGAAATTAGCCCTTCCTCAGTTTTTTCCTTCTATTCAGCCTTCAT
>CM053607.1:115294998-115312568 GCA_028646535.1 Procyon lotor | reverse complement strand
AGGCAGGTGAACCCAGGGGGATTAGGATTTGGAATGAAGAAGATCACAGTGTATGTATTTACCAGCTTTGGCCCTGGGCCATCTGAATGTATGTCACTGAGAATAGATGGTGTCTCCCCCACAGAGACTGTGTATCTCAGTTAATACCAGTATGGACCCTGGAGAGGGTCTTTTTGCTGGTTAGATGCTCTTGGAAGTTCCTCTGGTAACACCCTCTTGGAGAGAAAAGATAAAAGGGAGGAGGAGGAGTGACTGGGAGATATTCTTGGTTTTTTCTGTTTGTTCCACCACCCCCCCCAACCACCACCACCACCACCCCACCCCCCCCAGCCCCAACCACCACCAAACAACCCAGGCAGTGACCAAGGTTACTTTGAATTGGTAGTAATGTATTTTGCTATTTGGCTAAGTAGAAGAGAAGGAGTAAGAGAAGTTGAGTTGTAGATAATAAAGTCAACACTTTTGCCCACCAGAGTTTATGGTGATGAAATTTGTTCTTGCTACATTGATAATGAACTGAATGTTTTTCAGCAACCTCACTGTTCCAAAGTATCTCATTTGTGCCTTGTTAGTGGTCACTGAACTGCAAAGTTAACTTTTGTTATATTACCTACCTGTTCCTAAGTGAGATTCACCAGTAAAAGACAATCCATCTAAAGTAGTTGACTTCCCTTGCCCTACCGAGAAAGGAAAGCTTGAGGGCCATCAACCTACTGGATCTTCCATGTCTAGCACAGTCATCTTGTAATTATCTCATTGAGCACTTGGCCTTCCAACAGTCCCTCCACTCATGCTGTGTATTCAGATATATGCAGCATTTCATGAATATAGGCTTTCATCTCTTACCATGTCTGTTAGGTTGGTTTAAACACCTTGGCACTGTTTCATCATTATTATTTCTCATGGGTCACTTGTTTTTGAAGTATTTATTTTTGATTACTCAATTTTATATGGTCAGAGAGAACCCTTGATCTTAAACAAGTCAAAGAATGCCCATGACCTGGGAACTCTATAATTTACCTTGAATTTTTGTTAGAGGCACATTACACTCTGAGCAGTTTCTCCTCAACTTCTTCCGTAGTACCTTCTCTGGTAAAATAAAGTGCTTTTATTATTATATGCATTTATTCACAATAATTGTGTTTCTTTGTTTTGGGGCTGAATGACTCCAGTCACTGAATTTTTCTTTCTAGGTTGCTTCTGATGATTTCCTTGGTCATACTCTCTTTTTGCTTTCCCACAGGATTTTCCTTTTGAGATGCACAAAACTCAGTCTATTAGCAAATTAGTTCTGGTAGCCAAAAATCAAAGGTTTTTTTCTCTTGTCTGCCAATTAGAGGGTGATGTTTGTCCCCTAGTGAAAATTTAAGTTACAGATTTAGTACCACCTGCATATTTGGTTCATCATAGTAGTGTCTTAAGGCTAGCCTGCTTTGGGAGAGGTTTCAACTACAAAGGTCAGAATGACTGTCTTTTAGCAGCATAAAATACATATCTAATAAACATCAACTGGCTCTAAAATAATCATAGAATTTATTATTTCCATTCACACAGAAACCAATTATCTGTTTTAGTCATGGAATTTTATTCAACCTGGAATAGTTAATGGTATTTATGAGGTACTTACCATGTATTGGGTAATTGTCTAGGTGCTTTACGTATGTTAATTTAATCTGCCCAGCCCTAGGAGGTAAGAGAAATGATCAGTCCCCTTCTACCAATGATGACCTAAGGCTAAGAGAGTAGGTAGACCAGTTATCCAGATTCTTGGCATAGGAGACCGAGACAGGATTTGAACCCAAGTAGTCTGATGCCAGGATAGTGCTTTAAGCTCTGCCATAAAAACTAAACTGTGTGACTCTTAAGAGCTATGCATTGATTCTTAGGCATTTCATCAGATTTTCTCCCTTTCAAGCTTAGTTACTTTCTAAAGGCACATTTTGCTTAACATCGATTTCAAATGTGTTACATCTAGCTCCATGAAACTTTTCAATTGAATTGATTTAGAATTAAGTAGTGCATCTTTCAGAAAAGTTTAGATAATGAACTTTATTTAGGCACGTTTCTCAGCATTGGTCTAAGTTTTTGCGATAGAGTTGCATTCCAACACCACCTAATATAAATTATTATTTTTTTAATCTAAAAGTTGACTCTCTCGTTGGGCATGTAGTGGATGGGTTGCTCCACAATTTTTTTTTTTAAGTAGGTTCCATGTGGAGCCCAACACAGGGCTTGAATTCATGACCCTGAGATCAAGACCTGAGCTGAGATTAAGCATCAGTCACTTAACCGACTGAGCTACCCAGGTGCCCTTGGTCCACACATTTTCTCCTTTTTCATTGTCAGTATTAAGTCCATTAGCAAACAAAAGTACATCAGGTTTCTTGGTAATTGAGATGGGACAGGACAAAAGAACCCTCCTTATGGGCAGAAATGAGTTCTACACTAGCAAGATACTAAATTTCAACAAAGATACCATGTTTGATATGTCTGCAGGAAAGTTTGTCGCCCGAAATGGTGAGCTGTTTTTTAGCATTTTTCAATGCTAAAAATGGTATGTTACCGGTGCAGAAAAGGTGGAGGCATGTTTTTTTTTTTCTGTTTCTCCAATAATTTTAGTTCAAAGAGGACCCAGCTTTAAGTTACAAGATTAAGATGAAAAGTAAAGAAGTAGCCACAGAAAGAAGTCAGAAATCTGTACACTCTTACAGCTGTGCCTGGCCAGTAACTGTTTATGAAAAATACACAACGAAGTGAAGAAAACAACTGAGGAAAATCTGCTTGGATCTGAAGTGGTAGTACAGGGGAGAAAAAAAAAAAAAAAAGACAATTAACTAAAGAATATTGATCTGATGTCCTACCAAACTCAATGTCATTTGTTTCCATTGTTCAGTCTGAAGGTGGGCATGAAGAGAGCTCTGTGCCATTAGATCCGAGAGAAAGTTATATAAATGGCTGCATATCCTTGAGACCAAGTCAGGTTTCACCTTTCCAAGATGTGTTTGGAGGTTATGAGTGAATCTCTGAGAAGTTAAGGTAAATGGGCTGAAAACAGAGGGAGCTTTCACTGCCTGGGGGTGACCAACAGAAACCAAAACTCAGGGTCGGATTCTGTGGTTTTATCTTGGGTGCTAAAGGCTTAGCTCTAATTCCTGCAAAGGAATCACAGCCAGGTAGCCTCACGTGTACAACAAAAGGTAGAAAGCAAACTAATACAGTCCACATAGTTCAGCATTATTTTGAGAAATTATTTTTCCATCTGCCCTCTTCATCTTTGACACCTACATAGACATAGAACACTTGCGAGCGCACGCACACACACATGCACTCGCTACCGAATTGGACAAAAATGCATTTGAAAATTTATTAAGCAATTCCTACCAAATCGAAGGGTAATGAAGATTTTCGATTTAAGCCAGCGTGACTGTGTACAAGTGTGTGTGTTCATCTAGTGGGGCAGCCAGTCATATATAGACTGAGTTGTCTATAAAATCTGAGAAATCTGGTGTTTTAAGAAGGGTGCTATCGATCAGAATGCAGCTTCTCAAGAATCCTTGCTGCCTTGCTGAACCACAGCAGCAAGTCACTTGAGAGTGCACTGGGGCCAATCACACTCTGTCATCGTGTCACGGATCATAATGAAGCAGAGAGGCTGACTGGACCAACAGTCCTCACTGCTAATCTCCATGCCAGACTGGAGGCTTGAGGAATTTTCTGATGGGGCTAGAGGGGAAGAGAATGAAAGCTGAAGTAAATGATTAAAGCCAAATGAACCCCATAGGTGAAATTATTTTAATAGCCACATGTCTTAGAGCCAGAGTTTTGATGAATAAGAAAATGAACAGAACAAGTCAGAAATGCCCTCGCTGCCTCAGGTCAGTGAGTAGTAGGGTCAATCATTGCATAGTGGGATTGCCTTCTGCCTGGGAGCCAGGCATCCAGAGACACATGGTGAAGAGGGAAATACAGGTCATTGCAAGGGAAATGGACCCTTTTCAGACCTTACCACTGGAAAAAGTAGAAACGTATACCTCTTTTGTTCATGTCCTCTTTCCTTTTACAAATTTAAGGACTCCCTCAAAGAGCAGGTTATTTTTTAAAAATTTATTAAATTTTTTTATAATAATAAATAGAATAAATAAAATAAAATTATTTATTAAAAATCACGGAAGGGTGATTTTTTGAAAAATTAATTTATTTGACAGGAAGCATGCACACACAAGCGGAAGGACGGACAGACAGAGAGGGGGAGGCAAGGAGTATCTCCTCCCCAAGGAGCAGAGAGCCCCACTTGGCTGGCGCTAGATCCTAGGACCCTGCTGACTAAGCCACCCAGGTGCCCCAGAAGGGTGACTTTAAAAAATTTTTATTTATGTATTAAAAAGATTTTTATATTATTTGGCAGAGGCACAACAAGAGAGGGAACAGAAGAGGGTGAGATAGGAGAGGGAGAAGCAGCTTCCTGTTGAGCAGGAAGTGTGATGCGGGGCTCCATCCCAGGACCCTCAGACCATGATCTGAGGGGAAGGCAGACGCTTAAGGACTGAACCACCCAGGCACCCCTGGGGTGATTTTTTAAAAGAAGGTTAAATAACAACATGCAAGTTTATTTACAAGGTCCCACCAGCCAATCACCATAATAAGTCAGTGTAAAGGACTTTATTTTAGTTCTGTTCATTCTTTTCCCCCTGAACATAGAGGTAATTAATTTCCATTGGAGAAAAATTGGGGAAAAAAATGTATGGAGGAAAAGAAAGAACCACTGATATTTCTGCTACCAGTAATAACTGTACATCATACTTAGATGTATTTTGTGTCCATTGTTTTTCCACACATACACATTCCTTCCATCGTTAAAGCTCTAATGTCCATAAAGTTTTATATCCCGACTTATTTAATTTAGTGATAGGCATTTTTGTCAGTAAAATTAAAAGAACGTTTAATGGCACCATTATATTTCATCACACTCCTAGATCTATAATGCACTTTTTCATTCTGATGTTGTGGGACATTTACTTTGTTTTTGTTATTATTAATCTATGATGGACATCTTTGAACTAAGAACATTATTCACATTCCTGACTATTTTTTAATGATTATTCAGAAGACCTTTATTTTTAAAAATTATGTTGCCCTTTGGTGTAAAACAAGGCTATCAAATGAGTATATATAGTATATTCCAAAGGTGGGGCCCTGCTTGGACTAATTCTTGACCTTATTTCTCGCTTTAGCTGTATGATTCAGCGGTGAATGTATCAAATGCATATTATGTAATTTATAAAACTCATTCTTCCTTCAACTTCATCAACCACACATGTGAGGCACAGAACCAATCTGTGGGTCCACGTGAAGCATCGTAGTGTTGTGGTTACCATGATTAGAGATTCATTGCTTTAGACGTTGTAGAAGTGCAACGGTTTCAGGGTGAGTAACTCTTTCCATGGATACCACCACAGCTAGATAAATGATACCTTGGGAAAGTTATAAATTTCTATCACTTGATTTCAACTGGAGAATGTAATACCACAATGCTGACTCCTCCGTCCTCATCAGATCACAAACAATGATAGACTTTCCATCTGATTCGACATGGCAGCTGAGTCTGCCGTATCCATTTCTGACTCCACAAGACTGTCAATCTCACTACTGAATAATCTAAAACATGCCTTTGCCAAGTCTCTTGCTTCCATGCCAGATGGAGGAAAACTGCCACCATATCCAATTTGTAAGCTTGAGTATCTGATCAGAGGGAGGAAAAAAAAAATCATGCTTCTTGTGACCAAGAATGGAAAGAACCACGTGACGATCCACGAATGATGAACCGATGGGAAGACGGAAAAAAAAAGCAGGACATGTAAGCTGACAACACAATCCACCTCTTGCCAGACACGGTTAATGTGTATTCATGTAAACATATAAAAGCTGTGTTTTAACAAAACTGGGTGTGCTCTAGAAAGTACTTCCCAACTGTGCAAAATGGCTCTACCCCTAAACCATTGGATAAATGAGCTTTTCAAGGCACTGCTGAAAGAGTGGGTCAGGGAAAGGTAAAATAGACTACAGATGAGGTAACGACTCAGATCAAAGTGTAAATGTTTCAGAATGGAAATCTGCACAGAGTAGAACTCTGCTCATTTCTATCTGTTTAGATCTGGCATAGAATCATACATATTTAGGCACTGTTTTTACTGTGTGATGATAATATGATTGGGGTAGCAATAATAACATTTTGAATTTTTATGGTACCTTATAGCCAATGGAGTTGAAGTGTAGCACAATATGCCAACCCAAAATATGCCATTTTAGCATGATTATTTTGAGCCTAAGTCAATCGAGGAGAAACAGATGAAAGTAAAAGCTCTCTGCCTTCCCTCTATTTGACTAACAACAGGATATGCATTTGTAAAGGGTTCCTTTCTACCAAGAACGACAGAAGGTAATCGCAGGGACAGCTCTAGACCCTTGTCAGCCCAGAACAGAATCCCAGGGGCCTAATTAATAAACTTTGCTAAAATGAGCCTGCACCTACCATCAGTGTCCCCCCCATACGTTTGTCTTCCCAATAATTTTCTCTCTTTAAAAGCTCAAAGCCCTTTCCTTTGTCTTATCCATTCACTAAAAATATATTGTTCTTTTGTCACGAGGCTGTATCAGCCCAAGTTTTGGCTCCACTTTGATATACTCATCACTGAGTGGTCCCATGTGTGTGCCCGATGCACAGGTCAGTATGCTTGTGCTTGTGATTTTTGTTGTTCGTATGTCTTTTCTCAGTCTAACTTAGGAGGTCCCCAGCCAGTGAACCTACAGGAAAGCTTTTGCCCTCCCCTACAAAGTGCCCATGTCTATTATTATTTGTATTATTTTTGATGTACATATACACACATTACACAACTCAAAGGTGGATGGACATGATATTTATAGAGGAGGAAACTCAGATAAGATTCATATATGGTATTTCCCAGCCAGAAACAAATGGGTCTGGGTTTGCTACCAAGTTTTCTCATTGCATGTCTTTCTACCCCACTTTTTACACAGACAGAATCCTAAAGCTAGCATCAAGGAACTCATACAAGGACTTTGAAGGTGGAGCTTCCCTGCCTCTGACTTACAGAGCTACTGGTGGAGATGGTCCATTCACCGAAGATGGCTTAAGTGGGCCTTTCACTGGCTACTTGTCAGGACAATACATGTGTCTAAAATGGTTCCAAGAGGCATTTTGTGGTTTGGTTTTTCAGACCATTGTGGTACTTTTTGTTCTAGTGTTCCCTTGCCCATCCCTCATCTCCTACTTAATTTGGTTTTTGGTTCAGGTCGTAGGGAGAGAGTGTCACCCAATATCAGAGCAGACATTAGGGTCAGAAAGCCTACATGGACTTGGGGGTGGATGCACCATGTTCGGGCTGTCACTAATACTGAGGACATCAACCAAGAAGGAAGTTGGTAAAGATTATTGGAAAAAATGTGTGTGACACCATATTGAAATTCAGGTAGGGAGGGCATAATTTTTTTTGTTACATTATGATGTGATGTTATTTTTAAATGATATTCTCTGTAGGTATATTTGTGTTTAAATCTTGATGTGCTTCTCTGTGTCTCTGTGTATGCCTCTGTGTGCCTGTCTGTGTGTGTGACATGCTTACCTCTGCAGGTGTATGTAGCGTGCGAATGAGTATGTGTGCATCGTGTCTATTATATGAGAGAATGTCCTCAGAATTGGTTAGAGCTGGGAACTGATGGCCTGAACTGTTCTCCTGATATTTTTATTCTGTGCATATGAAACATCTCTGTGATATTTGACTTTGTGAGCAATATTATCATTTGTGCGTGACTAGAAGTAAATAATTCATAACTTCCTGAGGTTTATAGTCTCCGACGAAGTCTTTACCAAAAAGGAGTGGTGGGATCTTTGGTAACTTGGTTGTGTTCAGGGATATTCCAGCTCCAGCATGATCCCTGACTTGAGGAGTGTCGGCTGGCAGAGCTTGAGTCAAGGGTTTTGTCCTGTGTCTTCAGTTCTCATGAGTTGGTGCATCACCACTCCTGTAATCTGAGTCTCTGGGGGTCTTTTGTTTGTTCATTTTTATGGTTGGTTTGGTGTTCACCTGTTTTAAATACACCAGCAGGGAAATTGGAATGGAGATGCTCTGGATTTTCCCACCTCCCTTGATTTACTACCAAGCAGCCTGGTGAAAAGACTTTTCCGCCAATATCATGCTTCCAATTTGACATTCCCATGGTACTTGCCATACACCTCTTTTCCCCGTTTGCCACAGTGAGTTTGACTCTTTGTCTTCAAGTTTTCCTACTAGACCTCAGGTATAATAAGGACTGAGGCTATCGTATTTGTGCTTGGTGTGTGGTACATGGCCACCCACTAAATACTGGCCTGAAGATACAAATGAATCAACAACAGGTAACTGGGGAAAGCTCCCAGAATCTCGTGCAGATGATGAGTATAAAGAATTAGTCTTGGACATGGAATCCATCTCCTCTGCTGGCGAGGCAAACAAAGCCAATTTTTTAAGTAAGTAGATTGTAAAGAACATTAGTGGCAGAATTTAGTGGAGAAGCGAGACAGCCCATGTGAAAAAGAACCTCTTCTTTTTCAATGTGAAGTTTCAGCATTTTGCTGAGTGTAAACTTCTTTTATATACTTTAACATGAAGGAAGGAGGCTGGCTTTACTAAATGCAGGATGAGGAACTTTGAAAAAGAAAAGGAGTTGAAACGCTGTATAGAAAATGTTTTAAAAGGCTAGTGCCTGCACACTATTGTATATTTGGAGATCAAGTGACCGTGAAAAGGAACGAAGAGAGACAGAGACTCCTTCCTATTTGTACCAATAAAATGTAAATGCATGTTATTTCCCTATGAACATCATCATATTGGATTTGTAGAGCACTGTGTCCTAGAATTTAAAATGCAACAATCCATAGAAAGAAACTGTTCCTCCGGCAGCCAAACCTTGAAAAAAAAATGGGATTAAAAGCAAATACATGTTCAGGGAAAAAAATTTCTTCCTCAACTCACATACTAGAAATCAAAGCAATTTTATTTCAAACTATTAGCAAGCAATGTCCTGCCTATTTACCACCTGCATTTTCCCTATAACTTATAATTAGAACTCAGCAGTAAGTATTGATTTCCAATTGATGGATATCATCTGTGCTCTAATAAACCGACAGACCTTCAGAAATCTATCCAGGGAGACCTTTAGAATCCATGACATGATTTAAACATATTTTATTTAACACCAGAGGAAATTTGCATTTCATCTCTCAGGCTTTTACGAAGCTGCTGTAAATGATTTAGCTTAGCTTTTAGATTTCAGAGTCATTTCATTTCAATTTGGGCACAGTCTTGTATAATTCTTAGCCTTTGTTCACCCAAATGGAGACGACCGACATTTAGCGTGTGGAATAACATGTCAAAAATATGGGATGCTTCAATTCACGGTTTGTGGATTTAGTGAAGATGTGGAATAAAGCCTTTGATGCGTGTAGAAATCACAGTAAAATGTAAGTGAAACCTAATTGTAAAATGGAAATGAGGTCTAATTGTTTACCATGCTCCTGTAACTGGGAGCCTGCTGGGTAATAGGCCACGACATCCCCTCCGAAGTGGTAATGCCACGTTTGCTGGGTTCAGGAAGGTTTAGCTCTCATTGTTGATGGGCAAATGGGTGGGGCGCCTCTTTCCGGAGCGAGATCCTGGGTTTGATGGGGCTGGCAGCTCGGATTCAAGGCTCTGGCACTGTGGGCAGATGACACAGACACGCAGAAAAGACTAGGTTTTCACGTTGCGGGTGGCAGGGAGGCAGATTCGTGTCCTTAAAAGGTAGCTCTGAACCAACTGAGGTTCCTAGGTGAATGCATTGTTTTCTTATTTCTCTAATCTGAGGGGAAAAAAAATAAGGTTGAGGAGTCCTCATCGTTAAATACTTGGCATTACTAATGTGTCAAAGTACCATAACTTACATTTAGATTTTTCTAGCAGAACCAAGTTTCTTGTTTTTTGGGTTTTTTGGGTTGTTGTTGTTGGTCTTGTTTAGTCTTTAAGGAAAGACGGCAACAAACAGGTTTAATATAAAGTAAGTGCCCTTGAGCATTTCTGTGTGGATTTTGTTTGTTTTCTGGAAAAAAAGGATCCTATTAGCAGGTTCATTTGTATAATAATCATTCATTAAAATAGGCTCTGTGGCAATGAAATACTGCACTTGAATTCCAGCACAAAGCCTTTAAAAAGCTAAAATGTCAAAACAATAAAACTAATTAAGGCAACAAAATAGCTTTTTCCAGCTTAATGACAAGCTGGTCCAAAAACACACTTCAGTGATTTTTCTTTCCTCCAGAGACACTTTAAGTAAAGCAGGGATAGAATTTTCCACCATCATTATCGAGCCCAGTGTCATCTAGGATCCTAGCCCAACTGAACTGTCTGGCAGAGAAGGTAACATGTCTCCTTTTGGCTTCCCTCCCTCCCTCGCTTCCTCTCTCGCTCTCCCTACCCGCCTGTCTTCCACTGACACTGATGAAGTTTTCCCATGCTCCGGGCACTGTGGAGGGCTCACAGACTGAGCCAGCTGTGGACCCTGAAGTCAAGCACCTGAGGAAGCAGACCAGAAGACAACACATAAATAAACTCTAGTCCAGGGGAGAAATGGAACATGTTTTCAAATGACAGGAAAATTGCAAGACCGGTAGATAGAACTGCTGCAGACCCTGTGCCTGGAGATCGGATTCAAATTCCACCAACTTGCTCCAGCTGTGTCTTGGTCGCAGCAAAGGCTCTAGTTCAGGGTCATGGGTTGGTCCCAGTTGTCACTCCCCTGGAGTCTCTTTGATGTGGAACAGTTCTTCGCGACATCTTTGATTTTTCATGAGGTTAATCCTTTTTGAAGATTCTAGGTCGGTCATGATATAGGCTGTCTCTTGCTTGGGGATTATTCTAGGTTTCCTGTTGATGATGTGATCGTGGTAATATATTCTTAGTTGAGGTTTTACAGAGACTCTGCTCTTTTTATTGCATTCTGCTGGGTGGCCCATGATGTCCTGTCTTCCCACCGGTGGTGGTGGTGGTGGTGGTGGTGATGTTGGCATTTGATTTAAGTATCATCTGCCAGGATTTTCCACCCTGAGTTACTTTTTAAAAGAAAATGTGGGGTACTTGGAGATCAGGTAAAATTCTCTTCTTCAGTCTGTATTCCCTTACTAGTTTTTAATATCCTTGGATGTTTCCTGCCTCCGTTATTTTTACCCTCATGCTTGCCCAAAGATAGTTTTCCAATGCCATTATTCCCTTTATGTTTAGTATGTATTTTTATTAGGTGGTTTTGTATTATAAGGAAGAGTTCTGTCTTCTTATTTAAGTATCTTTTCACTTATTTATATCATTGTAGACACATAGATTCTTGGATTTCTTATTTCTACTATTCAGTGGATTAGAATCCATTGCCATTATTATTTATCTGGATGTCCCACTTTGGCCGATGGAAGCTCCTTCAAGCTTGCTTCTGTGTCTTCTTGGTATGTCTTCATTATTCTTGGAGCATTTCCTTAGGTTTTGGTAACACATGGTACTCCAGGCTCCTTTGTATGACAACCATCTGTGCTACAGCCGTCATCTTTCTTGTCATCTTTTTTTCCAGGGGGCTCCAGCACATTTAGGGTGTTCTTTGGAAACCAAGGTTTGGGCTGCTGGATGGTCAGAGCTCCCTCCCCCTTTCAGTGGAAAGAGTTGGTGTCTCCATACAAGTGTGCACACGTATATACACATATGTGCATGTTTGCAAGTTTGTTTTATATTTATTCATCTTTTTACATAGAAAACCACGAATCCACGTCAGTGCCTTCAATTCCAAGCTGACACCACAAGATTGATTGTAGCCTCCTCCTTTCTGTGTTTGTATTTCTCTTTCCCAACAGGGAGAATCCTGGCACTTGTTACTTTAATATTCCTATGTTTAGTTTTGGTCAGTCTGCCCTTCTCTGGGGCCATTCTCTGCTCTTCCCTCCCCCTCTCCACCCCAGTCTGAGCTCAGGCTTGCTTACCCTGGTGACCTCATTGTTCAAGCTTGCCTGATGCCTTTTTGAGGAAGGACGGGAGAGAAGGAGGGATGAAGGAAGGGAACGGAAGGAGGGGAAAGAAGGGAGGTAATACTTTTTTAAAGACATGAAGAGAACAGGAAGAGGAGTGGTGGGTATTTGTGGTTGATACTTGATTTCTCAGTGTGTCGGCATGCTTTCCTTTTCAGTGCAGTGGATTCTGATCTGATGGTTGTTGTGTGTGCAAGATCAGTCAGTATTGACATATGGAGCAGTCCCTAGACTCCACTGTGTAGTTTTCACCGTATATTCTAGTAAGTACCAGACAGCCATTCAAGAGCTCAAGAAACACCCAGACCTTTCTGATTGTTCTCTTCATATTCTGGTCTAGAATATCCATAATCCTTATTAGGCAGCAAGAAGATTACTTTGTTTTCCTAATATTAGTCAAGACTTAAATTTGAAATAAAAACTATAGTTATCCCTGGAAGGAAATCCCTGTGAATCGTTGGTCCGTCTCACATCCCGTCTCATGAGGCAATGGAGGGGGGGCCCCACTGGGGCGGTAAGTGAGCTAGGTCTTGATGGAGAGGTTGGAATGTAGAGCTGCTGCTTCAGAGATTTCTTAGAGCATTAGTCCTAGGATTGGGGCGTCAACAAAGGGTTTTGTGATCAAATCAATTTGGTGAATGTGTTATACTATAAACTTACCTTTAAAAAAAATCCCAGAAGGCCCTGAGAAGTCCTTTATTAAAGAAATTTGCTAAACATCACTTTACTCAGCTTTGCCCACACTTGTTTAATGACAATTCTTTGGTGAAACTTGACATTAAAAAATGGCTTACACACGAGGAAGAGGTAATTTAAAATGAAAATTGCGAGGAGGGAGGACTTGAGTATCCCAGGTTGGCAGAAAAATGTGGTGGGTGATATCGTAGGCAAGGTGAAAAGTCTTGACTACAGGCTCAACATTGTGATCTTTATCTGGACTAATGTATAATAGTCAGCAATTTTTAAATTGTCTGCACTGACTGTTGACATATTTGAGAAGAGAAAACATTTGTTGAGAGTCCATGCATTTCAACTACACCCCCCTACACACACACATAACACACACACGACTTAAACAACCTAACCCCAGGGAGCTTATATTAATGGGACTTTATTCTCTATTATCTTTAGTAGCATAACTACTCTTCCAGGAGAATCTTGCTCAGGCAGGTAACTTGATTGTTCCTTATAGGAACTTTCCAGAAAGACTCATTAACTCTTCACTGGAGAGGGTCAACAGTCCCCAGATTCTTTAAATTCCTTGCCTTGCTGTTTCCACTAGAAGAAGATCAAAATATGCCACCCAAACATGCCACTTTGGCATAAGAATGATTCTGAGTGAAAATAATTGAGAATCAACAGAAGCAGAGAGAAGCCATGTTAGAGCTTCCCTTATCTAACTAAAAGCAGCAACTTCTAGAAATTAAGGCGGCCATAAATTCCTTCTTTTTGGCAGATTTACTCCCAGAAAGGAGAACCTGAATAAAACTAATCCAAATTCCTTCTCTGGGGGAACTTTATGGCCCTGAAGGAGAAAGAAAGACCTCCCCTACTGTATAGATAGCCATTATCACAAACTTTCTTATCTCCCTATTGTTTTCTTAAAAATCCCTGGGTCTTTCTTAAAGAAACATACCTGTTTTTCCCACAAGAAGCCTTTTCTTCCTTTTCTCTTTCCCCTACTAAGTTGGGTACATAAGCCTTTAACTTGAATTATTTAGTGAGTCAGTTACTTCTGTTGTGGGCTTTCAGGTCCAAACAAATTAACATTTTTCTCCTGTTAATCTATCTTTTGTTAGTTTAATGCCACCAAACTCAAGAGAATAGAGGAAAAATATTTCCTTCTTATACCCTAGTCCTAAACTGTTACATCATGGTTCTCTCCCAATCCTCTTGAGGCTGCCTTCTGACAGACTGTGGTAAGCAAGCAACTCAGCTTTGATTTACCAGCAGGGTTTGTGAGTGGTAATGGGGGAGCCAACTTTCAACATTCTCTATGTCCATCTATCACCTGTCCGTCTACCTATCGTTTTATCATATTATCAGTGGAGCCATTTTTTTAAACTGAAAACTCTCAACATATTTAAACTGTCAAATAAGGAAATGGTTATTGGAGAGGATCCTTTCGCCATGCTACTCAGCAACCCTTCTTGAACTCTCTGTCAGTATCTCGAGGTAGAATACGGGTCTCAGTTCGGCTAGTGTCATTTCGTGGGTAGGAGAAAAATACATAGTATGAATCAATGAGACTCGATAGTTCTGGAAGACTCAGAAGGGCTCTCTCCTCTTCACCACAGAACTCAAAGGCCTGGAATGTCCCGGAAGAAGTGTGAGATGGGTGAGCTTCCTGGAGAAGACTGGCTTGCCTTGCCAGCTGTTTAAGAAAGCCCGTTGAGTAGAAAAATCCATGGCAGGCAAGTCTAAAACTTTTTAGGGAAGAAGAAATATCAGCAAATTGCTTCTGTATCCAACAAAACAAAGCAACAGTTAAACAACAACTAGAAACCGAAGTTACTAATTTTATTTAAACTTTATTCAGTGGATGCATTTTTTTCCCTTGTAGTTTCAATGGGATGTTTGCAAATATACTTTCTTTTTTGCAGCGACGTATATTATATGAGTACTTCTTTCCCCTCCTTCCCCCCACCCAGATTCGTTTTTCATGAACATGCTTAGTACTGTTCTAATTTTATCATTTATAATTCTTGGTTCTTGTCTTCTGGGAGCCATGAGGTCCTCCTAATCCAGGAAGATATGCAGATGAAGAAAGTGTTGGTGATCATTATGTGCCTCATAGGGATTTTTCAGGCAGAGCATCCCCTGCCCTCACTGTTCCTTGCCCCTAAGTCCATGTGTTTGATCTCTTTCTCTGCAGATGTGTCATTTTGGGATCTAACTTCATTTCCTTCCACCTGCTCTGTCTGTTCATGCAGTGAAAGCTTCAACCTTCAATTCTTTACTTTCCTAAGTATTTGAAAAAACCAGTTGGTCACATGGAACAAGTGTTTGAGGTTCTTAAAGACAGTTAAGAAGCAAGCATGCACATACTGTATATCTGCAAACTTGGGGAGTGATTATTTAGCAAGAATGTTGTCCTCATTATAAGACCAAGACTGGAGTCATGGCACTTTGGTATGTTGTTTATTTCTTGGAAGATAAAAAAAAATTTAATCCATCATATTTGTTAGATAACGATCCTATCTTATTAATACACATTGTATTTCTTTGGAAAAGGATCTCTAACAAAGTAGAATCATTATCAAATTTAAACTATTTAGTGTTTATCTACTCTTTATCTTTTCTGTTGTTCACATCTTGCTTTTATTTGTCTCTTTGGTTATTTTATGTATTACCTTGTGAGAACATTTTGTGTAGTAAAGAAAACAATCCTTTATATCTCGTTCAGGTACACATATCTTTTGCCAATTTCAGAATGCAGAATTTCTGTATTTTTTAATATTTTTTATATTCAGATCTCTGATCGTTTATTCTAGATTCCTCTTAGGTTTTATTGATTCATTTCTTTACGTTGACACTCCCATACCCCCAAATTAGAAGGTAATGTACATTTTGTTTGGGCTGGGTTGGGTTTGGTTTTAGTTCTGTCGAAGCTCTGAAGTTTTAGGGAAAACTGAAAAGCTATTAAAGCTCAGAGAGGTTGTATAGCAAAATGGAAGTCACTAGAAAAGATAATAAGAATGGAAAAATTTTGTTGTTGGAAACTTTGAGCTCATTGAGTTTGGTTTAACCAACATGAATTTACTATTGGCTACAGAGATGTTCTTTTGATGGATCTTTGAAGCCAGTGGTTCTCAGCTTTGACTAGACTTTAAAATCTCTTGGGGAGCTGTCCATTTCTCTGTTGGCTGAGCCCTCCTTCCAAGAGTTTTGATTTAATTGGTCTGGGTGAAGTGTATGCATCAGTATTTTAAAAAAATATATTTTTAGGTCTTTCTATTATGTAACGACGGTTGAAAACCAGTATAATCCAATTTTTTTTTTTTTTTTTTAAATTTCTAGCAATAGAAGCTACGGCTGGGCAAGGACTCATGACATAAGAGCTTAGGTAAACGGTCTGGCATCCTGATAGTTGGTCCATCTTTCTTTCTCCAACACTACAGTTTTTCTTAACATTGTGAGGTCATCGGCAGGAAGACCCGAGGATGGTTTCCCTAGTTTTGAAGGCCTTCCTTTTCCCCTCACGTAGGTGGGCAGTTGGTTTCATGATGACATTCATTCTTTTCCTAGTTCCTTTTCCTGCTGTAAATGTCCTGTCAGTGCTTTGTGTTGATATTCCCCTCCCCATCCTCCGCCCAGCACATAAAGCTAAGCAGACAGACCTAGAAAGCTAAGTATTGTACATTTTCACTGGTTCCTGAAGCTCTGGGCTCCCTTTCCCTCTCAGAGATTGGCAGTGGATTGAAAAGAGACGTGGGATGGGAAACAGATGGGTGACGGAAGAAACGGAACAAGACATGGGGACAAGGCAGCAGCGGAGCCAAAACATGCACCAGAAGGATCTGCTTCCTTCTGCCTTAGCGTTTCTCTCGCTCATTGACGATGTGGCGAAGGCCTCTTAAACCTGGACATGTGAGAGAAGGGAAGGGCAGTGTGGGCCAGGAGCAGAGGGAGGCAGGAGGGTGGATTGATGAAGCTCAGAGAAAGCGGACAGCTCTGTGTTTTCGGAGGCCGTGTGACCGCTGATAAGATTGTCTTGAATTATCTACATTCCGTACATTAGAAAATGAAGGTAGCCCTAGAAAAGTTGTATCTGACTGCTTTGACTTCCAAATGAGATGAATATTCCAAGTAGATGATTTAACTAGATGTTGTTGCCGTAGCAGTTTTGTTTATTTCATTTATTGCCCTTATCCCCGGGGAATTTAGAGCAGCGCTCGACACACAGAGGTGGTGCTCAGCAGATTGTCGAATGAATGAATGAACATCAGATCCGAGTCCTAAACTCAGGTTTCCCCAGCGGGGCAGTCAGACGGGATGGAGGACAACAGAGTAGCAAGGGGTCGTGGACATCAAGAAGGCTCTGCCTCAGTGTTTTCTATTTCTTCTCTTCTCTTTTGTCCTAAAATGTGGTCTTAGGCAAAGTGCTGAAGACCACATGGGTGGTCTTCCCAGGGGCCCGTCTGGGCTCTCGGTACACAGTCACTGTTGTATTTTTGTAATCCGGGAGTTGAGATGAGAATGAAGCCAAGCCCCTTGGAGACTTCTTTCTCCAGATTGCGAGGATTTCCACGGCTTGCTCGGATCCCAGAGCACAGCGTTTCAAAGCTGGATGAGGCCTGAGAGATGACAGACGCAACCATTTCATGTTTTAATGATGAAGCCGCTGCCCAGAGAGGTTGAGTGAGGTATCGGAAATTAAACACACTGGTGAAAGTGAAACCGTTCTGGATGTGGGGGCCTGGGGTCCCAGCCTGGCGTTACGGCCCCTGTGCCATGCTGACTGGGCACTTTACGG
>CM053607.1:115274185-115294498 GCA_028646535.1 Procyon lotor | reverse complement strand
GTTTCAAAGCTGGATGAGGCCTGAGAGATGACAGACGCAACCATTTCATGTTTTAATGATGAAGCCGCTGCCCAGAGAGGTTGAGTGAGGTATCGGAAATTAAACACACTGGTGAAAGTGAAACCGTTCTGGATGTGGGGGCCTGGGGTCCCAGCCTGGCGTTACGGCCCCTGTGCCATGCTGACTGGGCACTTTACGGGAAAAGCTTTATTGCATTAATTCTCTAAATGATCATTGCTTAACTGGAACCGTGCCTGCTTTTATTTTAATTGAGATTTTATTTTCGCCTGCCTGGAGCAAGGAGAGCATTATGGCGTTTTAAATGAGAACCAAGGAATTACCTGCACTTCAAATATTAGCAGTTACATTCTGCGAAGGACGCGTGTGTACTATCTATTAGAAACACGTCGTAGGTAAACCAGAAACATTTCATACTAATTGCTGTAAGCGTATTATCCATCAAAATGTAAATTTCCCAAAGAGGGCTTTATGTGGCTCATAATTTCCTTTATTACCAAATGGACTTGAAAACTCTGGCTGGCTCCTTGTCCTTATGTAAAACCTTCATTTCCTGTGGTGCCTCCAATTTATTTTTCCACGGCTCTAACAGCTTTCACACTGTGATTTTCTATATCTGTTGCAAATGTTGAACAATTTACGGAGAAAATTTTAGTCCATGGCTTTCTGCTTTTGGCTTTTCATGTATACAGATTAAAGAATGAATGTGCAATCAGCGGATACATAGAAAACATCTCCTGCTAGAATAAAATAGATAGTTCAACTTCTGAAACCCCAACGGAATTTACAATATCTACCTCCAGCACCTCCTCTCCTTTGTATTGCGCCTTCTGATAAATAGGCTCCCAGAAGAGACAATTTGGGAAGCTGGAAAGTACTTTATTTTCCTTGATAGCGTGACATGGCATTGTCCGGAACTTGCTGGCAGAGGAAACCTTGCAAGTGGAAAGGCAGGAGGAGACCCAGGGGTGAGGGTGACCGACAGATCAAAAGAAACTTTACGCCGCCTAACATACACCTTCAAGGCTGCCGCTCTTTTGGAAAAGAGCACAGAATTTGAGATGACTCCTCGAATGTTGATTATCAGTGGTTGCTACCTCAGGACTTAAAAACATGGAAATGCAGTCAGGCGCACGTTGGCACGGTACTTAGAGGCAAAGGGCTGGTGGTTCCTGATAGTGTAGGGGGTTGGGGTGTGTGTGTGTGCGTGTGCGTGTCTGTCTGTTTGTCTGAGAGACAGAGAGACAGGAAGGTGGTAGGGAGGGGCGGTGGGGGAGAGTGAGAGAGAGTTTCTGCATTTCTTCAGTAAAAACACCAGCATGTGTAAAAGTGGTTTCCATTGAGGTTGGATCTATAAAAACCCAGTGAAGATAGCGGGAAGGAAGTCTTCATCCTGTCCCTTTGGCTCTGCCCTGTCTACTTGGGATTCCTGCTACCTCTCAGGTTGCAGGGGAGCCCCTAGTGGTAAGATGTCCAGTTCAGCCTGTTTGCACCTGCTCTGCCTAACCAGAGCTCTCTTGGAGAGACAAGAGCTGTTCTTCCAGAAATGCACGAATATGAAAGCTTTTATTTACATCTTGATATTGCTCCTTTTTTATTTGGGGGACCTAAGGGAATCCGTGTACTGCTCCAGGGATTCTAACCCAGCTGCTCTAAGCCAGCATATGCCTTTGAAAGCTCGGTTCCACAGCCAGGTTCTCAGTGCATTGGATGCGGAACCAGTGGGGACTAAAACAGTCGTTTTATGGGTTGTGTCCCCTCAAAATTCATGTGTTGAAGTGCTAATTCCCAGTGCTTCAGAATGTGACCGTATTTTGAGATAAGGTCTTTAAAGAAGTAATTAAGGTAGAATGAGGTCATAGGGGCAGGCTTTAGTCCATCCTGACTGAGGTCCTCATAAGAGAGGAAATGAGGACACAGATAGACCTAGGGGAAGACAGTCACCTACAAGCCAAGGAGAGATGCCTCAGTGTTGCTGATCATTGCTTGATCATTGACTTCTAGCTTCCAGACCCCTGAGAGAACACATTTCTTTGGTGTGGTCCACCTAGTCCACGATCACTCACCAACTATTACAATGAGTTTCAAGAGTATTATCAGCTTAATTTAAAATTATTTTATATGATGTTTGACCTTCTATTGTGATTCTCATATACAAGCCCTTCTTTATGTGTCTACTGATAGTACACTTAAAAAAACCACCTTACTTTTTTTTTGGGTGAGGGAATGCCTGGAATACAGTTGGGCAGTAGCAAGAAGGTACGAGTTTGGGGTTGGGGGTGCCTTATACTCAGTGTGACACCAGTGATTGCTAGGGAAGGGAAAGGTTTGGGAGAAAATTCTCACTGTCTTAAGCCACTTCTCTCTCTCCCCTTCCCATCTACCACCTGGTGGTGAGGAGTCTGGATTATGGCAGAAACTCACAGACTGTTGGTATTATAACCCCACATCACAATGTACAGTGATTACACATGTGAGAGAAGAATATATGTTCACTCTTCTAAACCCGTTAAGAAGATGGAGGGCTCACTTAGCTAAAACTGATCTGCGATTGAGGTTTAAGTTGGACATTGACGGGGGGGCCCTGAAGGCGATGATGTGTGGACACTCTTGTCACTCACATGATGGCCCGTAGATCAGCAGCATCAGCATCCCTTTGAAATGCAGAATCTTGGGCCCTATCTTAGAAGTATTGAACCAGAATTTCCATATTCAATGCATCTCCAAATAATACAGATTAAAATGTGATCATTATTACTGTATAGTATCAAGGAAGAACCATATGTCAAGGGAAGGATCCCATTGTATGGAGACGATGAGTAAGGTGGTCTCACCAGGCAGGTGGTGCTCCTAAATGCCATTGAAGGTACTAGGGTCAAGAGCTGCGGCCCATAGTTTAGGCTTTTTTTTTGTCACTACCGGGTTTGTCCACGATGGAGCAGGTCAACAGAAGCTTCCTTCCAGGAGTTTCTGGAGTGTTCTAGTGATCCCGCCATCTTCCCAGGAGCTCAGAGCCACAGGAACTAAAATTTGCCTATTCTCAGCTATTCATTTATATACACGGTTGACCCTTGAACAACCTGGATATGAATGGCACAGGTGCACTTACAAGTGATATTTTTTAATAAATATAGGACTATAAATGTATTTTCCTTATGATTTTCTTAATAACATCCTCTTTTCTCTAGGTTACTTTATTGTAAGAATATAATATATAATACAACAGATGAAATAGGTGTTGTTCATTGACCCTGTTATCGGTAAGGGCTTCCGGGCAACAGTAGGCTATTACTAGATACGTTTTGGGTTGTGTCAAAAGTGATACATGGATTTTTGACTGCGTGGGAGTGCAGCACCTTAACCCCTGCGTCTTTCAGGACTCTCCTGTGTACCTCTCGTCCTCCAGCTCCCCTGTCTGGATCTAATGGTGGCGTGTGAGAGTGCAGTGAGTGATGGAGGAGAAGCTTGGAGCCTCAGGGGATGCCTTTCTTACATAACTTTATTCTTTTTTTTTTTTTAAAGATTGTATTTATTTATTTGACACAGAGAGGGATCACAAGTAGGCAGAGAGGCAGGTAGAGAGAGAGGGGGAAGCAGGCTCCCCGCTGAGCAGAGAGCCCCATGCAGGGCTCGATCGCAGGACCCTGAGATCATGAGTTGAACCGAAGACAGAGGCTTTAACCCACTGAGCCACCCAGGTGCCCCACATTATTTTATTCTTGACTGACCTCAGTGTAAAAATAAATTCCTCAAAGGAAAATGAAGAACATCTGATTAATAAAGTGTTTGGTTTTTTTTTTTTTTTTCAAAACTCCAAATGCTGAGGCCTGGAAAACATGGTGGCAGACATCGCCCTTGGGTATCACTATTTTCCTGCACACTATCTTTAAATACAAATCTCTTTGGTGTCCAGTGCTTGGCTTGTATGACTTTGTGCTCTTACAACAACCCTGTACTTATTGCCAGTTTTGCATGTCCAGTGTGGGAAACTGAAGTTCAAGGGCTGGTGTGTCCAGTGGCAGAGTCAGGATTGTAATAGGGTGCACATCGCAGAGGATGTTAGTGCCTGTCCTAAGCTCTATTTCTGCCCATCTGCCGTTCTTTCTCCCTCCTCTGCCCTCCCTCCTTTGAGAATGTCTGGCTGCACATCCACCGCGAGAACCACTTCTTTCAGAGCTCCAGTTTTCTCATCCCTCTCTGTTGGAAAGGCTGCTCTTTGAGGATCCTCGGGGCAACCCTTGGGTGCCTGGGTGACTCGTTCAGTTAAGCGTCCAACTCTTGGATTCAGCTCAGGTCATGATCTCGGGGTCCTGAGTTCAAGCTCACCGTGGAACCTGCTTAAGATTTTCTGTCTCTCGCCCTGTGTCCCTCCACCCGTTCTCTCTCTTCTTCTCTAAAATAATAATAATAATAAAAATAATAACAGGACAACCCCACACAAGCCACATTCAGCCACTTAAGTCTTATATTTGGTTCAAATAGCACATCTTTCAACGTAAAGAAAGAAACATAACCGTGATGGGCACCCAGGTACACACAGAACAGAGCCTGATACGATCCCTCATGTGCCGTATCTCCCTTTTCTTGTCATCCTTTGTCCCTGCTGGATGGGCCAAGCCTTGAACGATGACAGGGGAAGTGCTTTGGGGCACGAGTGGACGTGGGTAGGGAGGTGGCAAAGGAGATGGAGCTTTAGAGAGTAAGGTGCAGAGCAAAGACAGAGAAGCTGGGTACCTTTCTTAGTCCTCTAGTGACTTCAAAGTTGAACATGAGATTATATCAAAAAAATCATCAGTATAGTATCTTTTGAAAATGGAAGACAAAGGAACAGTTGGTGAAAGCAGGATGTGGGAAGTGGAGATATGCCCAAATGGGATGTTTCCTGTTGGACAATTTCATTTCCCAATCAGGAAGGAGGACATTGCTCTTTTCTGTGACGTCACATGAAAAAAATCCAGCACGACTGTGGCAAAAGATCGAATCTTTTTTCTGGAGCAAAAACTGTTCCTCACATTCAGGACAAGAGTATATGAATAAAAGAGCAAGCAACTTTTGAAGATCCTAGTTCACTGTATCTTAACACTTAAAGGCCTGACTTGAGAAAGCAGACCTCAGTGTTGTCCAAGCAGAGATGAGGCTGAATTTGGATACAGTTTTAACAAACAAGAAGCAGATAATGCCAAGAGTATGTAATGGTGTCTATCACCGCCTTGGAATAAGGCATTGTCCTACGGAGACTTTGATTCTCTAAACCAGACACTGAGAATACTTCAGCCCAATAGGTCATGTTGGTAGAAATGCAAAATAAAGCCTAGATTGGATCGGATAAGAGTTGTTGCCTCCCTTTCTAATGAGAAGCCAGAGGACAATTAATGAAAGCTATGTAAATGTGCTCCGGGCTGTTAAGATTACAAAGAGAGTTCAGGGCTGGGGAAAGAGAATCCGGAGAATAGGATCCACAATCAATTACATTGAAGGTCCTCCTATCTCGGACAAGCACACACATTTTGATAGCTCATCAGGGAACCAATTGCATCCAGGTACCTTTCGGAAGAAAGATGTAGGAACATGCTCCCTCCTATTTGGGGAGTGCTACAAGGGGGCTATTTTTGAATGATTAATTAAAGGGAATCAATCTTCATTGCTTTGCTACTGACGTGAAAAGCGCCAGGCCTGTACAGTAATCGCTTGCAATTATTCAACTACCCCTTTGGCAAGGACAACGTAATTAGTCCTGGTGGTGTCGAGAGATTCTTTTTATTCCCAACAAATTGGCAGTTTTAATCAAGTGTTGCTGGAAATTTATCATAACACAGGGAAAACAATGGGTGAAGGTATAGGGCCCCAAGCTGTGTGACTCCTATCTACAATGGGACAAATTTACAATGCTAACAACATGATAAATACTACCAATCCCTGAATGCGTTGATTATAATTTCATATCAGCACCAAGCCCTGGCAGTTCTTATTTGTTCAGAAACACGCCTGTAACCCTTTCCGTGCTGCGCTGCCTTGGGTCACTGGGGAAGCAGAGGGGTACAGCCGTGGGTGCCCATGGCCAGCAGCTTGGAAGGTTCCAAAGCACGGGGACCAGGGCAGGCTTCCAGAAATGCCAACCTCCTCCTGCTGCAGGAGCCCGGGAGCTGCTGAGAGCTGCCCAGGGAAGATGATGAGCAGATCACCCCGTCCTCTCTTGTGTTTTATCCCAAAGAGACTTCCGTGGAGCAGACTGTCCAGGGACTCAAAGGCACGCCTTCTTCTCTGCTTTCTCTTTTCCCTACTTCCAGGTGTTTTCTTGACTCCTATGACCTTGGCTTAAAAGCAATAGCTATTCATGGAGCACAGAAGCCTGTCAGGTATTATATGAAGCGATTTGTCTGTGTCTCTAACACTTTGTATGGGGGAGTACTCTAATTTTTACCATCTCTGATTGTTATGGGTGAGGAATTTTGAGGCTTGGAACAAGGAGGGCAGTACAACCAGAATCCCAAACCAGGTGGCTCTGTTCCATGGCCTGCATCACCTCCTATGCTCTTAGGGGATGGGCCTTTTATTCTTAGAGGTCTGGCACCATATGCCTCAACTTTTTTTTTTTTTTTTAAGATTTTTTATTTATTTATTTGACAAAGAGAAACACAGCGAGACAGGGAACTCAAGCAGGGGGAGTGGGAGAGGGAGAAGCAGGCTTCCCACTGAGCAGGGAGCCGATGTGGGCCTCGATCCCAGGACCCGGGGATCATATCCTGAGCTGAAGGCAGACACTTAACGTCTGCCTTTGTATTCCGAGAAGAAAACAAAGCTCTTACCTTCAGGGGCTTGTAAATTTTATGGTGTGCTTTCCTATGGGGCATGGGGCATATGTTCCTGTGGGGGAGGGGCAGGGGGTTGAAAGGGTAGAATTGCTAAAACTTACCTCATCAATAAGAGTCACCTCAGGTCCTTATCACAAATGAGGTTCCCAGGACCCTCCCCCATCCAGATCCAACTACCCAGATCCTTGAGGAAGGGCCAGGAAAACTTGTTAAGAAAAGTCCGCCATGGATCATGCTCTAAAGCAGAATATCTCGGAGAACATTCCTCTGAGAGTTAGTCTCACGAGATAGATATAATCTATCTCATCCTCCTGAGATAATATAATCATTATAAGGAAAATATTTTCCCTGGTCAGCTAATTTAGGAATATATGGATTAGAAGATATTTAACAAATTTCTTCTGAGAGGCTTCAAATTAGATGCCTAGAGAGAATTTCACGGAGAAACTGGTAGTCACCTGCTTGCCTAAATTGTTTGGCTATGGAGCTCGCTCTTCAAGTAGCAGCATCTCCCAGGACTAGGGATTTGCCGAGTGTACTCTGGGAAGATCCAGAGCCAAAGGATGCTTACTGAAATAAAAGCATCACCAAGAAAACTTCAGCTGCCAGCTCAAGCAGTTAGGGAATCACTGAGAGGCATAATCACCAGCATCTCTTCCCTCAGGGTATTTTAAGGCAATTTCTGGAAAACATTCATAAGGAAACAGTGACACATATATCCAGAAATTAGAGAGTGTGCTGAATTTGCTCATTTCAGGTGAGCCTGAGAAACGTATTAAATATTTATCCGATGTGAGATTTTAACAGCATGTCCTTAGAGTCACGCTGGAACGGTCCTCAAGAAATAAACGGTGATCCAATTTTTCTTTTTCTATTTCTGCTGTCATAGTAGTAGCGTAGGCTGAGGGAATACAAGTGGTTATTTAAAGGCTGTTTTGGCATTCTGAAGGAGTCTGGAATCCTAGGTTGAAAAGGGTTTGAAACATATCTCATAAATCAAAGGATGTTAGCCCAAATCCCATTGCTTAAAGGTGAGCCCTCTTCCAAACAAAATCTAAAAGCTCTGAGAGTCACGATCAGCACAGTTAACACCAGAGTAGCTGATTTCTGGCCTTTGTAAAATGCAGCGTACTTAAAGGGGGTTTCAGGAAGGAGCACATCAAGAACTAACTCCCAAACCCAGCAGAGCTCATTTGTGGGCAAGGCCTTGTCAGTTGCTGCCTGATCTCACTTTCACTTCTTTGTTCTACTTGCTGCAAGAAGGAACATCTGGCTCAGCGCCTGGAAAGCAGACTGGATCCTGTCATTGCACCTGCCCCAGGAGGAGCAGGAGAAATACTTTACTGACAAAAGGTAGGATTTTCAGAGCCTCATTCCCACCCATTAAAGCAGCTTGTTTGATCCCTTCAAAGCTCAAGATCAAAGGGAGGCTTTTCCGGAGCTGCCAACCCATAAAGCTCCAGGCAAAGAGAAGGACCTCTTTGTTTTCCCGTGGCCAGGTGGACTCTCCATTCCACTTCCCAGCCGCCGGAGGGGCTGTGGACAAGTTAAAGGGTCGTCTCACGTCTGGCTGGTGCCATTTGGATCCCGGACCTTCTCGAGAGGGGGTGGGGAGGGGGGGAAGCGGGAGTTACTCTCAGAAGAACTCCGCAGGTTTCAGCCTCTATTTGACAAAGGACCTCCTAAAGCCTCTCCCTTCCCTTCCTCCACCCAGCGGACAGGTCACCAGCATTCATTTTACTCCCTAATCGCAGAAGCTTGACCACACCTCTGTGTGCAAGGAAAGCTCCCAGGACCTGGCCTCCCCTGCCATTTACTGAACCCAGTTGTGAGAACACAAGCCTGTCGCTTTCGTGTATTTACAAATCTCGATTTTATGTGGCATTTGCTGGCATGGACTGTAATGGAATGTATGAACCAGGGAAACGAACTTGGACCAGGTTCCCTGAGAAAGTGTGATGAGAGGATTCTGAGCCCCCTCAGCCTGTCACCGCCTTCCTGCCGGTAGCAGGGCCCTCCTGGCCTTAGGCCACTGCCACATGCTGACTCTGGCCACGGCTCAAGGAATGGCAGCGGCGTAGAGCTTTTTTCTAGAAGAGAGGCGGCCAGATTGTGACTTCCTCTGGCAAGGGCTACACAGTACGTGGAAGAGTTTTGCTTTTAAAGTAATAACAACCTCCTCCCACACACAAACAAACATTTATGAGCATCTCCAGAAAAACCCTCCCAGCCCCTTGGAAGAAACACAGGACCGTGTAGAAAGTAACCACAGGTCTCCATCTAACCATTTACCCGTTTTTCAGCATAGAACCTGCAGGAAGAGACAGACATGGAGATTCAAAGCAGTTACGAGGGGAGAGGAAAGAGCAAAAATTACTGTTGGATACCTGAAAATAGGGACGGAAACCAGATGAGACAAAGGCCGAAGGAATGGAGTAAGAACAGCACCTTCTGGAGATATGGTAGACAGGGTGCAACAAAACCTTAGCCTGCTCTTGGTCCAGGGGTGTCTTGTACCCTGGGGGGGCAAATTTTTCCCATAGAAAAGAGTCTTCCTGGGAACAAAGTAGGGTGACATCACAGGATTCTGTATAAAGACATTGACTGAAGTGTGATCTCTATATATAGATATATATTTTATTTTTTTTTTTTTTAGCTCGGGCTCTTTTCTAGGTCCTGAGTTTGAGAAGCAGTTGGAGAGCAGATAAGCAGAGAAAAGCTCCACTGGTTGAGAGAGAGTTGGCTGAGGGTGAGCTCCCGGCCTCTGAGTGGGGAAATCATCCCTGACTTTCGAGGGAGAAGATAGGGGCCTGAGTGATAGAGAGGCCACAGCTGTGAGAAGGAAAGCAGCGAGAGGCACGGACAGCGGGGAGCAAAGTTGGAGGTGGAGGAGGCCATTCCATTCCCATGCATCTCCTTGGGCACAGTCCTCATCTTCTGAGAGGAGGTTGCTCTGGTTTTTTTTGTTTGTTTGTTTTAAAGATTTTATTTACTTGACAGATCACAAGTAGGCAGAGAGGCAGGTAGAGAGAGGGGGGGAAGCAGGCTCCCCGCTGAGCAGAGAGCCCGATACGGGGCTCGATCCCAGGACCCTGAGATCATGACCTGAGCTGAAGGCAGAGGCCTTAACCCACTGAGCCACCCAGGCGCCCTGGTCGCTCTGGTTTTGCAAGTCACTGAGTCACCGTTTTCCCCTGGGTTCCACCTGGGCCATCAATCTGCTCAGGGTTCCCCAGCTGCACAGCTGTGGTAGCAAAGGGGAATGAGGGTCTAGACAGTACTACGTATCATCCCAAGCCTGTATAACTGGATCCCCTGGAGAAACAGAGGGAAATGAGGAGAAGTGGTAAATGTCGAGACTTTGAGATATAAACAAGGCCTTTGACCAGCCTGGAGAGAGCAAGCTGGGACACAGGTTGAATTCAGGGTTGCCCCGTACGGCTGGCTTTCTCAGCATCGTCAGGAGAACAGCAGAGCTAGGCGTCGTCCTACCTCGTTGCTCTCCTCGGCATGGGAAGAAGGCAGGCGGGGTTCCCCAAAGGTAGACCTCTCTTGGATCTTGTTTTTCTGTCTGTTGGAGTTAGTATGTTAGCAGGTGACTGACCAAAGTTCAGGGTCTGTGACACACAGGTTGGCAATCTCATGCTGTGAGGGAAGGACACCAGTGTCAGGGAGATTTACTCATAGCCCCTGGTCCCCATATTTCGAGTTTTGGGAGAGAGCCTGTGTTCTCCCCCCTCAAAATGCAGTCCTTTCTCACAAACAGAAATGAAAGAGACCCCTTTCCTCTTTTTTTCTGATGCACCCATTCTGAGAGTATTGAGGCTAAAAAGCACTCTGGTTTAGTTGTGTACTTGTTTGATCAGCCCCCTATGAGGAAATTGAAGCCCAATGAATAGTTGATGTGCCTGGCATGATGGGTGATGGGTAAGAACGTGGTCAGCAGGGAAACTTGTGAGGCCAGTTGGATTGGTATAGCCACTTAGCACGTCAGGAGGTGGCTCCTGTAGAAGACGACAACCCTGTCTACAGACGTGCGTCATCATGTCTCCATCACTTAACCAAGGTCCTGACACATAGGAGAGATCGAACAAAAATATTCATCTCTTACAACCTCTTAACAACATTTTTTTTTAGTATTTTTATATTAACATATAATGTATTATTTGGTTCAGGAGTACAGGTCTATGATTCATCAGTCTTACACAATTCACAGCACTCAGCATAGCACATACCCTCCCGGTGTCCATCTCATTCCTCCCACCCCTTCCTCCCCTCAGCAACCCTCAATTTGTTTCCTGAGATTATGAGTCTCTTATGGTTTGTCTCCGTCTCTGGTTTTGTCTTGTTTCATTTTTCCCTCCCTTCCCTGTGATCCTCTGTCTTGTTTCTCAAATTCCTCATATCAGAGAGATCATATGATAATTGTCTTTCTCTGATTGACTTATTTCACTTAGCATAATACTTTCTAGTTCTATCCACCTTGTTGCAAATGGCTAGATTTCCTTTTTTTGATGGCTGCATAGTATTCATTGGATATATATATGGCATCTTCTTTATCCATTCATCTGTTGATGGACATCCAGGCTCTTTCTGAAGTTTGGCTATTGTGGACATTGCTGCTATAAACATTGGAGTGCCTATGCCCCCTCTGGATCACTACGTTTTTATCTTTGAGGTACATACTCAGTAGTGCAATTGCTGGGTCATACGGTGGCTCTATTTTCAATGTTTTGAGGAACCTCCATACTGTTTTCCAGAGTGGCTGCACCAGCTTGCATTCCCACCAACAGTGTAAGTGGGTTCCCCTTTCTCCACATCCTTGCCAACACCTGTCATTTCCTGTCTGGTTAATTTTAGCCACTCTGACTGGTGTGAGGTGGTATCTCACTGTGGTTTTGATCTGTATTCCCTGATGCCGAGTGATGTTGAGCATTTTTTCATGTGTCTGTCAGTCATTTGTATGTCTTCTTTGCAGAAATGTCTGTTCATGTATTCTGCCCATTTCTTGATCAGATTATTTGTTCTTTGGGTGTTGAGTTGGATAAGTTCTTTATAGATTTTGGGTACTAACCCTTTATCTGATATGTCACTTGCAAATATCTCACCACCTACGTTTAATCCCTTGGCAAGTCCTTCTGGTCCCACTTTCAAAATATGTTCTCAACCCAACCACTTTTCACGTCCACTGCTACCAGCCTGAACTCAGCTGATGTCGTCTCTTGCCTGGGTTTTTGCAACCAGCTCCATATGAGTCTTGCTATGTCTGTCATTACCACCTTCTCCACATCATCTGTTTTTCCCATAGCAGCCAGAATAAGCCTTTTAACAGGTAAGGCGGATGATGTCAGTCTTCTCCAAAAGCCTCCAGTGGCTTCCTCAGCCCCAGCATACATGATTGACTCCCCCTGCATCTTTGTGCATTTTTCCCTTCCCCCTTGCCCAGCCATGTGGAACCTCTTGTGATACTCCTCTAAGCCAGACATTATACCACATCAGGGCTTTGGCAGCTGTTTTCTGCCAGCCCAGAATGTCCCTGCCACAGAGCCACCTGACTCTCTGCGTTACGTTCCATAGACCTTTGCTCAAATTCCATTGTCTTGGCAATCCCTTTCATGACCGTTCTATTAAAAACTCACCCTTCCATCCATCTCCCTTCTCTGCTTTATTAGTCCCCATGATACTTCTTATTATCTGACAGTCTGTGTAATTTCCTTGATGATTGTCTTTCACCCACTAGAATGTAAACAACATGAAGTTAGGGATTTTTGTTTTGGCTACAGCCCCAGTGACTAGAAAAATATCTGGTACATAGTAGGCACTGGGTGCATATTTGTTTGGAAAAGGAATGAAAGAACAGACACAGATCTTTTACACAAAAGGTTAGCTTACAGCAAACGGACTGCCCCTTTCTACCTGAATAATAAAATTATCATGTATTTGTCAGTTGTTGGAAAGCACATGGTGACAAAAATATGAGCATCAAAGACCTCATTTCTAACCCAGTCTATTAGCTGTGCAACCTCTCCGGGCCTTGCTTTTCATAAAAGTTAAGTAAAAATGATAATGCTGATCTCACCTAACTCAGAGAGCCGTTTTGAGGGTAAAACATTATATATATATATAAAAGCATTTTGAAAACGATAAAACTCTTAGATGTGCATTATTATTACTTCCTAGGAACTCTTCTTCCCTAAGGAAGTGCTTCGCTCTTCAGGTAAGATATAAAGCATCACTCAAGCAAAACAAGTCATCTTAACAAATTAGATGCCTTGTTAATTTCATAGGCCAGAAATACGGGAGGTGATGGGCCCCTTTGAACATTGTTTCACCACGAATTCTAAACAGCAATTATCAGCGTGTACAAGTATTCTTGATCTCCCTGACATGGTGACAACGCTGGTGATATATTTGGCAGCAGTGAGCAGAAACTGTCAGTGAAGTTTACTTAATGGTCCTCGAGCCACAAGTATTTACTAAATATCTAGATGCTGAGAGGGAAAGCAAGTTGCATAAGATTGTCAGCCCTTGGCCACAAGCATAGTCTAATAAAATACAGAGTCTTAGCCCACATAACGCAGAATGCACTTTCTAGATCTCAGTAGTCATGATTGTAGCGCCGGCGTTTCTGGCACTTGTGCATTTTCCCGGTCTCAGATACTTCCTGTCCTCTCTCTTGTTTTAGGCTCGAGCAACTCCCAACCTTTGATGGCCTCCCCCACAACCCCATGAAAATGGCATGTCTTTATGCATGATGTGTCTTCCACCTCAACTGTCTTTTTTCTCTTTGCTGTTTGTCTTAGCAGCCTTTGTTCCTCCTCTCCTTTCTCCTGCCCAAACTTGTTGATCAAGTTGACTCAGCTTAGCTATAAACTTCGCAGTGTGTTCGAGTTGCTTCACCCCACTAGTCCTGTTGAGTTAAGATGCTGCTCTTCTTCACTTTCCAGTGGCACCTAGCATAAAATCTCCATTGCACTCAGAATGAAATCTTGGTGTTTCTCTGATCCTGGTCTCCTGTGGTCCTCACCTCCCACTGTCTTGCCAACAAATATTGGCCTACTTTATGGTCTTCGTATTCCTGCAACATCTCTAACTGAAGTTTTAAAAACTTAAAAAACTGAATGGCAATGCTTTGGTAATGCGACCACATCCCTGACAGGTGGGGACTATGTCATGGAAGACTGTAGGAGACACCTACTTAATGTGGGTTATGGGTTTTGAATTGAGAGCCCCTCAGAGCCTTGGTACCATCTGTTGGTCTGTCAGTACCCATGGCAACCCCATCGTGGTGATGCTTTCTGTGGAAATAAAACCAGAATGGGGCTTCTCAGAGTTAAAAGGATTCAGTGATCGTCGATCAGCTTATACTTAAGACACCAGGCACATACTGAGATTCCTTCTGTGGTTACCTCAGACCGCAGAAGCGTTGACATGTCAGGTACAGCTGGGGATGTTCTAACCAGGGATTGACAGTTCTACCAAGAATCTCATGTAACAGTCCATTGTAAGCAGTGATTTCCATCTAACAAGTACAGTGGACTTAATAAAAATTTAATCAGATTTCAATAATCAAAGAATCATGGATTTCTCAGTCTTCTGGTTTAACACCCCATGTTCACAGGAACCAGTCCAAAAGTGTGACAGAGGCATGATCTGCCCTATTTGCCAAAAGCAAACTGGATTCAACCCAAAAACTAATTTCCATATTTTTCAAATTCTAATGAGCACACTTACATAGAAGGAGAAAGCTCTGAACAGCTGGGTACAAACACTGAAGTTCTTGGTTTTCTTTTGAGTCTTGCTTACCCAGTGATACCATAATTGAGTGGCTACATTTTTCTACCTCTGTTGGCCCTAAATATGGCTTTCAGAAACGTAGTGCGTTGCTTAAAAATATTGTGAAAACCCTAAAAACCACCAGTTGATAAGTGTTACTGATCTTGAGGTTTATTTCGATCCTGCATTTTATTTTATTTTATTATTAAATATTTTATTTATTTATTTGACAGGAGAGAGATCACAAGTAGGCAGAGAGGCAAGCAGAGAGAGGAGGGGGAAGCAGGCTCCCTGCTGAGCAGAGAGCCTGATGTGGGGCTAGATCCCAGGACCCTGAGATCATGACCTGAGCCAGAGGCAGAGGCTTTAACCCACCGAGCCATCCAGTGCCCCATTATCCTGCATTTTAGATCTTATTGTAACCCCTTGAATTCGTGCATTGCAAAAGGTGTGTTTCATAGTTAGGGTTATCGTAATTACAATGTGCTATTGCACCCTTAGACTCACGATCAGGTAGGCTATCAAGAAGGACAGGGCCAGAGGTATAGTGGAAACGACTAGGTTCTAGGCCTGGCTCTGGTATTGGCTCTTGATTTTTGGACAAGTCACCTTCTCTGAACCTTGGAGCTCTTCTCGGAAAAATAACTGGGCTGGGCTCAAGCAGAGATAATCAAACGGTTTTCAGGATGGATTGAAAGTTTCCATAATCTGATGTACTAAATCTAAAGGGGCTTTAGTAAGTGGACCTCATATGTACTCTTAGCCTAGATATTCAAAAGGAGTCAGACATAGATATTCATATCTGAAATCCTCACCATTTTTCAAGTTCACAAGGAATACATACTAAAAAATAGTGTTTTATGAGCTTCACAGAATATGTGTGAGGTTATGTTGGGCTTGGGAACTGACTTTTGTGACCTTTGGATAAATAGCATTTATTTATTTATTTTAAAGATTATGTTTATTTATTTGAGAGAGCATGAGAGAGAGAGCACACAAGCAGGGGGAGCAGCAGGCCGAAGGAGAGGGAGAAGGAGACTCCCCGCCGAGCCGGGAGCCCGATGAGGGGCTCGATCCCTGGACCCCTGGATGAAGGCAGGTGCTTACCCATCTGAGCAATCCAGGTGCCCCAGATAAAGAGCATTTAAAATGCTCTGGAGGTGTAAAATGTCACAAAAGAAAAGAAGTTATTCCAACTTTCAGGTGCTAAAAGACCTACTCTCCTTGGGGAAAATGGCCATATGAATTAACCAGAAGAGCCTTTAATGATGCACTGAGGAGCACCCTGACTTTTGCCTCAATGGATCCTTTGGTCCATTGGGAGGTCCTTAGTGACCTCCTTCTGGTCACTGTTGGCCCCCTGCCTGGGTCTATAACGTTCGTCCTCAGCACAAGGTCACTTCAGCAGGGGGTCTTACCAACACAGGAAAAGCCTTTCCTCCAGGAAAACTTCCCTTAGCTTCCCGCATCCTGAATCTTTTTCTTCATAAGAGAACGCAGACAGTTTTTGACACGTTCGCATACTCCGATAAAATGGACGAGTCATGAACAAAGGAGGTATTTTCTCAAACCTGGATTACATTTCCAGTTTAACAAACAAAACTGAGAGTGCAAAGTTGTGCAGTCAGCATGGGCGGGATCATTAACACCAGGTTTAATGCAAATTGCCTCTAATTATGTGTGGAGTTGAATTAATAAATTATATATGGAGAAGCAGCTCTGAACAGCTGGGCAGAAACTTGGAAGCTTCCGGTTCCCCTTTGTGTTCTCCTTCCTCAATAGTAGCATAATTTGGCTGAGGCGTTCTTCTCCCGACTCAGATTGCTCCTTAAGCTTCACTGCCTAGAAACCCCCGTGATAAACTATGTTGATGCTTCTGTGTTCATGCTGACAGTGGGTTTTGAGGTCATCACTGGTAAACTGAAGTCTGAGCATATGTCTTTGGCTAGCAGGAAAATTCTGCAGCCACGAAATATTGTCTAAATAAGCACATATGTGCTTTTAGAGGATGTCATTCATATGTTCATCTTGGGCAAACACACATACCATACCCGGTCTTAACCCTTCCATTACTGCTGTCCTCCGAACGTCCAGAAAGCTGTTCTCTGTGATAGTTGCTGTCTCTACCATCACCCCTGAACTTTGACTGAGTTTTTCTCCTCAGGTTACCTCTCCATGTTCTGTGTTTTATAATACTGCAAGTGAAACAGCTTTGCACATCACAAGAAACCTGTTACTTATGGCAAAGTGGTGATTTGTTACACTGAATGACGCTTAGCTGAATATGTATATATATATTTTTTTAAAAAAAGTGAGGTGGAAAGGGGGAGAAGAAGAGAAAAACTATGGCCCATACAGTGAGGCTTGGCGTCTAATCTGAGGAATGGGATCTGACCTTAATGGCTTTGCAGAAGAAGTTGTCTTGTCAAAGCTTTTTAAAAACTTTTGCCTTATGAGAGTAACTTACCAACAGAAGTGATTTGGTTCTGATGAGATACCATAAAAAGTCAGTGAGAAGGAGGGAGCTGAAGGAGTTGAATGTAAGAATAGGAAATTTTATAGGATCCTGGTAGAAGTCCTCAGAAGGTCATCACATGCATTATCCTGGTCTAAAGGAGGACTCTCATTAAGGTTTCTGTTTGGAGGAAGAGCCCAGTGAAAAAGATAAAAACTCAAGGAAGAGAATCCATAATTGTTCCCACAGTGATTTTTTTTTCTCCATCCATTTGGGAAATGATACCTATATTTTCATAATCCTGCATTGAAGGTGCTGCTCTTCGTGGCATTAGGTAGTGATACTGACATTGTCCATGTATATCCTTTGATCCTATGACTCTATTGACTGCTGGGCTGTCCCCTGATAAAGTACATCATCTTCACTGACCAGTGATCTCACTTGGGGGGTCAGATCATTATGCTTAAAAAATAATTCTCAGAATTTACAGGAATCTTAGAATGAGAAGAATCGCCATCATCCTCTTCTCAGGGACTCCCCATTCTTAAACTCATTAGAAACTCAGCTTATATCATAGGAACGCTGAATATGGTTCCATCAGGGACCACTTACCAGGAAGGAAACAAAAACTTGGCAGGTATTTAGAAAGCGTTCCTCTTAAAAATACGAGAATAGAGGAAGAAGGAAGAAAATGTAGCATTCAGGAAACCCAGTGACAGAGTGGGCACGGTTACTCGTAGACGTCCTCATCATCCTGTGTTTGGAGGAGAAGTAGGTAGATGAGAAATGTGGGTCACCTCTGGGATTTTCATGGGCCTGCATACTTTTAAGAGTTAAGTCCTACAAGCCTCATCGACTTATCTTGATGTATGAAATCTCCATGCAGAGCAGGATCACTTTAAGTAAATAACAGGCAAAGAAAGGTTTCTGTTGCTTTTTAAGGTTTCAACTCAAATCTCAAATCTCACCCAAAACAAACATTGCATCAAACGCCTTAAGCCCCAGGATTAGGATCTGACTAGATCTCAGAGGCTTAAGGGTAAGTAGGAAATGTGACAAGTGACAACATGGCAGGGCATGCAGAGGAGGAGGTCAGCCCAGGGAAGGTAGAGGAAGCAGCGGCGTGCGTGTCAGATTGGGGCAGGTCTGATCCCCAGCAGAGCCCTGGCCCTCCAGCTGGAGGTGCAGAATCTCTTGGGGATGCTTCCCGTGAGGAGTTTCCAGTGTGCAAGGTAGGCAGCGACGTGAACAAACCCATGGCAGTGTGTGGCGGGAGACCAGGGCCAGAGCATGCACAAGAGCAAAATGGGGCAGCAGGCTCTGTGGAGAGCTGGACCATCAAAGGCTGACCATGTCCTCCTCAGCTGATCCTTCGTGCCAGCAGCTTGCAGCCTTCCACAGGCGCATGCGCAGAAGTGCTGCCGACTCGATGGGCTGTGGGGCCAGCCTGATAGCCTCCAGGGTTCAAGGTGTGTATGTTTCAGTGTTAGTTCCCAAACCTTCCCCCTCACCCAGGCCCTTTGGATCAAGTTCAGGTTGCAGGTCTTCAGTCGGCTAGAACTTGGAAAATTGGAGTTGAATGGAAGTATGATCCTCTTCCTATCCATTGGAACTGCTCATAATTGAGAGTCCTTTGGAATGCCAATAAATGTTTATTTGATGATATTGATCAAACGCGTTTATAGATACTATAGGAAGAGGGCAAGGTACTATTTCCACTGACAGGGACTATAATAGATAGCCTGTGGTTTTTATTGGCATATGAAAGTGAATTTTTTTTGTATTACTTTATTTATGTCCTTTGGAATTTCTCTTTATTATTTTTTTATTACTTCCAAACTTACTGATCAGCAAATCATCCCAATGAGGGTTGTCAGATTTAGCAAATAAAAATACAGAGCTAGTTATATTTCAATTTCAGATAAACAATGTTTTTTAGTATTAATGTGTTCCAGATGTTGTATATCTCAAATGTATGGAAGTCTCATTTCACTAGAAAGTATGCCTTTTTTAAAAAAAAATACCTATGGCTTGACAAACCTAGCAAATAAAAACATAGGATCTCCAGTTAAATTTGAATTTCATATAATAACAAATAACTTTTTAGTTATTAGATATTCTTATACTAAAATTTACTTGTTGTTTATTTGAAATTCAGATTGAGGATGTCCTGTCCTTAATGTGGCAACCTAAACCTCGATACTGAGTATATTCTTTTGTCTTCCTTTTTTTTTTTTTAATCCCCTACAAAGTGTTATGTACAAGGTATTATGGACTGAGTGTTTGTGTAGCCCCCCCAGAATTTGTATAGTGAAGCCCTAACACCCAATGTGATGATATTTGCAAATGGAGCCTTTGGGAAGTGATTAGGGATAGATGAAATTATGACACCCCGCCATGGGATTAGTGCCCTTACAAGAAGAGACACCAGAGAGCTTGTGCCTTTCCTCTCTCTCCCTGCCTCCCTTCCGGCCTCCCTCCCAACCTCCCTCCCTGCACCACAAAGGAAAGGTCACATGAGCACATAACAAGATGGTGGCCACCTGTAAGCCAACAGAAGAGACCTACGGAATAGAAACCAGCCATGCTGGCACCGTGATTTTGGACTCCCAGTTTCCAGAACTGAAACTATAAGAACCTGAATTTCTGTCATTTAAGCCCCACAGTCTGTGGCAAACCAAGCCGATCAAATCACACACAGGGAGAAAATCGTCAGAAGATGTGCATTTGCAGTGAATCACCGGAAAGCAGAGGAAAGGCAAAGCTTGCCATGAACCACCAGCACCTAGGAAGAGGCCAGGAGTGGTTCCCCTATGGGTGTGGGAGGGAGTGGCCCTCCTTGCTGACATCTCCATATTGGACTTGCAGCTTCCAGTGTTGTAGGGCAATGAATCTCGGCTGCTTTAAGTCACCTAGATTCATTCCAGGTGGCTTAGGAAATGAATGTACCATCTGACTTATTTTTTCCTTGAATGTGTCGTGCCACTTTGTATCCTCTGATCTGGGGTGTCCTGCCCCGCCCACCCTCACCCCCTAACCCCCCCCACCTCTCTGCATTGACTCCATGGCCTAGCAAAGACTCTAGGACACCTTCCCTGAGCGTGTACCCTCCAGGCAGAATAAATAGGTCTTTTAGCCACACTCACAGAGAAATTTGTACCTCTCCTCTCACGCTCTTATATGCTATTGTTTCCAGTCGTTTAACACCTAATGAACATCGCAAATATTTGTTGGCCATGTGAAGTGCGTAAC
>CM053607.1:115251683-115273685 GCA_028646535.1 Procyon lotor | reverse complement strand
GGCTCAGTGGGTTAAAGCCTCTGCCTTCAGCTCAGGTCATGATCTCAGGGTCCTGGGATTGAGCCCAGCGTCGGACTCTCTGCTCGGTGGGGAGACTGCTTCCCCCTCTCTCTGCCTGCCTTTCTGCCTACTTGTGATCTCTCTCTCTCTGTCAAATAAATAAATAAAATCTTTAAAAAAAAAAAAAAGGAAAATGAAATGAAAAGAAAACAGTGTGGGATGGGATTAAGGGAGTTACTTTATTTAAGGTTCCTACACTGTCCATTGAGGTATATGAGTAGTTAATAATTCATATTATACACTCTAAAGCAATTAATAAAAGCAAATTTAACATAAGAGATTATACAGACAACACATAGGGCAAAATAGAATAAGATAAATGCAATCCATTCAAGAGAAAACAGGAAAGGAGGAAGAGCAGAAAACAGAACAAATGGATTAAAAAGAAAACAAACATTCACATGGGAAATTTAAATACAATTATACCAATAATTATATTAAATGTAAATGAATTAAACATACTTACTAAAAGGCAGAAATTATTGATTAAAAAATTAAGACCCAACTTTACGTAGTTTATAAGAAACATTTTAATCACAGAGCACAGACAGGTTGGAAGCAAAATGGTGGAAAAAGGTAGAACATGTATGGTAGGAAGTCTCCAGAGATGGCCGCCATCAATCCCAACTTGCCTAGACAAGCAGGCCGTTCCTCACATCAAAAGATGCAATCTTATTTTCCTCCCCTTGGAACCCAGACTGGCTTTAGTGGCTTGTTTTATTAATATAATGTAACAGACATGACATTCTGGACCTCTGAGGCTACCTTATCATAAACCTTGCAGCTTCTGCCTGATGTTCTCGCAATGCTGACTTCTTGGATATTCCCGTTGAGAAACCAAGCACCACACAGTGAGAAACCCAGGTCCTCTTTTTGTGGAATGAGCAAAAGATGTTAAAGGGGGCAGGAATTATAGTACAGGAGATCTCCCCCACATGGACAGAACATCTGGAGTGGCAAAGAAAGATTTCTTCATAAAATTCCTCACCACTGGGATTTTTCCTTAAGACATTGTACTTAACCATGAAGTATATGATCAGTTGAAAGTAGAGGCGAAGGGTGGGGGACTACCACACTGGGAATAAAAAAAGATACTTATCGCCACGTAACCTCTTGGGACCACTGAGGAGCAATACTGATTCCCCCACAAGAAAACTTTAAAATGTGTTTCAGCAATGTAGTAACTATCATTCAAATCCTCTCTGCATCCAAAGATCAAAACCTACTTACTGTACTATTTCTCATCCTAAATAATGTCGACACTCTGTCTGACATAATGAATGAGAGAGTAATAACATCAAGTGATAACATGAAAATGTCCAATAAAAAATGCATAAAGATACTCCAATAATAAAATGTCAACAACAAAGAGATGACACGGATTTTAATATATATACCCTCCCATTATCACATCACAATTCAAAAGCATTACACTGCAAATATATTAAAGTCCAAATCAAGTTATTTTGTCCTTGTGCATAAAAATTTTTGGCAGGTTAAAGTTCAAAGGCATGAAGTTTAAAAATCAGGGGTTTTTCTTGACCTAGTGAGTTAACGGTCCTGTCTGAAATCCTGAAGTTCAAATTTCATCCTAATTTAGCGTTCTTTCATCTTTCAGGTAGAGGAGTTATTGATGCCTCAGGAAAGTATTTCTTTCAGCAGCTTCATCTTGGGATGTTTCTCTTTGTATTGGGTACAGTTTCTTCTATATAACAAAAGTGGTATTAGTTCAGTGCCAAGTCTCTAACTCCATCCTACAGATTCTAAACCCAATTCTGATATACAGAGAGCACCAGCTGGGTGTGCTGTAACTCAACTCAGTTCTGACACTATCTACCAGGATACAGCAGTAGATTCCACAGGTCTCATAAGACCATCCTCCACTTCAGATGCCAAGAGCAAGTCCAAGTTGTTACCTGCACTTCCACCTGACTGTGTATAAACCACAAATTCCAGGGCACCTGGGTGGCTCAGTTGGTTAAGCGACTGCCTTCGGCCCAGGTCATGATCTTGGAGTCCCGGGATCGAGTCCCACATCAGGCTCCCAGCTCCGCGGGGAGTCTGCTTCTCCCTCTGACCTTCTCCCCTCTCATGCTCTCTCTCAAATAAATAAATAAATAAATAAATAAATATTTTAAATAAATAAATAAATTTTTTAAAACAAATAAATAAACAAACCACGGCTTCCTATGACCTCTCCTTGGGTTCAGTTAATTTACCAGAGCAGTTCAAAGAACTCAGGAAATTCATTTACTCACTAGATTACCAATTTATTGCAAAGGATATGAAAGGGTGTAACTCAGGAATAGTCAGATGGAAGAGATGTATACAGCAAGGTAGGGGGCAAGAACACAAAACTTCCGTGCCCTGTGTGTGCATGACAGTCTCTCACCATCTCCACACGTTCACCAGCCTGGAAGCTCTCCCAACCCCATCCTTTTGGTATTTTATGGAGGCTTCATTACATAGGCAGGATCAATTGCCCACTGGCAACTGATTCAACCTCTAGCTCCTCTTCCCTCCCCAGATGTCAGGGGGTGGGACTCAAGGTTCCAATCCTCTCATCATGTGGTTGACTGCACTGGCAACCGGCCCCCAGACTTCGGTGCTTTCCAAAGTCATCTCATTTATGTAACAGAAGACAACGTTATTGCTCTGATCACTTACGAAATTTCAAGAGTTTTATGAGCTCTGTGTCAAAATAGGGATGAAGATCAGACATATATTTCACACTATAAATTGAAGGATCACAATCCCTTTCCTAAGATACAGAACATTTAATGTGATACAGAAGTAATTATAACCCTGGCTCCACAACCATCAAATTGAGAAAACAAGATGATCTCTAGCCATTAGAACAGTTACTGCAGGCAAAAGTATAATCTGACAACCCATTTTAAGAGTTACTGAAGGTCACAGAGCAAAAATTCAATAATGTCTGAGAGAGGGAGAGTAGATAGGTAAGTCTTGGTTCACCACCACCACATGCTATCAGTTCATGCCTGCTATCCCAAACATATCAACTGTGAATGTACAATCAATTGGGTAATACTTTCTAGTAAAATATTTATTTGGCACTATTGATTCACCACCTCTGGGATGATCTCTCTTAACGTCTTGTTTCTTAGAGTACATCTGAGAGACTGTTGCTTACTTACAAAGTCAGGGAATTTGAAATGACCGGAAACCAATCACCAGATATTATTTTAGGTATCAATCTTTTATACCCATTGTATCTAACTACTTAGTTAGTTATCCTTCTGCCTTCTGTCTGAGGGTCAGGTCTGTCTTGTCATACACACTCCTCATTTTCTTCTTAGAAAGCACTTCTGAACTTGGGCTGCAATCTTTGCCTCTTATACTAGAATTTCTTAGGGAAGAAATTCACTTCCCCACTGAATATACACAGCTAGAAAAGTACTCTCAACTGGTTATCTACTTGCAAAAAAATCAAGTCAGACCACTTAACTCACACCATACACAAATGTTGACCCAAAATCGATCAAAGATCTAAATGTAAGAGCTAAGACTATGTGCCAAGCAAAAGAAGTCAAACCCAGAAGACCACATATTATATGATTCCTTTATATGTAATGTTCAGAATAGGCAAATCCGGAGAGACCAGTAGTAGATGAGTGGTTCCTAGGATTTGAAGGGAGAGAGGAACAGAGAGTGACTGCCAATGGGTACGGGATTCTCTCAGGAGGGATTAAAATGCTCTGGAATTAGACAGTGAGGATGGTTGCACAATCCTGTGAATACACCAAAATCCACTAGATTGTACACTTTAAATGTAAATTTTATGGTATCTGAATTATATCTTATTCTAAAAGAAAACCTTTCGACATATTTTTGAACCAGAGCTGCTGCTCATACTTCAGAATCTTCAGCTCCTAGAGCCCCAGTGAGCACAAATACCATAACCATATTCTTAAGATGCTGTCTTTCCTACTCCCATAAACTCACCTGACCCCTTCTCCTGAAATCAGCTGTATGCAAGTTTACAGAAAACTCCAGAACTAGTTACTTGGCATGGCAACTATTTAGCTCAAGATTCTTCAGGTTGGCAAGATAAACTAGGCTTAGCTGACTTCTTTTGGTACTGGATGGTTTCTTGTACCTGGAATCAACTTCTGGGTCATCGATGGACGACCTAGTCTAGAAGAGTCCAGGCAAGGTGGGTCATCTACGTTCATAGGGTTGCACATTCTTCAGCTAGGCTATGATTTAGTCATGGGGGCAGCAGGGTTCCAAGAGCAAGAGATAAAGTGTGCCTTGAGGAAGAAGCACACTGCCACTTCCATTGCATTCTACTAGCCCAAGCAAGTTACAAAGCCAGATGAGATTCAAGGGAAGGGACATAAATACCACTGCTGGATGGGAGAAGCTGCAAAGACACATTGCAAGAGGAGTGGATTAAGGAAAGGGTAAAGGACACTGGGCAGGTTTGTAATTTATCACTTCCTAGAGCAGAAGTTTCAAGACAACAGCTGTGCAATGGGTCAGAGAAGGGTAATAGATGGTTTCAGGAGGGAATTTCTAAGAGGAAAAAAAGGAAATGGTAGACAACTTCATGTGTTAGAGTAAATTGAAAAGAATTTTAAAGTTCTTTCAAAAAGTGCTAGTATAGATCACAGGACCCAACAAACAAACAAACAAAACAATTTCTTTAAGGATTAGGTGTGTGATATAATACTGTGGAGTGGCCATATGTAAATAAGCAAAGAATGGTCTGTGGAGTGAATGCCCAGCTTAAAACATTCAAATGAGTATTTCAGGAAATATTAAAAGGCTTTCAGAAATGTTAAATTAATATAAAATTCATTGTATATATGGTCATATTTACCTATGTACAGATTTACATGGCTATAATAATCCAAAGACAGTATTAATTTAACCACCAAAAAATGTAATGCAAGTACAATGAGAAAATAAGGTGCAGAGAGGTGTATGTTTTGGAGTCAGGATATGGGGTAAAAGTTGGGCGATCAAAATCCAAGGACCAATAGCAAAGTCAAAACATCTCAAATACTGCTGGAAGACACGCAGACATGTTTTTGATTCTCTCAGAAAGCCCCCAGATGCAAGATAAAGAGTTGGGATGTCAAACTAAGCAGTAAATGTTAGCCACTTAGATAGTATGCTCTATATGTTGAAGAATAAGTTTCTTTGAACAAATCTGGGTAAAGTAGTACAACGTTTAATTCAAAACATGTGCTAATTACATTTAAATAAACATAGGAAAAACAGTTTTAAGATTTCCAGTTGCACATGGTCAATCCTTGTGGCTACCCTTAAAAATAGTAGCCAATGTAGCCAGAGAATAATAAATGATGTTGAAACCTCAAAGTTTATTGGAAAGAGTTCCAAGATTCATCAGTATTTTCTTGAAATGACTCTTCCCCTTGAGTATGAGTTTAAATTCATTATAGGACAATTACCCTTCTCCTCCTTTAAGAAAAATCTGGTAACTTCACATTAAGTAGGGCCTTCTAATTTAAGGACAACCTTGGACTTCATAACGAGAAAATTAGTGTGTATGAATTCATACAAAGTCTAAAGTAGTAGAACATGAAGGGAAACAAATTCCTGAATGATGAAATAATCTCTTCATCCTCTAGTATGGGTCTAGGAACCTATTTTTAGTTCACAGGCTTCATAATTTTTATAAAATAAGATCACCCATAAATCTTCCCTGTCAGAGACGCAACAATAATTGACAGAGCTTTTTGGATCTTGGCTTCCTTGGAGCAATTCTCTTTCATTTTCTGAAAACCACATACCAAAGTTGCTCCTCAAGGCCAATTAGATTGATGTATTGGCTAGTGGGGATGGCTAACCTACAGAATGAGGAACTGGCCAGAGCCATTGTTCCCACAGGCTTACTCATGAGGCATACTTCAGTTCCGTAATAACCTCATTTTAAACAGAGCTTGTGGATAATAAACAAAATACATTTCAGGGGTAAACCCACTGTGTCCTTTTGAGCAGACCCTAAATTCAGAGCAACTGAGAAACCAAACATTTCTTTTGTGATTTTTGAGGCCCACAACAAGGAATCAACCCAATCCATAATTTCTGGCCTTGGTGTCTAAATGTTCACTTCAGGGGCACCTGGGTGGCTTAGTCGTTAAGCGGCTGTCTCATCTCAGGTCATGATCCCAAGGTCCTGGGATGGAGCCCCACATCAGGCTTCCTGCTTGGGGGTAAGCCTGCTTCTTCCTCTCCCACTTCCCCTGCTTCTGTTCCTTCTCTTTCTGTGTCTCTGTCAAATAAATAAAATCTAAAAAAAAAAAATCATTAAAAAATCATTAAATGTTCACTTCAAAATTCTAGACAGGCAGTTGGGGATTGGGAGTGGGAACTTATTTTAACTAAACTGTTTAATATTTTTAAATTACCTTGGTACGGATATACTTTCAAAGAAACACAAGTAGAAGAAAACTAATTGGAATAGTAAAGGCAAGTTTTAGTTTCTTCATTTAATTGAATGGACATTTATTGTGTTTCTACTCAGTGAAGAGGCCTGGATAAGATACCAAGAATTTGCTAAGATGAGGATTTTAAATGTCCAGCCATAAAGATCTTACTTTAGCCATAGAATCAGGGGTTTAACCAGGGTACACAAACTCACATCCTCAAGGCAAATTTGGTCTATAGCCCCACTGTGTTTGCTTGTTTTGTTGAGTCTAATTTGAATGCTTCAAGCTTGGCATGCACTGGCTAGCATTATTTGCTTATTTCTATTTGGCCATTCCACACAGTTATACTACCCACCCTCAGCCCTGAAAGTACTTGACTTAGCAACTCTGAGGTAACAAACTATACTGTAGAGGAAATGAAATAAACTGGCAAATAGTGGCCTGTACAGAGAAAGTTAGGCTTTTCATCAGAAACAGACTCATAAACACTGATTCTCCTACTCAATACCTATGTGAGCTTCAGCAAGCTAAAGCTTTGACCCTTAGTTCTCTCTGACCCTTAGTTCTCTTACCTGCAGATGGAGATGAAAATACTGACAACGTGGTTGTGAGGATTAAACAAAGTAGTATTTCTTATTTACACACTGATGTGTCACACTGTGATGTCTCTGTATAATTGGGGACCCATCCTTTCCCTCTCCCGGGGTAGATGCCTAAAGAAGCTCAGAAGACTGATCCATTAATTCTGGCTGGGTGTCAGGAAATACTTCACAAAAGCAAGTGGTCATTTGAACCAGGCCTTGAAGGATGGAAAGGAGATTATCTTCACAGGTAAGTAGAGAACAACTCTGGAATTGGAAGTACTGCCCATCACTTGCCATCACATGTTTCTATCGTGTGATACAAAGCACTGCTGGCTATATTTTTATAGCCCCATCTGGGATGGAGCAGAAAGCAATTCCCAGGGCCTTGGAGCTGAGATCTGGAGTGGGACAGCTTATAAGGCCTCATGACAGTCAGGAAAGGGAGTATTAGGTCTATAGGATTGGCCCTAGAGTTTAAGTATGCACATACTTCTGGAGAACAAATTCAGATGCCATATCTTATTTAAATGATTTCTCCTAGGGCTCAGTGACAGGCAGATTCCATTTTACATGGTTTTTAGGATTACTAGAATATGTCATGTAAGTCATCCTGACTGGTCTGGAACTTCCACAGCTAACTACCCAAGATGAGAGGGGAGTCAGTTGCAAGACGGGTTGTACTGCAGGTGGACAAGTCGGGAGGTTGATCTATGCAGACGGTACAGCATCTAAGGTAGTCATGATTTGTGCACATTAGGTAGGACTTGAGCATTCCTGAGGGACTGGTTGCATTGTTCCCTTAAGCTATCAGTCTGTATCAAGTGACAACGAACATGTTTGTGGACATGAAGGTATTTGAACAGTGCATTCAATATCTGAGGCAGAAAGTTGGAGTAAGTGTCTGAGATTAAGAAGATTGGAGCTTCCAGGAGGTGAAAATCTTCCTTCATGACATGGGCTGCAGAAGTTTATCACGAACACACAGAGAATGGAGAGACAGTGAGGTTCAGAGCACAAAGCGTGCCATTCAAGAAAGTACATGCATCCTCAGGACTACAGGAAGACCTAACATCAAGTCCATTGTGAGAGCTCCCAAAGGAGTACAGGGGTTAGGAAGAAGATGTTCTCCCACCAGTGGCCTTGGTTATCTTTCCAGTGGCCTGCAGGCTCTCTCTCAGACAGCTGACCCAAGCACTAAAGACCCGGCCTTGCCACACTGCTGACACTTTCACCCCTGCCTGGTGATGCCTGCTGTTTCCAAGAACCCACAAAAGACCCAGCAATTAGTTCTTTGTATGGGCGCATTACACATACCCACTCCAGTATGAGGGTTAAATGCTGCGTTGTAAGTTTGGGCCAAAGTCTAGCCTTGTAGAGGTCCATGAAGTCCAAGGAACTAGAAGATTTGAATGTTCTGCAAAAATCATCAGATAGTTGATCTCACACATTTTCTAATTCTCTACCCAAGGTGCTGATCCACTCTACTCAGGTGACGCTGTGAGAATGCAGAGTTCAGCGCAGAAAAGTCTACAACATCTATCCCTTCAAGACTATACTTCAATTAGGAGTATCCTGTGTTCAGGAATCTGGGGTCAACCCTGCATCCAAGCTGTTCCTGTTAGAAGGTGCAAATTATTCACCATTTCACTTAAAAAACAAAACAGAACAAAAACAAAAATAGCATTTCAAAGCATTCTTTCTCGATGACGAAACCCTACATCTCCACAAATAGTTGTTTTCGTCATGCTATGTTGGGAAAATTGATGGACTCCCTCCAATCTCTTAGGTGTCAAGATTGGGAGCAGGCCTTTGCTTCCAAGATTTGAAAATCATCAGATGGCTACCCTGCTCCTCACGGGAGTTTCATACAAAAATTCACATTTTCAGGTAGTCTTAACAAATAAACACCTAAAAACAAAGGATCTGCCGTCCCACGTGGCAACAATCAACAGGACCTTGACACTGGCATGTTCACCCCAATTTTCATGATCTTCTTCAATCCCTGTGTACTGTATGGGCCATTTCCCTCATTTCCAGTGACATACGCATATCTGAATTTAAAGGAGGAGCAAAGACAGAGGGAAGAGCCTGATAAAAGGAAGGAAGCTACAAAGGATGAATTACTAAAAAGGATATACACTAAGCTGTGAGGTTGGAATTATGACCGAATAGGCTCTGGATGCCATCCTGAGCTACTGAGATTATTCTTCAGGTCGCGTTAAGACATGGAAGACTTTTACTTAAGAGTTTAACAAAACACTGCTTTAGAAAGATAACTTGAGAAGCAGTGTGGAGGAAATCATATAAAAATTAAGGACGAGAAGCAAGGAAATTATTATAGAAGAGTACATGTCAGGAAAAAAAAATGGGAGTATGACCCATGGCCTTGCCCAGTGCAATGGAGAGGAGGAAAGAAATATTGGAGAGAATTCAGAGATGTAGTTTATAGAATTTGGTAGACAGATGGCTGGATAAGAGGAATGAAATAAAGATAAGTATAATGATTTTAGCCTAGAGCCCAGGAGGAAAACATTAACCTGGGATAGTCCAAAGAGAAGGCCAACTGGGGGAAAGAGGAGCTCTGGAGAAATGTATTAAAAAGGTGGGAGGAGGGGAGGCAAGTCACTTAATATGAACAGATCCACCCAATGGAGCTTGGGAGTAAAGAAGGAGAGATAGGGACTTGGAAATTCTCAAAACAGTGATAATATTAGAAGCCAAGAACTAGGTCAGGTTGTCTAGGACAAGGAGAAGAGGAGCTGGCAGAGCCTTCAGGAGCATTATACTTAACAGACATGATGAAAGAAGAGCCTGTAAGTGATCCTAATAAGAAAACATAAGAGAGATGGGGTTGGAGTGGGGTACTTTGCCCTTCCAAATCCACTTCCCACCTTGCTCCATGCCCAGAGGCTTACCTGTATGAGCTGCCTCCATGGGTTCTTTTGTCTACCGGCAATGGGGCTGATATGGCAACCGGGAAGATTGGCCAAAATCAGAGGTGGGAAGAGAGTGAAGGTGGAGTATTTATCCCCCTGGCTCTCTCCCTACTGGGCTGCTGCAGGTTAGCTAACTCTCTCCAAAGTCCACCACTTCTGTTGGGTATCTTCTCTCCTCACGTGGTAGTTCTGCTAACTGTCCTGCCTCTGAGCCCGAAGGTGCTCACGGCTCCTCCATCTCTCTTTGCAGCGTACTGCCCCATCCATGCAGGCCTTCCCATCTTTGTCAGGAGCCTCTCAATTACACACCCTTCAATTTTTCAGTATGGACGTGCCATCTGTTTCTTGCTGGTATCCAGCCTGATTCAAGGGGTAAATCCAGGAGGCAGCAACATCCTGCAAGCCAGGATAGAAGAGCTTCCATAAATGTTACAGACCATGTAGGGAGCTAAGAACTAAAAAGAAGCAGATTTGGACTTCTGTTTTCTGAACACTTAAATGGGGTGGGCAGGAGTTGGGATGCAAGCTTCAGTGGAAGAAATGAATGGTGAGGGAAAACAGAAGCATCAGAATAAAAAATATTGCTCTGAAAAGGCTGGTGGGCTAGGGGGGGAAGGGGACAAGGACACCAGTCTGAAACACAACTAATCTATGTATTTGAAGTTAGGGAGAGATGGAAATAGCACCATACATCTGCCTTTATTTATTTATTTGGGGTCAATTGCTTCATTGTCACCTGCTTTAAACGGCCTCCTTAAATTAGCAAATCACCTTCTCTCTGGGATTTTCATTTGACAGCAAGATTTCAAATAGGACCAGGAGACAAGCAGAAATGAAATGTCTAGTTCAGGCTTACCTCTCTGAGTCATTCTGGTTATTAATAATTTATAGGACACGGAAAGCCACCTCTAGGAAAATGATGACTCTTTATTGCTTGTTAAAAATATTTACATTTTCCTCTACCAGCTGTATATAAGGAATTGATATTTTCTGAATTGCTAAGTCAATAACATCTTCCTCGAGCCATCAAAGGATTTGACAAACCAGCAAAACATGAGCGCCTCTGCGGCAAGTAAGTGGGAGGTACTCGGGCTGTCAAGCAATTAAGTGGACCTGAATAAGCTGATGTAATTAAGCCTCTTACTGCATAATTATCTTTATTTTAAATGTGTCTTTTGATAAAACATCTGTTCCCTGCTCCAGATATGAAAAGAGGGACCCATGCTCATGAAGAAAACAGAGCTTGTAAGGCTCTCACACATGCTGCCTGGGCTGCTCAGATCCAAGGCAACAAATGTTGTCATTTGTTCCATCTTTGCATGCAAGAGGCAGGTGTCCTCATGGCCACGGCCCATATTCGCCTGACCTCCGAGCTCACGGCAGCTGCCAGGAGTCCAGGGACACAAAGCAGTCCCTGGGTGTTATGGGGGCCCCTCAGAAGCAAGGAGGCAATTAGCCATAAGGGCTACTGCCTTGACCATGTGCAAGGGACAACAATCAGATGTGGTCGCCAAGCCAAGGTGGGGTATTGGTCAGCAGGATCCCCACGGGTCTCTGCCTCCAGGCAGCAGGGCATGACTTCATCCCCTAAATCGAAGGTGAATGTGATTCACCGAACCGGACTAATGCGGGGCATTGGTACCTTGGTGTATTTCTGGATGACGTCTTTGTCTGCTTTTTATTCTGCTGGCCCCCAACTCCAGCTTGTCAATTCCCTACATTTGTCTGAAGCAAGGATTTGGGATTGCGCTAACAGAGATTCAAGGAAGAAAGTCACACGCCTTAGCAGGAAATAGACCTGGTTTTCTAGGCTGGTGCTTCCCCTCATGGGCCAGGTGACCAGCCACTTACACATGTCCGGCCTCAAAATACTCCACTCTCAACTGGAAACAATAATACCCATTTTACTAGAAGACAGAGAGCCTAATTCCATGCCCGGTATAGCAGCCAATGTGAATCTACATTAGCTGTCTCTTCTTTGTCTCACCTACCTCCTCCCAATGTCCATGTAGGAGCCCAAATGGTTATCTCCTCTTGATGAGAAGCCTGCCGTCAAGACCACTGAGCACAGTTCCCATCCAAGATGGTGACACAGAAGGATCCTGAACTCCCCTCCTCAAATCAAGCCACTGAAACTATGTGGAATCAATTCCTTAGGAAAAAATATCAAAAACTGGCTTCTATGCATCAGGCCAATGAAAGAAGGCCCACATCAAAGTGGGGAGGAGAGGCTGGCCCACAGTCTCACTCTAACACCCCCACCCCTCCACCCCGGTACAGTCACCCACAGTTGGGAAGGAACACAAAACCCAGAGCTCCTCCCTGAGTAAAGCTATGCAGCATTTGAAACCACATCAGGAACCCCAACGTTTAAGACCTGAAATTCACAGACAAGCCTTTAGAGCTGTTATTCACCTTGAACATCATAATATTCGTACTAGATCAGCTTTTGACCCACTAATGTATTTAGCCAATGCCTTAGTCCCTCTTCTTTTTTTTTAAGAGTTCTTTTGAAATATAATTCATGGGGCGCCCGTCACTTAAGTGTCTCCTTCAGCTCAGGTCATGATCTCAGGATCCTGGGATTGAGCCCTGTGTCTGGCTGGCTCCCTCTCCCTCTAATTGCCGCTACCCTTGCCATGAGCTCTCTCGCTACCCTTGCCATGAGTGCGCGTGCACTCTCTCTGTCAAATAAATAAAATCTTTTAAAAATGAAATATAGGGGTGCCTGGGTGGCTCAGTGGGTTAAAGCCTCTGCCTTCGGCTTGGGTCATGATCTCAGGGTCCTGGGATTGAGCCCCGCATCAGGCTCTCTGCTCAGCGGGGAGCCTGCCTCCCCCTCTCTCTCTGCCTGCCTCTCTGCCTACTTGTGATCTCTCTCTCTCTCCGTCAAATAAATTAAAAAAAAAAATCTAAAAAAAAATTTTTTTAAATGAAATACAATTCACATAAAATTTATGTTTAAATAAATATATGTGTTTAAATCATCCAACTCAAAGGCTTTGACTATATTCATTGCCACAATCAACTGCAGAACATTTTTACCATCTCCAAAAGAAATCCTTTCAACATCACCTTCCAACCACTCTGTTCGCTGTACAGTTCAACTCTATGAATTTGCCTATTTTGGACACTTCATATAAATGTAGTTATACAATAAATGGCCTTTCTATCTGTCTTCTTTCACTTAGCACAGTGTTTCAAGGTTCAACCACAGGGTACCATGTATCAGCACTTCATTCTTTTTCACTGCAGAGTAATATCCAATAGTATGGGCCCACCCCCACCTTATTCACTCATACATCAGTGGATGGACATTTGGAATGCTTCCATTTTTTAGCTATTATGACAAACACTGCTGTGAATATCCATGTACAAGATTTTGTACATGTAAAATGTACAAGAACATGTAATTTCAATTCTAAAAGTCAAATTATCATCATATAATAATTATTTTTAAATTTGTGAGCAACTGCCAGTTATTTTGAAGGGCTACCTCATTTTAAATTCCCACCAGCAATGTACGAGGGTTCTAATTTTTCCACATCTCACCAACACTTCTATTCTTTGGCCTTTCAATTATAGCCATCCTACTGGATGTGGCTTTAATTTATACTTCCTTGATGGCTACCATGTCTTATTCTTCTGGAGAAAAAATTTCAGTGACCCCCACATAAGCCAATGCCTCTAATATCTTGCCCTGACTCTTCTGTACTTCCTAGAGTATAAACAACCAGTATGGGCTTCAGCACAGTAAGACAGCTGCCTAAGTAGACACTGCAAATGTCCAGACTTTTGTGATGATATGGACCACATCATTCTGTAATGGGTAAGTATAGGTCAAGTTCAGAGTTGGGTATTTATCAAACCATTTTAAACAGCTATAAACTCAACAGGAGAGAGAAGAATAGAAGCAATTCTAGGTAAAAAAATCGACTACTTTCCGGAAGGTAGGATGTGCAGTGAAGTGAATCCAAGGCAACATTCGGGAAGATAAACCGCAGGGGGAGGGACCGGCTCCTGGCAAGTGGTAGAGCAGCAGAGCACAAAATCAGAACTTCTAGAAGTCTGCTCCACTGAGGGATGTTGCTCCAAAAGCTAAGCATGAGCTGGAGCCCTCGCAGGGACAGTGTAGTCTCAGGATCCAAGGGGTCACAGAAAGACCAGGGGTACCTGAGTGCAGCAGAGCTCCTAGGTATCAGAGCAGGTAAGCCAGCTGAAGAGACAGGGCCAAAGAGGGGCTCTCAGCTTGGGGGTACCTTAAACTGTGATCAGAGACACACTCGGGCCTCTGCTCTTCGAGCAGAGACGCAACAAGCAGCAGACCTGGGGAGATTCACCTTCTTCCTCTAAGAGGAGCCGCACGGGAGGGCACGGCAACAATCTGCTGGGTTTGGAGACTCCAAACAGGGCTGTGCATCAGAGACAGAAATGCTCAGTCACATGCCGGGTGAGCTCGGAGTGCGGCGGGAGACCAGGGAGACGGGAGGGAATGACCGCTTTTCTCTGAAGGCACACTGAGGAGCCGGCCTGAGCCCTTGGCTCCTACGGGGTGGAGACTGGGAGGCCGCCATTTTCATTCTCGCCCTCCAAAGCTGTACGGAAAGCTTTCAGGGAACAAAGGCTCCCGTGAACCCAGCAGATTACTTAACCCAGCCCTGGGCAAGGGTGGTGCAATCACGCCTTGCACAAAGACATTTGAGAATCACAGCAACAAGCCCCTCCCCCAGAAGATCAGCAAGAACATCCAGCCAAGACCGAGTTCACTGATCAGTGAGAAGTGCAGAACTTCAGAGCTAGGGGAAAGGAACACATAGAATTCATGGCTTTTTACCCATGACCCTTAGTCTTCCAAAGTTAAATTTTTTTTAATTTTATTTTTTACTCTATTTTTAAAATTTTTCCTCTATTTCAATGTTTTTTTAACTATTTTATCTTATAATTTTTAAATCTTTTTTAATTTTCATTGTTATACCCATATTTTATCCCTTCATTGTATTTAACCTTATTTTTTGTATACATATATTTTTTTTAAAAGATTTTATTTATTTATTTGACATACAGAAAGAGAGAGACAATGAGGCGGTGGGAGAACACAAGCAGGGGGAGTGGGAGAGGAAGAAGCAGGCTTCCTGCTGAGCAGAAAGCCCGGTGTGGGGCTCGATCCCAGAACACTGGGATCATAACCTGAGCTAAAGGTAGATGCTTAACAACTGAGCCACCCAGGTGCCCAGGGTTTTTTCTTTAAAATTTTGGGATACAATTTCTTCTAATAGATCAAAATATACCCTAAATCTAGCACATGGCTTTGTTCTACTCTCTAGCCTGATTACATTCTTTCCACTTTTTTTTCTTTTTTCAACAAACTTCTTATCAATCTTTTTTTAGAATTTTTTAAATTTTCATCTTTATAGTCATAGCCCATCCCTTCATTGTGTTTACTCTTATTTTTGTATATATATAAGTTATTCTTACTTTAAAATTTTGGGACATAGTTTCTTCTAACAGACCAAAATATACCCAAAATCAAGTGTGTGGCTCTGTTCTATTCAGGGAATAGAACAGTGTGGCTGTTCAAGTGGGTGGCTCTGTTCTAGTCTAATATACACATCTATATATATATTATATATAAGATATATTATATATAGAGATATATATATATTTTTTCTTTTTCCCCCTTTAATCTCCCCCAGTTTTGGGTCTCCTCTGATTTGGGTAGTGTATATATTCCTGGGGTCATTGCTACCCTTTTAGTATTTTGTTTTCTCATTCATCTATTCTTACCTGGATAAAATTATAAAGCTGAAAAACTCACCACAAATAAAAAGAACAGGAGGCAGTACTGATGGCCAGGGACCTAATGAATATGGACATATACTGACATGTCAATATGGACATATGGACAATATGGACATGTGAGAACTAGAGTTCAGAATGATGATTATCAAGGTGCTAGCTGGGCTCGAAAAAGCATGGAAGATATAAGAGAATACACTTCTGGAGAAATAAAATTCCTGTCTGGAGAAAAAGAACTAAAATCTAACCAAGTTGAAATCAAAAAAGCTATTAATGAGGAGGAATAAAAAATGGAGGCCCTTTGAAAGTAACAGACCAGAAAGGAACAGAGACAATATACATTAACAGTCACCTTACAGGCAATACAATGGCACTAAGTTCATGTTTTCAATAGTCACCCTGAATGTAAATGGGATAAATGTCCCAATCAAAAGACACAGGGTATCAGAATGGATTAAAAAAAAAAAGACCCATCAATATGCTATCTACAAGAAATTCATTTTAGACTCAAAGACACCTCCAGATTTAAAGTAAGGGAGTGGAAAACCATTCACCATGCTAATGGACATCAAAAGAAAGCTGGAGTGGCAACCCTTATATCAGATAAATTAGATTTTCAGCCAAAGACTATAATAAGAGATGAGGAAGTTCTATTGTGAGAGGGCTGTCCTTCAAAGGCACCAAGTAGGATGTCTCAATGGGATTTACAAAAGGGAACATTAACCTCACATAACTTTTTTTTTCTTAATTCTGCATACTATTACACCATCCATATAACCACCAGTGGACAGCAGCTTTGGCTGAAGTAGGAGGGACCTAAAACCCTCACGCATAACCCAAGAGCCATGTCACTCCCACTACTGCTCTCATACTTTTGTACAGTATTGTCCCTATTCGTGTAGATGGGAGAGGAGAGGCATAAGGCCTCTGAAAGCAATAGGGTGCCAAAAGAAACTAGCGTCAGGAGAAACTCTAGATGGGATGAGGGCATGACCTCACAAACACCAACATGCCAAGAGTGAGTGTGTACGCCCTCCCAAGTGTGAGCATGGCCATGTAACAGGTGTGAATTTATCACCTGGGTTTTACACAGGGCAGAATTCAGCTGGTGGGTCCACTGGACTGGAAGAGCTGAGATGGCCTCACTCACGTGTCTGGCAGCTTGCCAGTTTGTTAGCTGGGGCAGATTATTTCTCTTTTTTGTGGCCTTGCTTCCTTCAATAAACTCACCTTCTTTTCATGGGGCAGGCAGGGCCGCACTGCAGAAGGCAAAGATGGAAACTACATGGTCTCTGGAAGCCTGTATCCCAGAACTCACACATCACTCCAACACATTCAAAGTCAAAGTTGAGTCAGAAGACTAGCCTGCAGCCAATTAGGTGAAGAAACAGGACCCACCTCTTGATGTTCTAGAACATTCTTTTTCCTTACTTTTTTCAGCTCTATTGAAAGCATACACTGTGAGGATATATGGATACGCGGTGAAAGGATTCCCACTGTCAATTATCACATTCATCTCATTTAATTACTGTGTATGTGTGAGAAAGGATCAGTGAAACTCTACCCTCCAGCATATTTCAGTTGGACAATGCAGTATTATCAACTATAGGTGCCATGTTATACATTAGCTCCTTAGACCTTTCAAGTGCAAGTTTGCACCCTTTCCCCAGACCTTCCCTATTTCTCCCACTCCTGAGTTCCTGACAACCACATTTTACTGCTTCTAGAAGTTCAGCTTTTTTGGTTATTTTTTTGAGATTCCACATATAAGTGAAATTGTGCGATGATGTTTTTCTCTGTCTGGATTATTTCATTTAACATAATTCCTCTGGCTTCATGCACAAGGTCACAAAAGGTGAGATCTTCTTTTGAAAGTACAAATAATACCACATCGTGTATACGTATATGTGTGTTTCTTTATCCATTCATTTGTTCATAAGCACTTAGATTGTTTCCCTCCCATGGCTATTGTGAATACTGTTGAAATGCACACAAGAATATAGATAGTGCTGCAAGACTGTAATTTTGTTTCCTCTGTATATATACCCAAAAGTGGGATTGCTGGATCATATATTAGTTCTGTTTTTAATTTTCTGAGGAACGTCCATACTGTTTTCCAGTATGGCTGTCGCAATTTACATTCCTACCAACAGTGCATAAGTGTTCCCCCCCCCCCTTTTTTTTTTACATCCTCAACAGCATTTGTTATTTCTTCTCTTTTTGATTATACACATTCTAACAGGAGTCAGGTAACATCTCGTTGTGGTTTTAATTTGCATTTTGCTGATGCTTAGTGATGTTCAGCACCATCTATGTACCTGTTGGCCAATTCTATGTTTTCTTTGGAAAAATGTCTACTCAATTCCTCTGCCCATTTTTAAATTAGATTATTTGGGGGTTTTTGTTTTGTTTTTTTGTTTTGGGTTTTCTGTTTGTGCTATCAAGTTATAGGAGTTTATCACGTATTTTGGATATTATCCCCTTATTGAACATGAGGCTTATAAATATTTGCTCTCTTTTCATAGGTTATCTTTTCATTTTGTGGATGGGTTCTGTTGCTTTGTGAAAGCTGATTAGTTTGAAGGAGTCACATTTGTTTATTTTTGCTTTTGTTTCTTTGTCTTTGGTGTCAAGTCCAAAAAATCACTGCCAAGACCGTTGTCAAAGAATATATATCTCTGTTTTACTCTCAAGTTTTGTAGTTACAGGTTTTATGTCAAATCCTTCATCCATTTTGAGTTGATTTTGTGTATGATGCAAAATAAAGGTCCAGTTTCAGTGTTTTGCATGTGGCTCTCCACCTTTCCCAACTCCATTTCCTAAAAATATGATCCTTTCCTCCTTTGTACATTCTTGGCTCCTTTGCCAACAGTCGATTGAGCACTTAGATTGTTTCCCTCCCTGGCTATGTGTATGTGGGGGTTTATTTCTAGGTTCTATTCTGTTCCACTGATCCATGTTACTGTTTTTATGCCAATACCATACTCTTTTGATCATTACTGCTTGGCAATATAGTTTGAAATGAGGGTATGTCATGCCTCCAGCCTCGTTCTTCTATTTCAAAACTGTTTTGGCTACTCAAGGCCTTTCGTGGTTCCATACAAGTTTGAGGATTATTTTAGCTATTTCTGTGAAAAATGTCATTGGAATTTTAATATGTACTGCATTGAACCTATTAGGTCACTTTGGGTCAGATGGATGTTTTTACCATATTAACTCTTCCAATTCATGAACACACTCTATCCATTTATTTGTGTCTTCTTCACTTCCTTTCATCAATGTTTCCATCTTTGGTACACAGATCTTTCACCTCCTTGGTTAAGTATGTTCCTGAGCATGTTATTCTTTTTGATATTCTTGTTAAAGGGGATTGTTTGCTTAATTTTTCCTTCCAGTAGTTTGTTGTTAGGGCATAAAGCTATAACTGATTTTTTCCATGAGCTTACTACAATGTCATTTGGTCAAGTATTGTTTTACCCTTTTTTTTTTGGAGAAGGAAATTGGGACCTAAGATTAAAAGCACTGGTTGTCACTCACCCAGGTTTGTACCCAGGTGTGTGTGACACATATTAGTAATCTGAAGAAAGATAATCTTGCTCGCTGTGACCAGAGCTCTTGTAGAAATTGCTCTCTTCACCCCCCCCACCCAGGGTGTTATGACTCATAGAAATGGTGCTAAGTATTTCTACCCAAGAGACTCAGCTTCCCCTATGGAAGACCTTAATCCCCTCTCCTTCATCTTCCATTATACCCTTCTCTTAATGTCCGTTGCCTTGTTACAGAAATGGGTTCCAAGCTAGGCCAAATTCTGTCCCAGAATCATGATGTAAATTTGAGAGAAACATCCATCTTTCCTACTTACCTGAAGAGTGGATTGATTGATTGATTGATTGATTGGCTGAGAGAGGACATACAGAAGCTCTATATACTGGGTAATAATTTGGCCTTGATTTTAATTTTCATAGCCTTTCACTTGATATTCAAATATATTCGGGTCACCCCACTGGAAATAGTTATCCAAAATCACCTTTTAAATGTGAGGACAAGGTCCATAGAGAGAGCATACTGCCATCTTTACGGAAAGGTAGAAAGAACAGGAGACAGAGATTGTAAGATCAAATTCACCTGAGCTCTGCAAATGACTTCCATCTTGAGTAAACCACTTCACCAGGTTTGGTCCCCTTTTCTCATCATTTAAATTAGAGTATTAAGCTGGAGGCTTTCTCGGCTCCCTCAACTCTCCCATTATTTGATTCTAGTGCCAGAGCATAATTTTATGATATACTGTGCACATTTTTCCTCCAGAACACATTGACATGATGTTAAATTAGACTGACTCATGTTCCCCCAAGTAAACAGTTGTGGCTATTGCCAAAATTTTGCTAAGAAACAGAAAAGAGGCATGGAGCGCTTCAAATTCTTTTTCCTTTAATGCTCTGAGTATTTTCAACGTGCTGAGAAATAATGAGGTATTTCTGTATGCCACTCTTTATCTGACTTATTAGATCACACAGCCTCATTCATACATTTTCGGGAATATCATCCAAAGATGAGCAAAAATATTTGAACAAGATGTCTTGATTTTAAAAAATATATATACATCTGTGTCAGAGAATAAATCAAATGCACAAACTAGATGTTAATCTGTTTGATAAACCAAAGTACATTGATAAGTCACTGCCAGAAAAGTTGATATACTATAAATAAACCTAACTTTTGTTGGACAGCATGCTCACTGAGCTGTAGAACATAGCCTGGAGATGTTTATAGCTACATAGAGACATTATAGCATATAGAGTTCTCAGGGAAAAAAACAACATGACTGAAATTGTGAAATGTTTTGGGAAGCAGGAATTTCAAACATCATCTTCCCAGAAGATGTGATTACACTCTTGTGCTCTGATTTCAGGGCAAACACTGATCCAGTTGACATCTGGGGAGGAAGTTTCCTAAACAAAACACTTCTAACATCCTTGGAAAAATGTCTGGATGATTTTGTATTCTGGGAAGGCCTGGTATCATCCTAAACTGAAGTTTCAATCCACTGAGTTTTCTGATTAAAAGAAACTTTGGGTAAGTACACAAGCCCAGACTTTAATGTACACTGCTTGCTGGCACCTAGATGGGAAACTACTTGACCTTCACAGGAAGACCTGACATAGGGCAGCTTAACCTTATGCCCAGTGGGATAAAGCGCTCTGGTCAATTTCGTTTCCTCCTGAATACTTCTCATGGCTCATCTAATGCAGAGCTCCCTTCCTCCTTGAGACGGACTTGGTATTTGAGATCAGCTTAAAAGGCCAAGAGACATGAGAATAAATCAAGTCTTCTATGTCCTAACCTTGTCTCCATTCAAAAGCTACAAGAGCTGCTCTTATGAAAGGAGGAGGAAAAGGACATAGTATATTTTCTCACTAGAGTTTTCTCCTGGCCTGAACTCAGTGGCCTTGGAAGCCATCCTCCACATAAGCTGTTTCTAACACCCACCAGTCTTTCAGTTCAAAATCACCTGTCTTTCCTCATACCAGTCCCTCTTACTGCCAACTCAGGCACTATCATTTTTCTTCTTTACCTGGTTATACTAGCCTGGGTTCCTATAGGGACTCATGGAAAAAACAATCTTTCCATTCTTCAAATGAGCAAAGTAGGCAAACTCAGGGAAAAGAAGGGAAGCAACTGAGATTGGGGCAGGAGAAAAAGAGCAAGATGACACATAGCTATTGCCTCAGTTGACCCGACCCGTCACACTTCCCTATTTTGGTCCTCATTTTAATTGCCCTAAAATTTTCTCTGACTTGATTTTCATTCAAACCATCTCCCATCTGAAGGAGTGGTTAAACATATTAGTTGAAGCACAACATTCTTACACTTCCCTCTGAGCCTGTAAGAAAGATCCTCCAGTGGTACGTAGTTAAGAGTGACCTGGGTCAGGAAGGGAGAGGGGCTTCCATGACCTATAGGCCAAATGCTTACAGATCAGGAGAATGGAGTAATCCAGGCACAACATAGGAATGAGACAAGAAATCCTCTGGAAGTAGACACTCAATTCACAGCCAAGTCCTGAGGGATCTGGGGGACAGAAATAGTCCCTCTTTGACCTGTATATGCAAACAAAAAACTATGGACAGGACATGAGCTTGGCAACAGCTTTCAGTGCAAGATGATGGACAGTGCATTTCTTCAGGGAAAGGCCCCCCGATTGGT
>CM053607.1:115229830-115251183 GCA_028646535.1 Procyon lotor | reverse complement strand
GAGATCACAAGGAGGCAGAGAGGCAGGCAGAGAGAGAGGGGGAAGCAGGCTCCCCGCTGAGCAGAGAGCCTGATGTGGGGCTCGATCCCAGGACCCTGAGATCATGACCTGAGCCAAAGGCAGAGGCTTTAACCCACTGAGCCACCCAGGCGCCCCGGGGATGGGCTTCTGGCAGCAGTCCCTGAAGTGGCCAGAAGGTTCCAGAAGTGGCCACTGTGATTGAAGACCTCAAGGAAAAATACCCCAAATTGCTTATTTCCATGCTAGTTTCTCTCCAGACTGGGAATCATACCTGGATGTGTCACACCAAACGACATTGATTTTCATTTGCTTGACATTGGCTAGCCACCCTCAGATGAGTTTCCGGAGGATGTGTGTGGAGGTCTGTGGACATTTGTCCCCACCCATGTGCATATGTGTGTGGGTGGGTGGGGGACGCTTGTTTTCACCTTGGGGGAATCTAAAACAGCTGTTTTCAGACCAGTGCTTTTGCACGGATGGGAAAAACCAGATCAAGCCAGTTGGTTCTGAGAACAGGGGAGTGTTTCTAAGTATGTTATGTTCTCAGGTTACCTGTGCAGGAAGCTTTTCTGCACCAGGGCTGTGTAACCCTATTCTGAATTATGTTCTAATCTGCTCTTTCCACTGTGGCAAGCAGGTCCCATGCTCCTGAGAATGTGTGCCTTTATTTGAGACAGCAGCGCTGCTCTGGGAAGCAGCTTTGAAATGCGATCCCTGATGACTCTGAGATGGACCAGCGAAATCAATGATTTCTGTCTTTTGGGAGATTGAACTTCTTCCTCTGTGAAAGGACAGGGTTACATACCCGGCCTCTGTTGCTTTAACTTTAAGTAGTAGCTACAATTCATTTTGTTAGGAGACTTTTATGATACCTGTTGACAAAATTGGAAGCACCGTGGAGGCGGGTTGTTAATTATTTAGAGTATGAGGCCATGGCTAATGCATTTACTGAAGTAGGAGGTTGTACCCACAGAGAGGGCTGCCAGAAACATCTATGGAAAAGCTTCTTCACTGGGGCTCTGTCTTTCCATCTGGGCTGTTGTAAGAAAACAGACTGGGCAGCTCATAAACACCAGAAATCTCAGTTCTGGAGGCTTGAGGTCTGAAATCAGGGTGTCACCATGGTCGAGAGAGGGCCCTCCTCCTGGTCACAGAATTCACCCTGTATCCCTGATGGAGAGGAGGAGGGGTGCTCTGTGGCGTGTCTTTTATCAGAGCTTTAATCCCATTCCCCAGGGTTCCACCCTCATGACCGATTCACCTTCCAAAGTCCTCACCTCTGTGAGTTAGAATTTCAGGGTCTGAATTGGCAGGCGACACAAACATTTATACCACAGAAGGCCCTGAACACCTGTGGGAAGAGAGGGCAGAAGAAAGTTCCAGTCCTTTCCCTTTCTATCTGAAAAGCATGTTCTCTTTTCTTTGGTAATGACAGGCTCTGTCTTTGAAAGGGAACTATTTACCTGTTGTGAAAATCAATAGACCTGGATTATAAACTTGGCTTTCTCATTCAATAGCTGGGAGACCTTGAGCTCACATTCAGTTGGAAGCTTGTAGGATTGTTGTATAGCTTACACGAACCTCCCACATGGGAGGGATGTCCTACCCATCTCTCGGTGCTGCTCAGCAATCGTCCTTATCCCTAGTCACTCGACTCTTCTGTTTCCCTTACTGGTTTCTCTCAGATCCTGAAACTTCATCTGTCTCACAAAGAAAATGACAAGTAGGAACTCCCCACATTTCTAACTTCCAGCCCACAAATGATCTTCACTGTCTCTGTTCCTTTCTTTCCTTTCCCCCCTCTTTCCCCCGGGGCTGTTCGCTTCTGACCCAGCTATCCAGCCTTCACAAGTCCTCACAGACCTTGTTCTGTCATTTATCCCTTTGCCTCTGGTACCGACCTGTCACCAGTTATCGAACACAAGTCCCTTCTACTTACAAAACATGTGTCTTTTAGTTCCTGAAGCCTGAGATGTAGGGACATACTTGATTTTTTTTTTTTATCTCTCATTTCCAAATCTCGTTCATCAGTAAATGCTCACTTTCTCTTCTCTCCATTCCTCCAGCCACTTCCCGGATTTGAGCTCTCGTTGTCTCTCATTAGGACCATAGCAATCATTTCTTACGGTCTCCTCACCTCTTCTCCTGTGTCCCTTCCATCCATAACCCCCAGAAGGGAGAGAAGTGGGCGTCAGGTAACTTCCTAAGACAGTGGTTCTCAGCCTGTGCTCTGACAAGACCATCAGCAGGGTGGGCTTCACCTGGGACTTGTTAGAAATGCAAATAGTCTCACCCCACCCTGTGTCCACTGGGTAGAAGAGCTGTGAGTGGTGGGGAGGTGCTCATCTGTCTGGTTGGCAAAGCCCTCCAGGTGAGTCTAATGATCTAAAGTCTGAGCAGCACTGCTCTCGAATTTAATCAAGGGGCAAAGAAGCAAAGAAAGGGAAATGGCGGCCCAGCTATGTGTGTGAGCGCTCTTCAAGGGCTTGGTTTTCACAGTGTTCTGTCCTAGCTGTCGGCCTGCAACTAGGCAAACGGTTTCTTGGATGACTTCCTGCAGGTGCTCGTGGTTCGCATTCACAGCAGTAGAACCCAGGTGAGTTTCTTTCCTTTCTCAGCCTTCTCCAGTCCCTCTTGGAGGTTCACTCTTGCTTGAAAGCATCGGCCATTGCTTGGCATTCTGAGGACGAATGACCTCTTGGCGTGGAGCTGAGTTGTCTCCCTAAAGCTTTGTGACAGCTGAGGTCCCTAGTACCATGACCCTTGTGCCCCAGCCTTCTGTGGCTCTGACCCTTGTCTCAGCTCATTCTGACCGCCTCGGCGAGATGGCATTTGAGTGGCGCTTGGGGGTAAAGCCGGAATTCCACAAGTGGGGAGTGAGGCCGGTTCAGGCTGAAGGACAGTGCAAAACAAAGATGAGGCATGAAATCCCAAGATGTGTTACGTGCCCAACAAAAGTAGGAGGGCGTTTGCCGGGGAGAAGGGATGAGACTGAGAACAGCATTTGTCCCAAGTCCCGTGGAGCCCACCAAGGAGTCTGGGCTCGGTTCGGGAGACATGTCGAGGATACGTAAGCGTGGTAATGCCCGAAGAGTCCTCCTGCTAGACGTGTTAGATCACCTGTTGGTGGCTCTCGGCAGTTTTATTTCCTGGCCAAAGACACGAAAGGCAGGCCATTTTTGTCTAGGTAGATTCAGAGCTGAGCTCAATGAGGCTGATAAATCTCCCCGAGCTCTTGCCTGGGGCAGGGCGGTAACAGTTGCGTCCACAGTGACACACAAGGAAACAATATGCAACTGGCTAGGGAGAGCCGCGCGTGTCTGGTCATTTTTTGTCCTTGCTTTCTAAGGTGTCGACGCCGGCTTCCCAGGTGTGGTACTCTTCAGTGGTGACATAGTAGCTCAGGGACGTGGGAGCTGAAGACAGCCACGTGGGTGTGCAGAAGCTTTGGAAAGGAGGCTGGCTCCTGGCACAGTCCCCCACCTTGGCTCGTCCCCCTTGACATCTCTTACTAGGGGAATGATTCTGAGCTTCCAGAGTGAGGATCGTGACTTATTAAAGAAAACAACTGTTAGGTCTCTATTACACGCCTGGTTTGGAACAGGCACCAAGACCACCTCCATCAGATGGGGAACGTCAGCCTTCTTAAGTGGCTGAGAAGCTCACTGTCCCTGGAGGTGTCTAGTGTGAGCCTCTGTCATTAGTTTAGACTGTGGCTGCTTTGACCTCAGAGTAATAATAAAGAACCTGGCAAGCCGGCTCCAGCAGACCGGCCCAAGCCCACAGAGGAGCTTCACCTGCCTGCCTCTGGTTAAAATAGATTTCTTTGATCAGGTGCAAAGATGGGCTGCCCAGCCCTGGCTTCAAAGTCTAAGACAGAGACCGAGGAACCATAGAAGGTGGTGTGCATTGCTGTTGGTTGTTGTTTTAAATGGAGTCATGTTAGGTTTTCTTGTTGCCTAATTTCCCTTCGTTGTGTGTTGGGAGATGACAGGAAGAAACAAGTCGTCTTTTGACTTGTACTGCAAGGCGCTTCTGCCGATAATAAACAAGGGTGGGATGGCATGAGGTCCCAGAAATGCGGCTCAATCACTCCCTGCAATTACTGTGTCTTATTGATAACTTGGAGCTCCAGCCAGCGAATTCCGTCTCTGGAACAAAGCCTGTCACAGATCAGACTGAATCCATTAAAAAGCTTTGATTAACATGTCCCTGGGGTGTGCTGTGGAAACTTTTGACGCCAAATGACTGCCTATTGCGGCTCCTTCAGAATTGTCCTCCCGAAATACTCTTGTGTTTTAATCTAGTGCACAGTTTAAATTAAAAAATGGCAATGACTTTGCGTGACCTAAATACGAGCCACTTCTATTCAGGGTGGGATTTATCAACGGCTTGCAGATTAAGTGTTCAGAGAGGCAACAATTAACCTTACTGTGTGGTGGCTAATAATAATTATATATATATTATATGTAGGCTGTGTATATAATTGCGTGCTCTTTCTTTCATTCTTAAATGGGGCCCGAGAAAGGGTCATCGTTAATGTGCTTAATTTAGTGGATACAAAGCTTTGTGTTCATCCTTAGCGGAAAACAAATTTTGTTTGTGTTCGAGGAGCCCAAAATCACTCTCCCTGGTGCTTTTTTTTATTGGTCTCTGACATGAATGCTGTAATGAACTGCAGCCTTTTGAAGCAAAGATAAAGCTTGGTCTTCAGACCACAGAGTCGTTAGGGGCAGGGACCTGCCTGTTTCCGCACAAATCTCTCCCTTTCATCCTAGGGGGGAAATTCAATCTTGATCGACCCTGTCGGCATGATGTGTGTGCGTGGGGGTGTGTGTGTTTCTTTATTGTTACCATATACCCTCCTAAAATATAAGCGTTGAATGGTTACATTTCAAAACTGTCACGAAGTACATTAGACAATAAAAAATGATTCTCTTAGATGCCATAAAAAGACACTGTGGAAACTACTGAAAGGAGGAGGGTACCTACCCTACGGCTCTTGATAGTATTTTAACATCTCTGAAACTGGTGCAAGACAAGAAGTGCTTTTGTTGGAAGATCCTTAGAAATCAAACCTAAAATGGAAGAGGAATACCGAGAGAAAGTAGCAGCCTGGGGATGGGAGCGTAGGGGGGGGGCTGTACTTTCCACCGAACTGGGTAAAGATGGGCTTGTCTCTTCCACCACCTAGGAATGAAGTCCTGCTCTCCTTATGAGGCTAACATCTTACAACTGGCTACAAGGTCGGGGCCCCACCATCTTTCATCATTGGATGGTACTGTGCTGCTACAGAGGGAAATCTTTTTTTAAATGGAATTTCTAATTACTTTGGCATATACAAAAGGCAGTGGTCTGCTCTGGGAAGTAGGGAGCTCCTGGTCATTTGAGTGAGCTGGGTGATTTGCATCAGGTGAGAGTTGGGGATGACGTCATGGGTGCGCCTGACAATGTCTGACATTTAGAAAAGTGCCAGTGAGCTAAACTAGGGATCAACACATTTGAGATGTTCTTCTGGAGAATTGGAAATTTTTCTCTTTGCTTCCTTCAGACCCCACTAAAACCTCGGCAGGATATAGGTTTGAAGGTATGTATCTTGGTATTTTGTTGATGGCCAAATCCCTAGGTTCCAGAAGAGAATAAGCATCCAGTAAGCACCCACCAAATAATTTTTGAACAAATGAATTGCTGCTTTTTAATATTTTCATTTGCATTGACTTCCCAGTAAAGAACAGCTTATGACCCATTATTCCCAGAAGGAGCAAAGTATGCATGTTCTTTCTTCTAGTCTTACCTGGTAGGGTTGTTAGGCATCCTTGTCTCTTAAAGTGTGCCTCTTACCTGGGCATCCTTGTTAATCTTGGATGTCTCCTTTTATTCATTCCAGGAGCAATGTATTTGGTTTTGACAAAAGTAGACCATTGGCACTTTTAGGGCATCCAAAAGTGAGCTCACCTGCTTCCAGGAGCCCAGCACTTGTTATTTACTTTAGGTTCTGTTCCACACCTTCTATTGATAGATGGTTTCTGACAGCCTAGGGTAAATAGAGGTCAAAGCATAGTAGAATGAATAGGATAGGGAGTCTGTCTTTTCAAGCACTGTGTTTCAGTCAGCTTGGTTTCTGACCTGGTTATTTCTGACCTCCTTCCCAGTGATCTGGAGTACCATCTGCCCTCAAAAAGAACAGCATCTGATGTGAGCCAAGCATGGGGCTGGTTTGGAAAAGCCCTCCTTGGAGAAGAATGGAAAGGTGGATGGAGAGCAATGGCCCGTGAATTCACAAAACAGGGCATCATCCCCAATGCCATAACTTGTTGAGAAGCTCTGATAGTCCTCCATGTTTCGTACTTGGATTTGAATATTTATTTCTCCTTTCCATGCTTCCCTTGGATGTGGTCTTCTAATTCCACCACTTCCCAGACAAGGAAGTGATCAAAGATGTGAGAGAGAAGTACTCTACAAAAACAAAGAACATTCTTTAGTTTTCCTGTAGGAAAAATTAGGGGAAACCCAAATATTCCCAATAGGGGATATGAAAAGTATGTGGTTTTCTCGTAACATAATCCTATACCAGGTGATTATTGGAAAGGCAAATAACAAAAAAGAGAAATGTGTATGGGAGGAAGTACACAGCGAAAAAATATAAAACCTGATGCAGCAAGAACACACAGGTTACAATTCTGTATTCGGACCCACGTCCAAACCCCAAATCCATGTATATGTAAAAGAATATATATAGAACATAAAAACAGAATACATATTTATAATATATATGTAAATATGTCTGTGTGTGTATATATATGCACACACACACATATATATACACGGAATATAGAAATAAATATGGAAGTATATATATGGAAAGAAAGGGGTACTAATAAAACATCCCAATGTAAATTTTCATGGAAGTGGGAAAGGTCTATAAGCAGTATTTCTTAAGACATTATTTTTTTTTTATTTTTTAAAAGATTTATTTATTTATTTGACAGAGATCACAAGCAGGCAGAGAGGCAGACAGGGGGCGGGGGGGAAGCAGGCTCCCTGGTGAGCAGAGCACCCATGCGGGGCTCGATCCCAGAACCCTGAGATCATGACCTGAGCCGAAGGCAGAGGCTTTAACCCACTGAGCCACCCAGGCGCCACATTCCTAAGACATTCTAAGATGTTCTCGTGACAAGTTCATTTGGTAGATACTAGCATCCCTGAGATCTTAGCCATTGAGATACTGACCTTCAGAGAGGTTAAATAACCTATTCAGGGAGGTGGACACCAGGTGGGAATTCCATTGCACAGTGGTTTGAAGCCCAGATTGAACTCTTCGCATTTCTTCCAAGACATGAATGTTCATTGGGTCATTCTTTTCTGCAAAGTGGCGGAAAAATGGCAATTTAAAAAATGTGGTTTGAGAGATTGCTTCAGATATTAGTGGATCATGAGTTAGCTTTCATGTTACAGTGATACACTTGAGGCAGATAAAAAGTGACGCTTAGGAGTTTAATTTCCAATTGAGGGATAAAAAGACGTTAGTGATATGGTAGATAAAAATCTCTTACAGGCAATTGGACTTCTTTTCTCTTCTTCAGCATAAAACACAAGGAAATGAACTGTGCAAATGGACTTCGTGCTGCTCTTTGGGCTACAAGGCTCATCTTTGGGTGGATTAATACTAATAATTTAAATACTGCTGCTAACTTGATACTGGGAGGTGAGCAAGTGTGTGATCTTTGGTTCCATTCTAATTATTAGCCCTATCCAATTGAGAAACTTAAAGTGACAAGTCTATAAACTTATAAATAGGAGTCCCCACCCATCTCTTCTCTATGTTACTGTTCATGACGAGAGTAAATGATGTTTCTAGTATTTTGACTTAAGTTTTTTTCTTAATACTGACCGCATTTTTGATCATGAAAATCCTTTTCTTACTGATGGGTTGTATCTCATCATTTCACACACTGTAACATGCGCAAGATAATTTTATTTTCTAAGCCAAGTATTCAGATGGTGGCACTGTTGGGTATGTTCCAGGGAATCAGAATCACTAATGTGTACTATATGACATTGGCATTGAGGATAACAGCACATCCTGGGTAACTCTGCACTCAGCTTGGTAGACCATTTGGCCTGGAAGGGTCGGTGGACCTACTAAGAAAAGCCTGAGCGTTGAGGCTCAGCCCTCGGTTTGAGTGTGGCTCTGCTGTTGACCATCGGCGTGATCCTGTGCAAATTACTCAATTTTTCAGAACGCAGTTTTTCTCAGCGATAAAATGGGGATAATATCTGCCTTCTGAGGATGGGAGTGTGTACCACATACGTGAAGGATCTGGGATAGTAAGTTGTCCTTATTAGTTATTAGTAATTCTAGTACTGCCTGGTGCAGTGGTTCTCAAAGTGCGGTCCCCAGCCCACAGCAGCAGCTCTGCATGTTAGAAAGGTAAATTCTTGGGCTCCAACCCAGACCTTCTGAATCAGAAACACTGGGGGTAGAGGTCAACAATTTCTGCTTTAAAGAGCCCTGCAGGTGATTCTGTAGCTTGCTGAGATTTGAGAACTCTGTGGCAGAGCAGGTAAGCATGGAGCCCTTATCTGGAAAATGGGGTAAAAAAAATACACCTACCTTAGAGAGTAGTTGTGAAGAGCCCCTAACAGTGCTTGGGGCTTGGTGTACATCTGCGAGACGGAGATAACATGCTGGGGAGAGTCTCTGAGTCAAATATTCTTAGGTGGGCAAACTAGAGTAGCTGTTAGGTGTATGGGTTTTGGACTGGGACGACTGTGTTCAAATCGCAGCTCTGCCACATGGAAGCCATTGATTTAGGTCAAGTGTTTTTCCCTAGGTCTCTGTGTGGTCATCTGTAACATGGTAATAGTAATAGAATCTGCCTCAAGTAATGGGAGATGCTACATGCCAAGTAGCATGTATTTGATGTAAATGTTAAGAATTTTCTTCAAATAGAGATCAGCTAATTGCTGAATTGTCACTAAAGGTTTTTATTTTTTATAAGATAGGTTGATTTACTTATTTGAGAGAGAGTGAGCAAGGGCACACATGTGCGTGGGGTGAGGGAGTGGGGGAGGAAGAGAGAATCTCAAGCAGTCTCCCTGCTGGGCATGGAGCCCAACCCGGGACTGGATCCCAGGACCCTGAGATCATGACCTAAGCCCAAACCAGGAGCCAGACACTCAAGCAACTGAGCCATCTACGCGCCCTGAGATTTTTAGGTCTTAAAATTGTCACAGTTAATCATCCCATCATGGATTCCTGCCCTCTTCTGAAGTTTTAGTACATTTCTATAACTTTTTTTTTTTTTTTAAAGCTTTAAGAGCACAAAATAGCCCATGACTTTCAACGAGATTAATTTGGGCATTTAATTTTGTGTTCCATTTTACAAAACAGCGTCGGTGTCTCTGACTGCTCCTCCCTTGCAGGGATAACCAGCAGCTGCCCTTCTATAGGAGCCAAATCTGTGGGCCCATCTCTTGATGAAGGGCAACTCAGGGTAACACTCATTCGGTTATTTTTAGTGCCGTGCCCTACCGAGTTCCATGCTTTCACCTGAGGTTTTGTTCTTCAAGACTGAGATCCTTTAGGTAGGCTGGAAAAGCTTTCTTCAAAGGCTCTGATGTGCATGCTTAACAAATCTGCCTTCAGTAGTCTCCCTTCCCTTCTTTCAGCAGGTGTGAAGCTCGCTGCCTGCTCCTCCTTTCCATTGTACACGCCTGGCTCTAAGCCTCCTTTGTTTCCACCCAGATGCTGGCTTCCGGTTAACTATTCTTGTATTTTCTTTTTCTTCTTCTTCTTTTTTTTTTTAAGCTCCCAACCATCTGGAGGAAAACCGATGGGGGGATAAGTCATTTTTATACCTTTGAGCATGGCCACGGAGGTAAAAAGATCTCTCAAACCCAGGAAGGACCCTTCTGACCTCTCCAGGAGACATGACCTTAGCAATGGGCTCCTTCTTGAGGAAGCTGAGGCCAGTGGAGGTCGCAACAGAGGGAGAGAGGTGTGTGCTTAAGCTGCAAAATGGATTCAGAAGTAGAGATCTGCCCAATCATAATGCACACAGAAACAAGTGAGAAAGTGTGGTCTGTTGAGGCGCCTTGGCCGAGCATCTGGGCTTGGCACGCGTGCATGCGTAATTAAGCCCCTGGCAGCCATCAGCTTGTACAGTGCAACAGGGCGGGCAGGATATCGGAATACACAGTAGGGTGCCGATCAGCGGAAGTCTTTTCCAGTTCACGCAAAGCTGAAGATAAAAAGACACGAGCAAGAATTAAACAGCCTTCAAAATGTCAATGAATAGCGATACAGGCCACCAGGAAAAACAATGGAAACCGACTTGTTTTCCCCCCATTGTTCTGCACCTCCCCTTCCTCCCTACCAAATAGTTGGGAGCAGCCGTGCTGACTTTGTTTTAAAGTACACATGCTCGTGAGATCAAAGGGATCAATGCTCATTTAAGCAACTTTCAAGGCATCACAGGAAGAGCAAAACGGTCTGTTTTCTTTTGAAAGACAACAGAGAAAATCCGCACGCGTGCATTGGGGCATTGTGATATGCAGATGGTTGGCTTTCAGGAGAATTAAATATTCATGGAAGATAAAAATCTCTCCTGTTTTGAATCTGTGTGAGGCTTTGGGCTTAGTGCCCTCGGTGTTCATGCGATCAACAGACCCTGTTCTCTGTCCGCCACACTGCGCCCAAGGATGTTTCAGATGGCATCTCGCGGGCTCCCCCTCACCCTGGCTGCCTGGCCCTTCCACAGCTGGGCTGCTTGGTGGGAGCCAGTTAGGTCCTGGGGGAGTTTCACCATCCCCTTCCTTTCATTTCCTTGGATGCACAGTCTGTGGACAAAGCCCTTCAGCTGTGTTGTGATGATCAGGGTCTCAAGGCTTCATTAAATCAGATTGCCAGGGCCACAGGAAAATCTTTGCGGTCCCCAACAGGTAGAGGAAGGTCTCTGAGCTACCAAGGCATCCCGGGCAGTTGCCCTGGTTTCTTTTACTAACCCAAGTGCGACAGTGGTCTCTACCTGCTTATTTGTCGTTTTTATTGCCTGTGTTTGTTTGACAGGGAATCAAAGGAGTTTCTTGGAGCACATAATCTGCTGAGGCAAACAGGAGTAATAGCTATGCGGGCTGAGATTGTGCAGGACAAGGGGCCCCTGGGGCTGGAGGTGGACGCACCATCTCAAAAATTCCACACACACACAGCACCCCCCTCCCCCGGGCCAACCCCCAGCTTTATCTTCTCCCATCTAGGAGCCACCCACCCAGAAAACACCATTCAAAGAGGGGCTTTTGTGTAGGAAGAAGCACAAAAAAGATTGATTTGCCCTTCTGAGGCTGCTGACATTAAGAATTGGTTGGTCGTAGATCAGTGACAGAAGTAAAAACTCCACCTGCTTATGGAAAGGCTTCAGAAAGTGAGGAAAATAGATAGGTAATCCTCTGAATGTCAACCTGATTTTGAATTTAGTTAGTTTTCATCCAGTGAGGAAACGAACTATACCTATTCCATTGATCTGAGTCTGCCACTGTGAAGACTTTGCTTTTCCATGTATTTTTCTCAATGACTTGAAGACCTTATACCATATAGTGATGCGCCACAATTGGCTGGCATTCAGGTCCCTGCATTTGTGTCGCAAGGTAGTTCTTGGATCATTTGCCCTTTGATGGCTTGGTCCGTTGTTTTTGGGGGTGGGTGTTTCTGCTGTTCTTAAATAAATTTCACCTTAGCTCCACCTCAGAGTGGAAAATACTTCTTAAAAAAGGTTTTCTTAGAGAGAGTGAGAATGCAAGGGGTGAGAGACAGAGGGAGAAGCAGACTCCCCACTGAGCAGGGAGCTCAGCACGGGGCTGGATCCCAGGACTCCGGGATCATGACCTGAGCCGAAGGCAGATGCTTAAGCGACTGAGCCATTCAGGTGCCCCGAGAAACATTTGTTTTCTAGCTGTTTTACATCCACATTTGAAATGTAAGCATGAATGGACTTGGATTTCTGGACTCCCAGACATAAATAGATAGGACACTCAGAAATCAGATATAATCCTCTTTCTCCCTGTCTGGGAACTGTTTGCATTAAAAGTAATGTTTCCATGACGAGAGCCTTGGTTTAAAAAAAAAAAAAAAATCTTCCAAAGCCCCAATTTAAAAAGGACCCCAAATTCTTCTTCCAGTGAGTTGAACAATGTCCTAATATAGATGTTAGGGATTAAAGAGGTAATGAGTAAGGCACTCCCCTCAGCCTCCGCTGTCATCAGGGGTTGCATATGGGGCACCTCGAACCTGATGCCTGGGCAGGACCGGTGGGATCCCATCTCTGTGTGGGCAGGCTCCCTTCTAAACGTGGTGAGATTGCTCACAAATAAGAGCATACCTCCATTAATTCATCAGGCCACTGTCATTCTGTTTACTTATTCTTCTACAAGAAGAAATGGGGATTGTTTATACCTTCTTCAAAGCCCAGGTCTCTGGGGAGAGGAAGAAACCTTGCTTGTACTATAATCACACTGTCTACCTTACAAGTGTGAAAATAGTGCCATTAATTTTAGTAGCATTAAAAACCCAAAAACCAAAATCCACCTTTCACCTTGCCCCCCGCTGTCCTCCCTCCCAGCCCACACACATCCATTTGACAACTCAGCTCTGTGATTTTTCTGAGCTTTCTTTATCTTTTTTCTTTAGTAGGATGTTTCAAAAGAGATAAGCAGTTGGAATCCATGCACATCATCTTCATTACCAAATACAGTTTGTTTTAGCGTAAGCCATTCGTCTCCCAACGGCCATATGACAAATGTCTGGTCCTCAGGCTGAGGATTTGCCTACTTTCCTATAACGATCCAGAAGTGTTTGTTGGATAATTCAAAAATCTCCAAACTGACGTTTCTATTCAGGATATCCTGAGCTATAAGAAAAATTGCATCAAAATTTAGTTTAATAGGTAGACTCGACTTAAAATACGCCAGGGTCTGCTTTGCACCTTCTTTCTTTTCTAACAGCATTATGTAATCCATAGATGCTTACGGTGGTAGCCCTGAAAAGCTGGAATTCTCCTCAGATGATTTTTGTAAATGCATTTTCAACATATGTATAGCTTTTTAAATTACAAAGTAAAACACTGTTGTTGCAAAGCAGTAAAATAAATGCAGACTAATGAAATGTAAATCTAGACCTCCATACCCATCTAGATACTGTAGGGTCAGACCTTAGCACACATGAGCCTCTGGGAACGCAGGGAGTCATGCACAGGGGCTCTAGGGACCCTGTAGAAGGCTGGAGGTCTGTATAAGTATCCGACAGTCTTTTCACCCGAGATGGAACCCTAGGGCCATCTTTGGGTTTGTTTGTTTTTGCTATTTGCATCTTCCATATCACACATTCTCCTTCTTTGCTATCCTAAATATTTATCGATTCTGGGATCTCTTAGCTTCTGTCAGTTAACTGGCTTCTGGTCAGGGAACCCTCAGGTCCATGTATCAGTCAGTGGACCTCTACATGCAAATTAGATATCTGTTCCTTATAAAATCCCTCAGTAACTCCCCGTGGTCCGCGGGACAAAGGCACTTGATCCCCATGTTCAATCTCCACCCCACCCATAAACTGTGTCTCCTGCCGGTATTTCTCAGAAGCGCCACAGGGAGGATTCCCTTATCCCACGTTTCTCGGTGTGGGGGTCACCTCATCCTTGGAGCCTTTTCTGGATTCTCACTAGCCCAGAGAGGCTTAGACCCCTCTGCTCTGTTCTCCCGTGATACCCTGCATCTCCACGTTACAGACACGATCAATGAAATCCCTTTTGGAGCTTAGTTTAGGCCCGTGGTCCTGTTGGGAACATTGCCTGGAGATGATACTTGGTGCATTCCAGGTCAGGTTTTTCCCTACGAGAGGCAAGGGCAGCACAGTGAGAGAAGTGAGGAGAGAGTGCAGAGGGTCCTTGGGCTGTCACCCCCCCCCCAGAGAGAGGTCCTGGACTTGATGGAGAGAAAATTCCAGGAGGAATTCAGGCCTGACAGAGACCCACTTGGCCTATTCCGTGCAGGTGTCATGGTCCCTGTCCCTTCCTCTCCCTTCTGCTTGAAGGAAGGGGACCAAAGGGAAACCAAGATGTTACAGTCAGTTACCCTTGGATTAGAAATACTGCATTCTCACCTGAACTACAGGCTTACATTAACCTGATTTTTTAATATTCTAGGAAGTGTATGTGTTTTAAGACTCTATATGACTAGAATGTCTCTGTCTTTGTTCACTTGACCCAAGAGAATGGCCATTGGAAACTAACAAAAAGTTTATTTTTTCAGTAGCTAAACTTCTTGCCTTTCTATTTTTATTTTTATGTTAAGAAAAAAATTGAAGTATAATTATTGAAGTACAATTCACATACAGTGTTAGTTTTAGGTGTACAGTAGAGGGATTAATCATTTCTGTACCTGATTTAGTGCTCATCACAGTAACTATACGCCTAACCTGCTTTATTTATTTCCCCTATCTACCTGCCTCTCCTCCAGCAACCACCAGTTTGTTCTCTGTACTTAACAGTTTCATAATTTGTGTTTTTTCCCTTTGTTTCTTAAATTCTACGTATGAATGAAATCATACGGTATTTGTCTTTCTCTATTTGGCTTGTTTCACTTAGCATGATACCCTCATGCTGTTGCTATTCCATTGGATATAAATAATATATATCTATATCTATATCTATATACCCATAATTATCTCATATATATATATTAGATTTATCTTCTTTATCCCTTTGTCTACAGATAGATACTTGGGCTGCTTCCTTATCTTGGCTATTGTAAATAATGTTGCTATAAACGTAGGGGTTCATGTATCTTTTTGATTTAGTGTTTTGGTTTTGGGGGTAAATACCCAGTAGTGGACCTACTGGATCATATGGTAATTCTATTTTTAACTTTTTGAGGAAACTCTAAACTATTTGTTACAGTGGCTATACCAGTTTGCAAAGAGTTTGTTTAGAAACCTACTGCAGGGTAGGGGGGGAGTCAGAGTGGGATTGTTGAGAAAGCTCATTTGTCAAAAAAAAAAAAAAAAAAGGAAGTGCATGAAGGTTACTTTCCCCCCACATCCTTGCCAGTACTTAGTATTTCTTGTCTTTTTCATTCTAGCCATTTCTGATTGGTGTAAGGTGATATCTCACTGTGGTTTCTATTTGCATTTCTGTGATGTCGAGTGATGCTGAGCATCTTTTCATGTGTCTGATGGCCATCTGGATGTCTTCTTTGGAAAAATGTTTACTCATGTGTTCTGCCCATTTTTTTTTTTTTTTAAGATTTTATTTATTTGACAGAGAGGAGAGAGATCACAAGTAGGCAGAGAGGCAGGCAGAGAGAGAGGGGGAAGCAGGCTCCCTGCTGAGAGAGCCGATGCGGGGCTCGATACCAGGACCCTGAGATCATGACCTGAGCCAAAGGCAGAGGCTTTAACCCACTGAGCCACCCAGGTGCCCCTGTTCTGCCCATTTTTAAATTTCATTGTTGTTGTTATTTTGTGTGTTATCGAAGTTCTTTATGTATTTTGAGTATCAACCCCTTACCAGATCATTTGCAAATATCTTCTATTCAGTAGGTTGTCTTTTTGTTTTGTTGATTATTTCGTTCACTGTGCAGAAGCCTTGATTTTGATGCTGCTCCAGTAGTAGCTTGGGCCCAGAATGAATGGTGCCAAATGTGAGAGACTATTGAATAATGATGACTCAGAGTAGTAACAGTAAGCCAGGTTTTGAGTTCGCTTGAGTGAGCTGCTAGGAAGATGGTATGAGAAACTGAGTTACCATTCGCTCTCAGGGAACTAATGATCAAGTTGTAGGGGATTGGGCAAATGTTGGAGATTGAGAGATGGATAAGAGAGTCTGCCTTTGGCCATTTGTGTGAAATATTCTGTCCGTAGTTCCTTCTTCTCTCCCCCTCACTCACCTCTCTTTGATCATTTTGATTTCCAGCATTTCAAATCTGCTTGAATTGTTAGATTCCCTACTTCCAGCGTTAGTGGATGTGACAGACAGAATAATCTCGGCCCCCACAAACTGTCTGTGTCCTGATCCCTGGGACCTGAGTATATATCGGGTTACATGCAGAGGAGAATTATGGCTGCTAATCAGCTGACCTTAAAATGGGGATGATTCTGGATTTCCCTGGTGGGCCTAATGTCACAGGGGTCCCATAAAAGCAGAAGGAGGAGGCTAAATTGCTAGGAGTCAGCAATGTCATTAGGGAGTTAGACTCTAAGAGATGTGGCAGTAGGTCATCACAACACTTCCTTTGGGCTCATTTGTTACAGCAGCAGTAGACGCAGATATAGGGATGACTGCAAAAGGTGTCTGGAAAACTCTTCAGACCCAGTGCTCAGGAGCCTTGGCTCTGAGGCTGGCTGAGATCAAATCTTGGCTCTTGAGATACTGGTTTCAGCCTTTCTAGCATTATGCTAAGAATGAAGCGAGTTACTGTATCATCATGGCCAAAAATGGTACCCTGTAGGTCCCCGGTATGTTGTTGCTGTTAACATTATTTTTCTGTGCTGTTGGAGCCAGGGCCAGTTCTAATCTGTAAAAAAGTTGTATTTGGGAAACAAAGTTGTATTTGGGAAACAAAGCCTTGGCGTTGATCCAAGGAGCTCTGTCTCTGAGCTGTGGAAAAATGTTCACACTAAGTGCATAGCTTTGTGGATACGCCAGGAAAGCGGTGCGTTAAAACCAACGGGAACGTGGTGTATCACACAATTATTGGATTGCGAGGGAGTCAGACAGGTTTGGGTTTGTCCTTTCCGAGGTGCTGGAAGGTGGGGTTAGGATATTAGGTGAGGTAATGATATTCCAGCCATTTCCTAAAGGTGTGGCAAGCAAAGAGTTTGTTCAGAAACCTACTGCAGCGTAGGGGTGGAGTCAGAGTGGGGTTGTTGAGAAAGCTCATTTGTCAAAAAAAAAAAAGAAAGGCAGGTTTTTTGGGTGTGTGATGTCTAATTTGGAGCTTTTCAATATTTCTGTCCAAGGATATAAAAAAATTTGAATCTGTCAGTAAATGGCTTTATAATTTATTTGCAAGTTCGGTTGTCAGTTTCCAATGCAAATCAAAGTATTTCTACTTGCAAAAGATACTCACATGCAGTGTGAGGATGGCCTCGTAGAAGGCCTGAGGTTGGATGTGCATCTGTACTTAAATGACCTTCTCTTTCCTCCTCTTCTCCCCTCCTGACAGCCTTTCTCTAGTCCCTGATTCTATCAAAAACCCTGTTCCTATCTCGGGCTCAATCATCTCTCTCCCCTTTTCTGCTCTAACTTCTGCCACCTGTCCCTGCTCCTCCTTGATCCACTTGGTGTTTAAATATAGGGACTTGAGAATCCCTGCAGGGCTCAAGGAGGCCCATCCTTAGTGTTCTCATAGCCCCTCCCTGCTTTCAGCCTCTCTTTTGCTCCGATGTCTCTTTCTGGGTACTCAGTTAAATGCCAGGGCCTCATCCCAACCTCCTAGGCCCATTGTCCGTGCATGGTACTTTGGGACATTTTTTTCTCTGCAGGTTTTGAGGCTGCCCAAGTTCAAGCTGCTCTCTCCTTCTGTGCTGGTTTTCTGTGTTCCTCTTTTGTTAATCTGGAGTCCCACCTGTTATTTAACCAAATTTTAAATAATACCTCTTGGCTCGTTGCTGGCTACCTGTATTCATGTTTATTTTATGTTTTTAATGAAATTTTACCTTGATGGGCACTTGGCACTTTCATTACCAGGAGTGTAAGTTCTTTGAAGTTAGGGACTATGAGTACTCCTTGTCTATGACTATCTCCTCCATATCATCTAGGAGGTACATGACCTTGGGGGTGCCTGGCTGGCTCAGTGATAGATCATGTGACTCTCGATCTCAGGGTTAGGGGTTTGAGCCCCATGTCGGGCATGGAGGCTATTTAAAAAAATTTTTTTTAAATGAAAATATTAAAAATGGCATAATTCCTTGGACATTATGATAGTCTAAAAATATCTTAAAAGTAAATTCTCTCATTTGTGTACCTATCATTTTCTTTCAAATGCAGACAGAAAAAGTACATGAAGTATATGTGATAATGTAAGAGTCCACAAAATGGATAAATATGGCATGTCTTGGCATCCATGGGCTGAATGCATTCTGCATTGTGGAGTAGTGGCTAATAGCTGAATCGATTCCACCAGCACACACACATACACACTCACTCTCACACACACACACACACACACACACAAACACACACATACACGTATGTAATAGTTTGAGTCGTGAAATGAAATGTGTGACTTTATTTATGGAGAGGTTTCAAGTTAAAAGTCAAATAGTCGAAGATAACCTGATGCAATATTTATCTATTGCTGCATAACAAAATAATCCCAACTCACTAGCTTACAACAACAACATCTCCTCTGAGCCAGGGATCTCAGAGTGGCCTAACTGGGTGCTTCTGGCTCAGGGTCTGTCATGACCTTGCAGTCAAGATGGTGGCCGAGGTTTTGGTGACTAAAGAGGAGACTCAGGCTGGAGGGACTGGAGCAAGGAGACACTTTCAGGAGTCAAATGAATGCTGACTGTGGTCAGGGGTCCTTAGTCTATCACTACGTGGTCTTCTCCATTGGTCATATCCAGTGTTAATTGACACTGTGGGTAGTTTCCACGACAGTGCAGGGTCATGGCGAAAGAGCGAGGGCAAGAAAGTAGAATGCCTTTTTTGTCTTGGCCTGGGAAGACATACTGTCATTTCCACAATATTCTATTGGTTGCACAGTAGGCCCTGTTCAGAATGGAAGGAGACTCCATGACAGCACCATTGTCGGGAAGTGAAAAATCACTGGGGCCATGTTGAAGCCTGTCTACACCACTCCAGTAATTAACATCCAATTATTGTACATCTTTGCAGCCCCATCAGAAAGAAGTTTGTTGTCTTGTCTTTAATTTTGTGGAGTTTGGTAGGGCCTGGCAGCCATAGCTGTCAGCTATGAAATTCCAGACTTGGCTTTTTGAGAGAGGCCATCTTGCCCTTTTTACCACACCTTCCCCCAACCTCAGGCACAGTGAGCTGGGGCACCCTGGTTCCTGGGCCGCTCACTTACCATGGGAAGGATGCAGCAGCCTCACTGGCACAGCTATCAGTGGCTTCCGGACAAGAATTGGATGAGACATTGTCAAATGTGTTTGGATGCCGCCAGAGTGCCCCATGTACTGCTGATTTGCTGGTAGGGCTAGAATGAAGGGCTCATTTTTTCCGAATGGAAGGTATTTCTCTCTCCCTTTGGAAACAAATCCTTTTAATAAGGCTCTGGATTGGCTTCAGTTATTTATTCAGTGCTCTCTCAGCAGCAACTTGATGATTAGATACATTCCATTTTGGTGACACACACATTTGAAAGGATTCATGCTTCTAATCATAAAAAGATAAAGTTTTTTTTCTTTCTTAACATCTGGAGCCTGATGAATAATTACTATAATTAAACAAGAGGCCATTGTATATTTGGGTATTTTTAAAGCTTCAAATGCCTCTCTGTGTGCAAGATTCACGTTGCATGCTCTTTGTTCTAAAGCATTCTACTGTGCAACACTCACAGTCTGCTGAGGAGCCTTTGTGGCCCATGTTAAAAGTAGGTCATTATTGCCCAATATTCATCCCTCCATTATTCTGCTTCCTCAAAACCCTTAATAAGTGAGCTCAGTGCTCCACTTGGGATTATCCACCTGGGCCTTCTACACCTCATAGCTCTGGAGTGGAAGGGCCTGGACTGGGCATCTGGGATGACTTAGTGATCTTGATAAGTAATTGCACCTCAGTGGTTGTTAACTCTCCTAAGGATAGATTTTTGATGAATCAACGTGAAATCTGCAAAAGAAACCTAGAGTCAGCCTTGGGGGTGCCTGGGTGGCTCAGTGGGTTAAGCCTCTGCCTTTGGCTGGGATCATGATCTCAGGGTCCTGGGATCGAGCTCTCCATTGGGCTCTCTGCTCAGCAGGGAGCCTGCTTACCCCTCTCCCTCTGCCTGCCTCTCTGCCTACTTGTGATCTCTCTCTCTCTCTCTCTCTCTCTCTCTCTCTCTGTCAAATAAGTAAATAAAATCTTTTTTAAAAAAAGAAAGAAACCTGTACTCACTCTTGTAGTGAAAGAATGTCATCTTACATTTTATTTTCTAAGTACCTGTTTCCCAACCAAATCATGTTAGTCTTGTCATCATCCCCTCTTCTGGCCACCCCTTCAGGTTTATTCCCCTCAATATTAGAACATGTTCACTCCTGTGGAGAATCCTGGTGCTTTGCTGGACAGGCTGACCTTGACAGTGGGTTTACTATCCAAGAACTTGAATCTACAGAGGGACTTGGTATACCCAGGGTTGTGATAGAAGCCATGAAAATAAACCTAATTACCCAAGACTTAAAGGGACTTTGGAACACCCTATATCTTCATTTCTTGTTGGGTTCACCATTTATTAAACTTCATGGATGTTAATCATTTTTTTGGCAGGCAAGAAATTACAAAAATATCTAGATGCTCTTATAAAGGAATTACTTTATATTTCACAGTATTCCTTAAGTGCCTTGTGCTTGTTAGGTGCTAAGTAAATTCTTACCAGTTGATTGAGTGACTTGAATTCTGGATATTTTCATATTCAGTAGTTATTTTGGGCCTATCGAATCATGATTCCAGAAGCAAAAATAAGTAGAAAGTGGTTGGTGGGAGTAAAGCTGGACCAAATTAAGATTTGATGTTGGGAGGTTTATGGTTAGTAAAAATCCTTTAAGTCTCTACTAGTATTTAAAAAAATATTTACTATTCTACAGAATATAATGTGGAACTTGTTATAAGAGAATGAATGGTACCAACATTTATTTGATGAACAGTCATTTTGCCTGTGGCATCCTGAAGAATTTAGGGTACAGTCACATCTAGGAATTATAGCTAATGACTCACCTCTTCTCATTGACTTGGAAAGGATTTTATGAAAGTCATTGGATAGACGTTCACCATTAAAGGTGTTGGAATGAAATCTGCTTCAGTATTTGTGATTTTATCTTTTAAAAATAATCCAGGTGAGGTTAATTAAAGCATATGCTCCATTTCAACAAAATAAATCTGCTGGGGCACCTGGGTGGCTCAGTGGGTTAAGTATCTGACTCTGTGATGTCAGGGTTGTGAGGCTGAGCCTCGGGATGGGCTCTTCCCTGGGTGTGGAGCCTCCTTTTTTTTTTCTTTAATTAATTTTTATTAACATATAATGTATTATTTGCCCCAGGGTACATGTCTGTGAATCATCAGGCTTACACATTTCACAGCACTTAACAGCACATACCCTCCCCAATGTCCACAACCCAGCCACCC
>CM053607.1:115219326-115229330 GCA_028646535.1 Procyon lotor | reverse complement strand
GTTTAAGATTTCCAGCGGGATCAAATACCGCAGGAGAAAATGATGCCATCAAACGTCACATTCGTATTTAAAATTTTTTTTTTCTTTTATTTGACAGAGAGAAACAGCGAGGGAGGGAACAGAAGCAGGGGGAATGGTAGCGGGAGAAGCAGGCTTCCCGCTGAGCAGGGAGCCCGATGTGGGGCTCGATCCCAGGACCCTGGGATCATGACCTGAGCCGAAGGCAGCCGCTTAACGACTGAGTCACCCAGGCGCCCCACGTTCATATTTTAGATTCGGGCTTTCAGACCTCCAGCGGAGACTCCAGAGAGTCAGCGAGCCTGTTCTCTTTTTCTCCAGCAGATTCTTGCCCACTTCTCAAGACGGCTGCTTTGGCGCCCCCCTCACCTCACAACTTGCACACCTCTGCCCTCACTCCCAGCACACAGCATTGCCTCAGACTCCATGCAGAAAACAGCATTAGACGCAAGCCCTCCCTCGCACCACCCCGAGCCCACATTCCCACTCCACTGTCGCTTCTCGTGAGCATTGAAGACTCCCTCTCACTAACAACCAGCTTCTTCACTCTGGACGCCGACCCCATCATTCTGCAAGGATTTCCCTTCCTCAGTCATTCTCTGCCTCTCCCTCGTTTTCTCTAACTCCCAATTTCTAATGGGAAGTTTCCATTGGAGGGGCTCCCTTGTTGAGATTAAAAACAAACAAAAACCCCAGCAACAGATCTCCTCTCCGCCCATCTGCCCCACCACTCTGCACACGGGTCTCCCCCCGCTGTCCCACTTCCTCCCTGCCGCCACATCCTCAGCACACCGCTCTGTGCCGCTAACCCCACATCTGCTGCCAACTGTCCTTGTCAGGTAGTCTCTGATGTCCATGTCACCAAACCCAAAGGACACTTCTCTAGACCTTGCATCATGCTCCAAATACAGACGTTTACTCTCTTGCTCATGCCTTCTTTCACCTTCTCTCACGGTTTCCCTCTTCCCATACCAGATGCTCTTCTCAGTCCGTTTTGCGGGCTCCTTCTCCTCTGGCTGAGCCCAGGGATTAGCCCTGGGTCTCGCCTCTCTGCCCACCACAGGGCTACTTTCTTATATGTGTTGCAAAACCATCTTTATGCTGATGACTTGCAATTTTCTCACTTCAACCTATCTTTCTATCCTCCCCTCTGAGCTCCAGACTTGTGATTCCACCATCTACTTGATGTCTCTACTCGTATTTCCAACAGACAATTTCAAATGATTCTGTCAACCACGAAACTCTTGATGGTTCCCCTCAAGACTGTACCCTACTCCTCAAACCCCAACCCAATCTTCCTGTTTTAGGAGTATCAGAACTAGCACGTATTCAAAGTATATTATGTGCCAGTAAGTGAGTCGGCGACTAATCACCTCATGTATATCTCACAGCATTCCTATGGAATAGATATGTTTATTATCCTTATTGTATAGAGGAGAAGACCAAGGCACAGAGAGGTTAACTCTACCAGGGTCAAAGCGCTAATAACAATCTCAAATGGGATGAGGACCCAGGCATTCTAGGTTAATGGCCAGTAGACTACAGTGTCCTCTTGCCAGAGACCTAAGAGTTGTAGCAAGTGCTCTTTTTTCCCACAACCCCTACATCGAAATCCCCTGCAGGTCTGGTTAGCTCCAGGTCTAATATCTATCACTGTGAACTTCACTACTTCTCCCCATAGCCTCAACCACCATTTCGGTCTTAGGTAGCCCACGGTTACACAGCCTTCTAACTAACTTAACGCTCTGCCACTTCTTTCAACTCTGAGCCACTCACCATGGATGGGCAAGCATCACTTAAAATGGGAAACAGACATCACTCTCTGGTTTAAGACTGTCAAAGGCATACCACTGCAGTTACATGGAAGCCTGAGGTCTTGACCGTGCCCTGCAGGGCCCTGCACTTCTCCCCAGCTTCATCACAAACACTCTTCCCCAACTCACAACTTCTCACCCATGCTAGCCTCCTTTCCCTGCCATGGATGGTGCCAGTCCCCCTCCCTCACTCAAGGACTTGACCCTTTTCCCTTGTCTGGAATGTCCTACCCCAAATGACTGCCTTCTCTCCACCCTATTGCCTCATCCTACGACCATCCCTCAGGAACACTGCCTCTGAAGTAAGGCCCCAGGCGACGTGTACACACAACTTACTACTATTTATTCTCCATTCTTTGTTTGTTTTGGTTTTGGTTTTCATTTTTTCTAAATCAGTCCTCCCCCAAGAAGCTCCATGAAGCCTAAACCGGGTCTATCTCATTCTTTACTTATTGCCAGTTATTGCCAGTATCCACAATGGATCGTGTTCAATCAATGTACTTTTCCTAGTTTCCTGAAGTATCTTAAATGGGGCAGGAATCGCAACATTTAAGGTATGATTCTTTTTAAAAGGGAAACTGATTTTTGTGAATCACAAAAAATTTAGAAGTACTCATTCCTAAAAGAGTTATAGGTAAAGAGGAAAAAAATAATTTCCCTGGACAAACAGAAACATAAATTGTTGAAAGAAGCTTAGCTTGGCATAAAAAAAAAGAGAAATTGTGGTCTCTGTGTCTATCAGTGAATGGGGCACATGGGATCATCTTGACCTGCAAAGTGCATTAGAAACTGTGTTTAATAAAAATGTTCAAACCACTTGTCAAAAGAACCAAGATTAGAAACTCTCTAATATAGGAAAAATATGGATGGTTAAGTAGTAGAGGATGAAAAAAGACAAATTCATCACCTAAATTGTTAAACTTTCTCCAAAAAGCATGAAATTGACTTGGTCCCTGATCTTTCTGCGATTCTCACTGAAAACAAGAACATGTGTTGCCACCTGTCAAGACGTCCAACTAATCCTTCTCAAACGGGCACCAAGGGCAGCAAGGCTGAAATGGTGGGTTCAACAATGGCTTTGTTCAGTGGGATCCTGGGGCCAGTAAATTCAGCAAAGATGAAGCAAAGACGTAGCCGGATGCTCGTTTAGGGAACACCACCTATCTCAGCCACAGCCCTGGGCTACCTTCCCCATGTGCTGCCCTCCAACTTCCTGCTCATGAGGTTGGGCATATACTGCACGCCCAAAACACTCCACTCATTCATTCATTCACTCATTCATTGATTCAGCAAATGTACCTCCAGAGTCTCCTCTATGCCAAGCACAGTTCCAGGAGCTGGGGCTGGGGAAACAGACAAGACTCTGCTCTCGCAGAGTCAATGTTCAGGGGATAAAAAAGGTAAGCATGATAATGACCCAAGAACCCAGGAGGTACATGAAGGAAATGAAACAGGGGAACATAAGAAGAGAGTTAGTAGGGCCAGTTGGGAGTGAAAACGGGTGATGCACAAGCTGGGGAGACAGCTGAGGGTTCTCTGAACAGACAGTATTTGGGGCACCTGGGTGGCTTAGTCGATTAAGCATCTGCCTTTGGCTCAGGCCATGACCTTAGAGTCCTGGGATCGAGTCCCGCATCAGGCTCCCTGCTCACTGGGGAGTCTGCTTCTCCCATTTCCTCTGCCCCTTCCCCACGTGCACTCACTCTCTCTTCCTCTCTCGATCTAAAATAAATAAATACATAAATAAATAAAAAGACAGTTTGACTTGAGGAAGAACAATACCAGGCTATGCCCCACAGCACCCACAGAAGCTCAAATATGAGTGGGGCTCCCGAACCTTCTTCAAGTCTCATGTGTGTATTTCCTTGTTAAATCCACTTTTACCAAGAATCCTGCTAAGTCAGCTTAACCAGAACCTGCCCCCCGAATATCTGACCATGTTCTGCTTCTCCCCATCATCCCCCAGGAAATGTCTGACCACCTGGCCTGCTTCAGCAAGAACACTGGGAAGACCGTTTAGCAAGAATCCTTCTCCCCTGCGAGGTTTCTTCTTAGTGATTTTCCATCCGCTGAGCCCACCCACTCCTTGGCTGTGAATTCCCACTTGCCCACACCAGCTGTAAAATCCCATTGCAGGGGGCCCTATACCTGATGCGAGGGTTTTGGATCAACCTGCTGTACCACGCATACCAAGTGTCACTGAATGTTTTTTTCTTGAACAGCAGGAAGAGCCAATGGCCCACTGGTCATTGTGGCTCAGCACAGCGAGTGGTGTGTGAAGACATCAGGCCAGACCATGGGGTTCTGGGAGCCCACGATGAGGAAGGAGTGACCTGGATCCTCTCTCCACCCTCCCTCCACCTCCCTGCCTGCACACGTGGGCAGGCAGACATTGGTACTCTCTTGCCCTTTGGCTTCTGCTGGGCTAAGCCACTGCTCCCACCTCCTACTTTGTAGAGAGCAGAGGGTGGGTGCAGAATGAGGCTGCTATAGCCAGTTGTGACCCTCCAATGAAGGTCAAAACTCCCATAAAGAGACCACAGCCTACAATTCTCTCTCTGGGTTCCTGTAACAGCTCTTTGCACGTCACCCTTCATGCATGGGGTAGTAACAGCCTTACACTCTAAATATCCCTTGGGGTACCGTGCCATCCTTCACTGCTTTCTCAAAACCCTATCCAGGGCGGCCTCGAAATTCCCATCAAACACCCAACCAGAGAGTGATGTTCCTGCCAGGACCTTGACTGATAGATTTTCATCTAAAAACACTATGCTAAGCCCCTTTCTCATGTGAGCTGTTGTTTTTTGCTTTCTCGGTCTTGATAAGCCACTTGCTAGAAGCTGGTTCCAGTGCGTGGCACCTCACTCCACATAACATTGCCTCTGGAATTTTCAGAGGCTTTGGGGTCGATTAAATGTCATTCAGCTCCTCTGGTTCCCTTTCTTTGCACAAAGCTTCCCTGAGATCAGAGGACTCTTTAGGGTGATGCAAGTCATACCTATAAAATGATTCAGGATGGAATCTTGAAACGGAAAGGCAGCGTGGCAGAGAAAGAACACTGGGTGTGTAGTTCAAGTTTCAGTGTGCGACTCTTGGCCGGTCCATTTCTTCATCCTGAAGAGTGTGATAATAACAATGTGCAGGGATCACCTAATTCATCAACAATTACAGTAAGAAGAGTGGATGGACTCTTCAGGGCACAGTGAGCGACTCGGCTCCATCCTGGGGAACAACCACTCAGTAGCAGCATTAATCAATCCAGCATTCACTCTTTACTTCACTGATTCTGAGACACAGAATACATCCAAGATCCATGAAAACCCTTATCCTGATGGCTCCTTAAAATTACAGTGCCCCCCAAAACGTTAAAATATGGAAGTTACAGTAGCCAGCTTGGGTTCCCGTTATGAAGTATCACAGACATTTATTTCTCACAGTTCTGGAGGCTAAAAAAGTCTAAGATCGAGGTACCAGCCAATTTGGTTCTTAGTGAATGTTCTCTCCTGGCTTGCAGCTGGCTGCCTTCTCATAATGTCCTCAAGGCTAGGAGAGAGCTCTGGTGTCCCTTCCTCTTTATAGAAGGATCCCACTCTATCAGATTAGGGCACTACAGCTATGACCTCATTTAACCTTGAACATCTCCTCCCAGCCCCTGTCTCCAAATACAGTCACACTGGTTAGAGCTTCAGCATATAAATCTGGAAAGGGACACAAACATTCAGTCCATGACACACACCAACTTCATGTTAATCATTCCCTAAATATTATCTATTTCTCTCAGGAACATGGAGATGATTTGGAATTCTACTGGATTCTAAGTGTTTTTACTCCACAATACATAAAGATGCATGCTGAAAATAATTTAAAACACTAAGTTGGTTCACTATAACTTCTATTAGTAAATTGTTCACTTAGAATAAATGTGCAAAATTAAACCAAAATGGCAGTCGCCAATGTTTGCACTCCAAGCTTTCTAAAAAACTAAATACAAATTGTTATCAGAGCTTGGGTAAAATTTTAAGTAACCACTTTGACAAGGAAGAGAAATATTTTTACCTTTCTTCGGACATATTCAGATTTCAATATGAAATAAAAAATGTTTAACTGTTATAAAGAAGGCAAGAACCCTGAGAATTCTATTTATACAACATAATACTTCACAACCGTTTTTAAGTTAACCACATCCATATGTTTCAACATAAACAAATCTCAAAAACAAATACAGAAGGAAAAAATAAAAAATTTCAGACAAATAGATCTGTTATCCCTTTTCCCTCTTTGTTTTCTACCTTTGGAGAGTGTGAATTAAGACAAAGGTTCCAACTTGATCTCTGGAGCCTGAATGGCATCTTCACAGAATTTGTTACATTATTTTCTGGACTTATAATGAATTTGAGAAATACTCAAAACTAAACACAGAACATGCTAGGAATAACAGTAATACAAACCAAGATAATCATGCACATGACAGGAACAACAAAATAAAGAACTAAAAAAGAATTACATTTGGGGAAAACCCAAAATATTTCCTTACTACACCATTTCCAAACTATTATAAATCAGAACGCCAGTTCCTCCCTTAATAACTTTGGAAAGAGAAGGGGGAGCAGGTTTCTTTCTTAAAGTCTTCAATATGTTCATGTGCTTTTGTAACTTCAAGGATGGTGAGAAACAGAGGACAGATACGTGGCAAGATAAGAGTATGACATTTCACAGTTCAAACACATTCTAGGAGCAAATAACTTTGCCAGGGATAGATCAGACCATGGAGTAGCAACTGTACCTGCAAAACTCAAATATTTCTGTTAATTTTTCAGCTCTTCGTATAAAGACTACGTAGCATAGCAGTTTTCAATCTTTTGGTCTCAAAAAATTAAGGACCCCAGAGAGGTTTTGCTCATGTGGGTTATGTCTGTCAACATTTACCCTAGTAGAAAGGAAATAACTATTGTTATTTTTAAATAACAATTATATGCCCATTATATGTGAACCAATATTTTAAATGAAAATAATATTTGCAAAAATAGTGAGAAGGGTGACGTTGTTTTATACTTTGGCAAACCTCTTTCGTGCCTGGTTTGATGGAAGATGGGTGTGTCCTCATGTCTGTTTCTGCTTCAGTGTTTTTGGTTGAAGTATATGAAGAAAATCTGGCTTTACACAGATACAAAATTAGAAAAAGAAGGAATACTTTAATGACCTTTTCAGATGATTTTAAGTATTCTTTAATACTATACCAAAACTCAGTGAATGGTAGTTCTGACAGATGAGTTACAATAAGCAATCTGAGGGGCACCTGGGTGGCTCAGAGGGTTAAAGCCTCTGCCTTCGGCTCAGGTCATGATCTCAGGGTCCTGGGATCGAGCCCCACATCGGGCTCTCTGCTCAGTGGGGAGCCTGCTTCCCCCTCTCACTCTGCCTGCCTCTCTGCCTACTTGTGATCTCTCTCTCTGTCAAATAAATAAATAAAACATTTAAAAAAAAATAAGCAATCTGAAACTATATTAATCCACTTCTTATACTTTGTTTACTTAAAATCCATTGGCCTACCTTGTGTTTTGAACAATCTTTAACCCACACATAAATTTTTAATGTGCACTGATTTGGAAATTTTTTGCTACCTCAATTATACGCACATCTTCCAAAGGTTGACATATTTTATTATGTAATATCAAGGGTTCACATTTGTTAGCATCACCCGTGATCTCATCCAAATCCCCTGTAAGTGGATACCGCCAGGCTCACCTTGGCAAAGGCACATTTTCTAGAGTTCCGATTTTTCGTAAAACTCACATTTTATCATTGGCAACAAACACCCTCAGTTGTTTTTCCTGAAGGAACAAGATCACTTTGTTTTTTAGAAAACAACTGCCAAAAGGCCAGCTCTCAATGACCAGGGTTTGTCTGACAGTCATTCTCTCAAATGAAAATGGTGCTCCAAGTGAAAAGCACACAGGTCAGCCCACAATACAAACAATCAAGACAACCATTGTACTTCCATTTGCAAATGTGCTTTGTGTATATTCTTTTGACACAAAGGACATGAAAAGGTGTGTGCTCAGAGTCAAAATTTCATAAAAATGAGTAATTTCACTGCTTCATCAAGGATATTCTCAAGAGAAATAAGGAGGAAAAAAAAAAGAGAAACTGGAGTTTTCTGTTCTGTTCTGTTTTGATGATTACAATAGGTGGCAATGAAGAGTACGTACCAGCACAATGTGGTGCCATTGTCAAACTTTTATCCACCATTGCTTTCCCAGCATCCGGACAAAAAAACACAGTATAAAAGGCAAATGAAGTTCTTGTTTTATAAAAAAAAAAAAAAAAAGTTCTATTATAAGTATTATTATTACTATTAAAATAATTTTAAAGCATTATCGTTTCAACACAGGAAAGCAGGCAAGTAAAAGTAAAAATGTAAAAGTTGAAATGATAAGCATCATTATAAAAAGAGTTTTGGGGACGCCTGGGTGGCTCAGTCAGTTAAACGTCTGCCTTTGGCTCAGGTTATGATCCCAGGTTCCTGGGTTGGAGTCCCACATGGGGCTCCTGGCTCAGTGGGGAGTCTCCTGCTCTCTCATCTGTTCCCCCCCGCTTATGCTCTCTCTGACAAATAAATAAATGAAATCTTAAAAAAAAAAAAAAAAGAGTTTTGCCCTTAACAACATTCTAAAGCGGTGCTGGGGACTCCCAGGTATTTGAAGACCTCACTTTGAGAATCACTGATGTAGAACACTGCAAAGATAAATAACTTTTAGGCTGTCTTAAATTATTTGAAAAGTTAGAATTAAACAAAGGTCCATGCATTTGGCAACTGCTACTCCTTAAAAAAAACTAACTCACTTATTTCTGCCTTTCTGAATTGAAGGGGGGGAAAAATGACAGATTGTTTGGGCTGTCGATGACCACAAAGCCTCATTTAGAGTCTTAACGTTTTGCCCTGCTCCTGTCATTTCAAAGCGGAAGACAGTAATATTCAATACATTTAACGTTCATTCCACGAAACCACCAGTCATAAAAACAGTATCATGCAACTTTTGTCTCCATTTCAGTAGTTCAGATTCAACACTGGTCAAATACCAACTCCGTATCAGATATTCTAATGTGCACTTCTGATTTCAGTTTGTATTTGCCTTTTACAACAGCTCATCCGATATTGGCACATTTTAGAACCAAGAAGGTTGAGGCCCACACACAAGAAATTACAAAAAAAAAAACACTAAAAAAACAAATTGAGGAGGTCCACAGTAGTTTTGGAAGCACCACGTAAGTCTTCAAGATGAAAGAGCTTTATTCTTGCTGCTGCCCTCAAAACTGGGGTGAAGGCTGTTACTAATCCAGGGTCTTAGAGGAGCCCCAGGAAACAGCCTCTTTCCTGTGCCCAACCTACCTTACTGAGCTGAGCGCCACGGCCCAGCACATGGAACAGCCAATTAAACCAGAACCTCAGGGTGCTATTCAACTACTGAACCAATAGCCTCAACAATTACTCTTCCGTGTCCAGAAACACTAGCTTGTCCAAGAGGACGGCTTCCGTATGAACAGCATGATCATTAGCTAGGCAAAACAATTTAAAAAATAAAAATAAAACCAATTTTGAATATTCACCAGGGAATACCATCAATATTTAAATGTCACTGAAGTGGAGAATATTCCATGACGCCATCCGAAGAGGTGGGTGCAAACCTAGCAAACCAATATCCTAAATTGTGCCTCAGCTTCACATTCTCCACGGGCCTCATCAAAGGTCTTTGCCATCATGACAATGGGTCCCTTAAAACTCAAATTCTATCTTCCTAAGACAACAGATCAAAGGGCTTCCTGGCACAGTTGGCCCTGGGAAACTCTTTCTTCCACTGGCAGGTTTTGCGTCCAAACACATGCAGCAAGAGAAGCCACGTCTCAGTGGGTTTGGGATTGAAGAAAGTGGACAACTGGGCTTCTGCGCAGGTGTGACAGGTACCTCCCCCGTCATGGGGAATAACCCGCCTGCCCACGTCGGTGGGACCCCATCAGAGCGGAGGATGAACTGTGGAAAGCATTTTTCTGAAGGAGGGAGAGAGCTAACTCACCCTGTCACCTCTCTTCCGATGAGAAAGCCTGGCAATTTGAGAACCTACGTCTAGATCCATTTGCTATGTGAAAAGGAAAGCTTTTACAATAACACAGGCA
>CM053607.1:115202618-115219226 GCA_028646535.1 Procyon lotor | reverse complement strand
CTATTTAAGGAGGCATTTACCGTGATGGCTATATGCAACAGCTTGTTTTAATTCATTCACTCCATTTCAAAAGCCACAGGAATTTATCAGAAATGGCCAAATCATGAATAAGTTATTTACTTTATTCTAAATGTAACTAGACCTAGAGAGACTTTGCTAATTACTGGTATCGCAGTGAAGCAGAAATATGTTCATGTCTCATTCAAGCTCTGGATTAGATACAACATTAGTTCCGTGAAGCCGATCACTCTGGAGATTTACTCATTTTGCCTTGATGCAGTAGATGTTGGCACATTTGGCCTCCTGGAATATCCTGAAGCTGGCCTAATAGCACATCTGCTCTATTTATTTTTGAATGTAAATGGCACTCCGAAGTATGCTTTGAAAATTAATTTCAGCCAAACAACAATAAACATTAATAAATACAGATTTTGTTTCTGCTAACAATTACTTCATGAAATTGTTAGATGTGGTGGAAAGCTCTAGTTTACAAATACAGTTTGCAGCGATTAAATCCCTTCCGAACCAAACTACTCCAAATTGGATGGATTCCTCCTTGGATGTCGTGAGGGCTATCAGCACAGCCTTGCATGACTTTTGTAACTTTGTGATATGCACATAAAGGGCAAAGGCACTCTGGAGGTCAAGGTTGCTGTTGCCCTGGAAACAAAGGAAGTGCATTTCTAACAGTTGGATCAAGACAAAAGAACAGTTGCACAATTATCTCATGAAAATGCATTCTCAGTTGACAGGGGCAATGAAAACAACAGACACTTTCCTGCTCTTAAGTTCTCTACATCTTTGGAGCACAGCAAAAAAGCAGAAGGACGTTTCTCAGCAAGTCCCCTGTGTGAAATGATCAAGTTTGGCCTGCGGTCTAAATCAGAGACGGTTTTCTCATGGTACGGGTGCACCGACAGACTACAGCGTCCGGCCGCTTCCATGAACCACGGGCCATCTCTTCATATCGTGTGCTCAAATCACCACCCTGGGGGCTCTTTGGGTCCTCTTTGCATGGCCTGCAAAGGGTCACTCCGGGAAATACTTGGTTCTGTCCAGTCCCTGAGGAGTGGGAAAATAATCCTGGTCCGTGCATCCAGAGCCCTCGTTTGTATCCAGCCACTGGCCTTGGATCTCTCATCCGCGGCTCTCTGGATGCAACTTCCACGCTGGGAAATGGAGGCACTAACAGTCACCTTAATTCTCACAGAGGTGCTCATTGTCCCTCTTCAAAGCTTTCACTCTTTTAAGGATGACTTTAAAATTGAAACAGCCATCTATGCAGCAAATACTGAAACTCAGCAAAGGGTTACACCCAAGGGATCAAAAGATGGTTCACCTTCAGTACAAAAACGAAGCCGAGTAACTTTAAGATAAAGGAATATGGGATTTTAAATAAAAGAATCTTAAATAAGAGAAAAGGAGGGTTACTCTGTGTAGTTCTACAGCTACGACATCTGGATTACAAGCAAGTTGAAGGACCAGGGTGAATGCGGGGGATGTCTGTGAGTCTGACTGGCAACCAGAGCAAGTAAGAGACACTCAGGGTCTATTTGGTGACCAGAAAGCAGCTACATTACATTTTTAAGGCAAAGTGAAAAGCAAGTGCATGCACGGACATGATGATATACATGCACTTACAAATTCTGAAAAGGTTCAGGGGACATCAGCTGAGGAACTGCTGGTTAAACCCTCCAGCCGTGCCCCGGTGAGAGTTAAAGCCAGTCCATATGGGCAGAACCCAGAGTACAGAGGCAAAAAGCAGCACTCAGGGATCCTCTTGGGAGAAGAAATATAGGACCCAGAGACAAAGGAGACCTGGCTTTTCTGTTCCACTTGGAAGGCTACATTTATATGCACCTTATTCACATTTCAGATAAACAAACAGAAAATGGTGTGGTATGTGTTTTGCTTGGATCTGCCTTTTCCAGAGAAAAATGCAATCTATTACAGGCTGGAGGGAGGGTGCCCTTTAAAAACCGGAGTTAAATCTAGAAAGCCAGAAAAGCCATAAGCTGCCTTCTCGAATTTCATTCGTATCAGACACCTATAGAATTTAGAGAGAGAAAAAAAATCAGGCCCTCTCTTGCATTGTTAACAGGCCTTCAGCCATCCTGCCTTGGGTGTGGATCCGAGAGCTGGGTCAAGCCCAAGAACAGAATGCCCGATACGGTGTCAGTTCCCATTTCAGAAATTGGTTTGTTAATGACATCCTAATGTCGATCATCATATAGCAGGAACAATATTAATATTTTTTTCTCTCAGGCACTGTTACACAGATGTCAGCTCTAATCCCTATAGAAGGCTGCTACAAGTCAATCTTCATGGAAATGTACTAGGAAGCCTGTGAAGTTTCTAGAAATACAAGAGGTGTGAAAATTATAAATGGAAATAAAGAAATCTTTAAAAAAACAAAGACAAAAACAAAACAAAAAAAAACAACCCTAAGCTTCGCTTGAGATACGTAAAAATTATTCAATTTTGATGACAGAGTAACTGGCCCACAAATCCTTCAAGACCATCTCAGCCTACTGAACTGAATAATATAGAGGTTAGGACTGTTCGTGTTATCTAAATACCTCTGCTGTTTACTACAAATCCAGCCCAGCAAAGCTCCCTGTTTTGGCTGAGAAGTAATGCCTAGCGCTAATATTTCACAATTACGAATTAAATGAACAAAAATCAGTTTGTAAAATGTTATTGATGTTTCTCTTTCAACACAACCTTTATGCGATGTTCAGAGAGCAGCAAGACAGATGTTCCCCAACCTGTGGGGTTGGGGCGAACCTGCCTTTTAAAAGCTCAATTGTAAACCGATGAAAGGTGTGTAAACAGATGACAGGGGCAATTACAATGTGGAATTGATTAGGCTCCCAATTACTAAAAGCACACCGCCTGCATTATTCTTTTTATGCTGCTCTTTGATGACAAAAAACATGAATAGCTCATCAGGACGACAATATGTTTGTATTTTCAATTCCTTGCCAGAAGGGAACATCTCCAACTGTAGTTGAGGCTCTAGAAAGAGAGTGAGCTGGCATGACCCTTTCACGAAAGGGACTGATGATGATCCCATGCCCCGCAGGTATCAGTTATTTCTTAATTTTTCTAAATGCCGGTGAAGGGTAAGGGAAGCCCCGAAACGAGGGGGCTGCCTTGGTGTTAGAGGGGAGGAGATGGGGAAGAAACAGGAGGAAAGCAAGCTGGGGACAGTAGCCAAATTAATTAGGAACAGAAGGGTGAGCTAGAGCAGAGTCCGTACATCAATGATCCTTCGTCATCGAGGATTAACTGTGTCTGCCTCGATACATACATGTAATGCCTCTATCTTGGGACATTTCTCCCTGTTCAATCTCAGACATCTCAGCTTGTTATGGAGATCCTGAAGAATCTCCCCCCGTAATCACAGTGGGGATGTTAGTAGTAAATATCACATGTAGGGCTAAATTCATGTGTCGGGACCCCCTGTGTGCCCTAGCATGGAATCAGAACTCTTGGGGTTCACTCCAAGATGATCCGGCCTCTTGGGTGGACCCCAGTATTTCCAACTGCGCTGCTGTTCTCAGATTGCGTGCCTTGGCCTGGTTAGAATCGGGAGGCCCAACGTGGAAAGCAGCCCATCTTTGAGGTCACAAGGGAAGGGTGTCATTCCTAAGGTTGATCACTCACCTTAAAAATATCTCTTCTCCCTGGCTATATGTGGGTGGGTGGCTTTCTGTTTTGGGGTTTTTGTGTTTTTTTGGCTTTTTTTTTTTTTGAAGGGCAACAAAAACAGAGAGGCTGTGACCAATACCAGAGCTATTAAAACAGAAGGATTAATTCTAGACTTGGCCTCAAGGGCTGGCAGATGTTTTGAGAACAGAGTTGGGGGTGTGTTTAAGGACACGGAGAACTCAAGCTTGTCATGTGCAGATGTGGCAAAGCTGGAGTGAGTTCAGAGAAGTGACAGATGATTACAGGGACAAAAAATGGTTTCTGAGGGAAGGCTAAAGGGATTCTTTTTGCCTTTATCCCAAGAAATGAGAAAATAATGATTATTAACTTCAAAGTCTGTTTGCTCTTCATGCCCGCAACAAGCCCAATGAATGGAAATGGGCTTGAAATGAAAGCAGGAGAGACTTTGGTGAAGGAATAGGAAGAATTTCTTTCCCTTCAGAGGGAAAGACATGGTAATCTGATCCCCAGAGAGGCCAAGGAGCCTACAATAATGTGTAGTTTTTAACAAGGGGATATAGTACAAATTAAAAAAAACAAAAACAAAAAAAACCTGAAGTCTTCAACTGCTTTAAAAAAAATCTTTTTTTCTTGATGGTCTAGACTTTGGGGAGTAAATACTGAAAACACGTAAACATTTCATTTCCCCACCGCACTTGGGCTCTCCGGGACCCGACAGCCTGGTCTTACAAAAGTTCCATAAAGGAAATTCATGGCTAAATCTCCATTCTCAGTCCACAATATTTTCTTCATTTTTTTTTTTCTTTGCCTTTTTCACCACGCTGCAGAGCACATGTGGGGAAAAGGAAATGGAGGATTAGGGCTAGTCTGAGAGGCTTAAAGTAAAGAGAAATAGGCGCAGATCTGAAAGAGAGCATATGTCATTGATCCTGTCCACAAGCTAATTGAGAACATTCCCAGGCTTCGCAGGGCAATACTATTTCTAGACTCCCAGGATTTAAGAAGCGCTCAATAGTTCGACATAAGGCAGTGTGCCTGCTGGATACTGAGTCGAGGTAGGCAATAACTCAATCTGCCTTCTGAGCCCCCGAGTGCACAAAGATCTCAGGACGTGTTTCCTCTCTTCAAAGGCCCTTCCACACCTCCCATGAAGGAAATAACAGAAATAAGAATGAAGAAAAAAGTGTGGGACTTCGTTCAAAACAACAGAGCGCAGGCGGACTCTTTCGTGGCCCGAATATATTCCTTTAGCCATGGGTCCATCCCAGGGGGCCAGAGAAGACTCCAGCTCTACATAAAAAGAGCAAAAGCCTCCGTTGGTGACCTTCAAGCTGGCTCAAGACCCAGCCGAAAGCTGTCACCATATGGAGCTTCCATTTCCCTGTGAGAGTCCACGGGGGCACGTTGTGTGGGGGCCATGAATGGAGGGGCTCAGATGTAAAACGTTATTCACATGCAAGAGATCACTGTTATTGTTTCCTGTAATTACTCTGCCTAATAACAAAAGGAAAATAACTGATTCTGACACCCAAGTTTTGCTGTAAATAGGCAGGATGCTGTCATGAATATGCAAAATATTATGATCATTGCCGTACCGAACTAATTGCATTTGAAACACGCTGGCCATAAAATAATTAATTAGCAGTGCAGAAAAGCATCATGATACTAGCTATAAATACTAAACATAACTAATTATTTCCGTCATAAAATGGCCTCGCCAAGTAATTTATCACCAAGCCTGGCCCCGGGCGGCACAGCCTCGACTTCTCCTCGGGCGCAGCGTTCGAGGGCTGTGTCACCGAAAGCTTTGTATTTTGTGATGTTGCTGGCCCAAGAGGATACCAATTTGAACATAAACTAAAATGAAACTAATCTAGGATTTTCAGTGTTCTTTGAGCTGTCGTGTGATTGTTGTGGAAAATTCAGGCAGATCCTTTTTGTTGTTGACATCAAAAGTGGTAGGTCACTCTGGACCCGCGGAGTACATTCTGAGCTCCAGCAAAAATTGATTTCCTTTTTTAAAAAGCAGCTGGCATCCCCCCACGAATAGGCTGCTTTCGATTTTTCTTCTCCAGTGAAGCATTCAGTGAATGCAGCAGGCATAATAGGGCTGAAGTAAACAGTGTCAGGTTCTGTTAGATCAGAAGCTCTTTTAAACCAAGCAGACAAGCTATCATCGGCACCCACAACCCCGCAAATCACGGCGGAGTCGGAAAATGAGTTTGTTTCCTGACCAGTGTGTGGATGACATTTTGAAGAATGGAAGGAGGCGCTTTGCTAATCACTCCGGCTGCCGCTTGCTCCATTATGATGCCATCTCGTTAATGAGCAAAAATAATGTGCGGGGATGAGGCAGTGAAACAATTAGAGCCTCTGAGGGCTGGACCCGGGACTCCGCCTGAGCGTGAGACAGGCGAGAGAATCTCAGGACGCGTCTCTTAGAATCATGCATCAGAATCCTTTGGCCTCATTTTTTCTTCCTGCCAGTTTGAAAATAGGAAATTGGCCTACATCTTAACAAAGTACCTTGCCCTAGTTTTGCATCCTTACGGTGAAGCCCTCATGTCCAACTGGAAGACGGCAAGTCTGTTTGTGGCTTTTTTGTTTCTTTGTTGTCTTCCCCAGTGACTGTGAACGAAGAGGCTCTAACAAGGATCTGGGTGATGGAAATGGTAAAACAGGCTCATTGCTGCCCCAGCAGCACCGGGCTTGCCAGGATTCAGCTGCATAGCAAAGGGCCTCAGGATGCCAGTGTTCATCTTGTTCTGAAAAATGTTTCTCTCCTAAGCACCTGGCCCTCTCGCCTGCATCACTGTATTGGTGAGGCTAGGGCCCATTTAACCCCCCATCACTGGCTGGGGGAGAGGAAGCGAGCTAAGGGCCATCAGTGAGCCCTGAGAATTGGAAGCAAGTGCCATTCACTTGCAGCCTAGGAAGCCATCCTTTCCCGTTCCCCCACCACCCCTACCCCCGAGAATCTCTCTCAAGAGCGTTCCTCTGCCCACGGCTCTGGGGATGAGAGGCAGCCATTGGCAGGAGAGGGACTCCTGGGGCACCCCGATGGGTAAGTGCCCAAGGGTGAAGCAGGGAAAATAAATAACTGCTGTTGGGGCTGGGGACCCCCTTCTTCCTCATCCCTGCCAGAATTTAAAAAAAGCCCTCCTCGTCAGGAGGGTGCTTCTAAGCAACAGCACCTCTAAATAGAATGTAATTATGGAGGAAATTAACTTCACAGCTAAAGATTGTGTTGTCATGATAATTTAGAAGAGTGGGAAGGATTCTGAGCAATCCCTGTTTTTTTTTTTTTTTCTTCTCTCCTTTTGGTTATCACTTAATGGTATTCATTAAAACCGATAACAGAAATTGCTTCTCTTTACATTTCCTACTGGGTCTTGATTTAGTGGAGTTAGACTTTTCTTGAAACAATACATTAATGTCATGCCCAATTGACTTCTGTTGTAAAAGAAATAAATCTCCCATGTACCTCCGTGGCTCGCATCTGGAAATGGTTAAAAATATGCATTCTGTCAGCCCATTGTGTGAAGAACAACGCAGGTTTCCTCGTCCCCCAATCTCTGGGCCCTGTCGCCACTCTGCCCTCCGCTGTCGAGTCCTTCTTTTGGCTCAGAGCCGTGTCTGCCTTTGGAGAGAATACCTGCCTGGGAGACACTAAGGCATCACCTGCTGTCACTAGTCCACTCGTCACTCTCCTTTCACCCAGGCCATCCCCCGGTCCCAGCAGAGCAACACAGCCGCTTCCCACAGAGGCCAGGGCCATTCTTCCCCTAGAAATATTGGAGCATTGGCTCCAAGAGACCAAAGACCAGAACTCAGATCCTGATACTCCCTAGAAATGTTCAGACTAAAGACACAGGAGACACCAAAAAAATTAGGGCAAGCACTCATGTCACTGAAAACTGTGCTTCATCTTCAAGTAATTAGTAGAGAAAACAGATGTGTCTTCGCTCTTAGAACACAAAGCATAATGTGTAGGTTTGTGAAGGAGAGCCACCAGGACACGTGACGTGCTTTGCACCATTTACCCGGGCTGGGAGGTGGTATGCAAAACAGAAGGGAAATGAACTTGGAAGGAAAAAATGTTAATAAATGCTACCCTGGGTCTTGGCTACATCTTTACCAAGGCAGCTCAACTGTGACGGAATCACTGGGTTTCAGTCTTTGCTCTTCAAGGCTATAATCCAACGGAGGATCCTGGCCAAAAGAAAACTTCTAGATACACGCAGGGAGTGTGTATGAGCCTCTACTGTGTGCAAACCATTCCAAGCGCCTGATCCCCACACTACTTCAGTTACCCTCCATAACTCCTATGAGTCCTGCTACTAGAATTCTTATTATAATCTCTGCTTTATAGAGGTCAAAGTCACCCAGCTAGTCCTGATCTTTTGGTCTCATGGGGCCAACACATACTTCAAGAAGCCCTGACCACTTTAATCTGCCTTCCAGATGATCTGACCACCGAGTGGTCCAGCATTAATTTGAAAAAGACACTATCACTACTTCTCTACTAAATAATTTCACCAGACAACAGGAGAACCACCTCTATTTCAGAGTTGTGAAAAATATGACACAAAAAGTTATTTTATCCTAAGAGCAGAGGAAAGTGGGGAGGGAAGGGACATTTACTGAGTCTCTGTTCAAAGACACACCCAGACAAGTTTCCCAAATGGGCATTTTTATCTGCATTTTGCATTTTATACATGAGGAAACTAATGTTCAAAAAACATAATGACTTGTTAATTTCATACAACTCAGAAGTGGCGGAGTCTGACTCAGACCAAGATCTAGTTTGTCCCGAATCGCAGACTGAAACCTGTATTAGGTTTAGAGACTTTTAGAGACATTAGGATGAGAACTTCATGGCGGAGTTTGATGATGTAAAAGAATGAGAAGAACTGTGGCAAAAAAAAAAAAAAAATGTTTCCATTTAGAGAGATAACTACTTAAAGCTTCAAACCCAAAGTCTTCCAAAGAAGAGAGAAGGAAGACCCCTGTTCTCCATTCCTCTTGGGTGAAAACAGTAAACCAACTAGGTTTCCCCATGTGGTTGTTTGGGGTTTCATGCAAACCATGACATATCTCTGCTGGATAATAAGAAATTTAAGGTGAAAATACACAAGCAAACCAGGAAGTACCGTGGTGAGATCTGGCAGTCAACTTATGGTTTAACACCTTTCACTGTGCAATTTCTCACTATTCAAGGTCACTGTGCCCTTCAAAATCTCTCTGTCTTTTCAGCAATTTAAGCAAATCTGCAAGGGTTAGACAGCTGCTGGTGGTAGCATTTTCTTTTTGCCTCTGTTATTAGAACACATTCCTAGAACAAAGTCAGTGTCAGATGCAAAAATGATACACTGTGCAGTTTTGCAGAAATAAAAGGCTTGCTGTGGAATACATATCAAGCAAACACCAAAGTAAGCCAAGGGGCACTGCATGAATACATGAGACGAATAAATAGTGAAGAGCATTTTGCATTTATAAGTTGCTCTTTACTGAAGCAGTAAACAGTCACATGACCTTGACTATAGCCCTTGGGAACCCAGGAGAGCCAGCTATGACAGCAGTTCAAAAATACTACAGTTCTAGAGAGACAGAAAAGTGCTAAAATTGAAAAATGCTTCAGGTAGAAGCTGATGCAAATTTTACATAAGAGGAACTAAACACTTCAACCTGAACAGCCTAGGTAAAATTTTGTGCCAATTGTCCAAACTGACTGTATGACCAATATGGGGAGTCCACCTAGTCATGTGTTCTGTGCTTTTATCTTGCGATTAGTTGCAAGCTGTAACATCAAGTATTATTCTCCACATAAAACTGAGGAAACAAACTCTCCAAAGCTAGAACGCCTAGGGGCAAGGAACAAGATTTTGACACGTACACTTGGGCGGCTCATATATTTCACAAATGCCCTAGCTGGGGGGGAAAAAAAAATCTAAACATAGTCACCTCCAGTTTGGGAAGTGTGCAACATTTTCACTACATTATGTTGTTGTGGTCCCATGTCTACCTGCCATGGAGCCAACATGGCTGGAAGTTGAATTCAAGAACTAACGTGACATAAAAGTCTTCTGGCATTAGCAATTTCTGCCTTGTTCAAATATATTTTATTAGCATAGATGCCCTCTAAAATGGCAGAAAAAATGTTACTGAGGCTGAACCTACTGTCTTGGATTAGTAAGACCGAATGGTTGACATCTTACCACTTAAGGAATAAAATGTCACATTTACTTTCTTATGCAATCTGCTTTTTTATTCATTTGTGCTAACCTAAGACCGCATGCAAGAAAATATATTCACAAAGGACTTATATTAGCTCTTATTCAGAGAGCTGAGTGGAGCCAATTTCTAGGGCAGAGCTGCTGCCTCTTATAGAAAGCTCAATCTTATTTTAATTTTTAAAGAGTGGTCCTACTGGGCAGTAGGCTTTTGAATCACTGTTGTGTGTGTGTGAATTTCATGCCTTCAAAGATACACACTAGAGAGTCCTCCGGACTGAAGTTTGTTTATTTGCAGAACAAGTACTGCCTAGACAGCAGTAAATGCTTCCCTACTGGGTCTTCCAAGTGCTCATCTCCCCTGTGTATGACCTCTACAGGGAAGAAAGGGGGTTAACCCCTTGGGCATTGTCCTGATTGTCTAAACTCAACAGCCCATTTGGAATGCAAAGCTACAAATTCCAATCCCTGGATGCCCACTCAAAAAAGCTTTTGAAATTCAACTTTGTTTCCCTGGATTGAGGCTTCCCTGCCTTGTATGATAGAGGTGATGGATAATGCTGACCTACAGAAATTAATTAGCATAATTCACTTGAAGGCTTATTGCTAACATCATTATAATTCATTCCCATAGGAGCCATTTGATTATTGCCTTTCTTGCCAATAAGAATTAAAATAGCTGGTTACTAGTTGCAGATCATTAACCCATTCATCTTTGACATCACACAGGAATGCCGTATGGAGGACATCAGGATCCTGACATTCCCTTATAGTCCAACCTTTCTTCCTGCATGGAAATGCATCCTATAGTATCCATGAACTCAACACCAAAGATACACAGGTCACAGAGGGAGGTCAACCAGATGTCTGACAAATGCTCAGAGCTATGGAATATACAGGAGCTACTTTCCCTTGTTACCTCTCTAAGTATCTTAGGAGGGCTGCACAGAGATGGGTAGGAAGACTGAGAAAGCTGCTACATCCAAAACACTCTCCATATCAAAGCAGGTGGGCTATACGGAGCATAGCATGCTCACAGCAGGAAGTGTAAAAACAAACAGCTTGGGGGCGTCTGAGTGGCTCATTTCCTTAACCATCCGACTCTTGGTTTCAGCTCAGGTCATGATCTCAGGACCCAGAGACTGAGCTCCATGCTCAATGGGGAGTCTGCTGGAGATTCTCTCTTTCCCTCTCCCTCTGCCCCTCCCCTGGTTGAGGCACACTCTCTCGCTAATATTGAAATGAATAAGTAAAATCTTTTTTAAAAAAAGATAAACAGCTTAATTAATTAATTCATTAAAGAGTCAATCAATCTGACATCCAAACACACCACTTTCCAGAGGAAATAGCTTCGGAGCCACCCTTGAACTTATTCTTTGTACCAAGTGTATTTCATATTCTATTGCCCATGTCACTGCAATTTTTCCAAAGTATGTCATAATCATGACTTATGAAGCTCTGTTTTTATAGGCTCCATCTTATTTGCGCATGTGAGAAAGCTCTCTGTGGCCACAGTGAATAAGAAGCAGAAGGGTGTTTTCTTGGATTAAACTTGAGTGACTGATTCTATACATGCATGAACAGTGAAGAAGAAAAGCTGCATTCAAGTAGTTGTTTCCATTGGAAAAAATAACACATGATAAAAGCATAAACCATTAATAAGAATCATTATTTAATGTTTAAGTATTCGCCCTAACTCTAGTGGGCCCAGTTAGGTCACCGGCCATCACATGGCTTTCCATAGCTCAGTGTTTCTCTAGAACCAGTCAAGGTAGAATTCATCTCATAAACGTTACCAAAGTCCTTTATATCGCTCTTCTTTAAGAGCGTTCTCTAAGTTTACCTACCTCTCCCCTAAAGTGTGCATAGCATAGCTGGAATTCCATGAAGATGTTTTTAACTGCGCATTTCACTGCACAGAGCTTTCTCACACAAAAACTCTAGTATAAACCACCTCTCAGATGACTCTCCAACTTGGTGCAACCATGAAGAGTCAAAAACAATAAATGCTCAGAGCTATGGACTAATGCGCTAATGAAAGATGGACTGGGAAAAATGACACTGAAGTCTGTTTCTGGAAAAACTAAACGATTCTTTACTCCTATAAATATCTGTATGTTTACTACCCCAGCATTTAATTGTTATAGATTCACAGAGGATGACTTTACAGGAAGAAAAAAATCAAGGACTGCCCTGGCAGAAACTGCAAAAGATTGAGACTTATGTGTAGTTTTCTTCTAAAACTGCAGTTAGTGGGGCACGTGGCTGACTCAGTCAGTCGAGCATGTGACGCTTGATCTCAGGGCTGTGAGTTCAAGCCCCGTGTTGGGTGTAGAGATTACTCAAAAATAAAATCTTTAATTTAAAAAAAAAACTGCACTTAGTTTCCAACTAAAAGTTTAAAAAGAGATAGTAGTGATAGTATTTGCTAGATCTAAAATACTTTAAAAGAAAGGGATGGGGGTGCCTGGGTGGCTCAGTCAGTTAAGCATCTGCCTTCAGCTTGGGTCATGATCCCAGCGTCCTGGGATCAAGTCCCATGTTGGGCTCCCTGCTGGGCAAGAAGCTTGCTTCTCCCTCTCCCACTCCCCGTTTGTGTTTCCTCACTCGCTGTGTCTCTCTCTGTCAAATAAATAAAATCTTTTAAAAAAAAGAAGAAGAAGAAAGGCACGAATGTCTTGCGAAACTATTAGCCTTGGCACCCAGACACCAGCATTTCTTCAGCTGAAGAGTCCCTGAAGGCCTTCAAGATTCTAATTGAGTTCATTACCCCACTGCTGCATAAAAGAAGGTCTCAGAACATACTGGCTCAAAACAATAATCAGATATTACCTCTGTGCATCATGAATTCGGGAGTGATTAAGATGGGCAGGTCCAGCTTGAGATGTTTCATGAGGTTGCAGGGAAGGTCATCCAGGACTAGGGCCATCTGAAGCTCCTACTGATGCTAGAGGAACTTCCTCCAACAGCTCCGCGGATGGCTGGCAAGTTGGCGCTGGCAGGTGGCTGTGAGCCTCAGCTCCCTACAGCATACATATCTCTATGGTGTGCTTCCTCCGAGCCCCTGATCCTAAAGAAAGCAAGCAGGAGTGGCAATGTCTTTTACGACCTGGTCTCCTAAGTCACACCCCGTCACTTCCACCAATTTTGTTGGTCATGGCCGGGCTACACTGTGGGCGGGGACAAGTCAAAATCATGGATGCCCAGAGCGGGATCATGGTGGCTGACCATCGCACTAGTACTTCCTTGAAACTGAACCCAAATCCCTCTTTTTGAGGAATTTGTAACCTCCTTCTAATAAAAAGAAGGAATAAATCTGCTTAAAGAATTTCCTTGCATTGAAACGTATGCTTTCTCCGGTGATGCATTTTATGTGCAATTGACTTGGGTTGAGGGGTTATATTGTGTGGAAAGCGCGTATCTTTAGAAGTAGTAAAATCTTGCTCAGGGCAGTGAGATGCTCACACTGCAGGAGGCCCTAGGGAAGTGAGCTCTCATCCTCCCATCTCCAGCTCTTGTTGGCAAGGTCACTCATGGCATGGAAAGGCAGGTGGGATGGTGCACGCCATGTAAAAAAACACTTTCTTTTCTGTGTCCATTCACACCTGCCACCCCATCTGTTTAAATCTGTAGGGTATACTAAAGGGTCAGAAAAAATATAATGAGAACCATGCTTAAAACGGAATTCATTGTTCAGGCCAATCTAGCAACTGAACACAGACCTTTTGCCAATAGATTTCCATCCCTCCTCTGCTAAAAAATACTGGGAGAGGGCAACTAAACATTAATTTGATCATAACTATTTGGGAAATTCCAGACACAAAAAGAGAAACCAATGGATTATTAGACAAACTTGTGACACTCTAATCAGACTCCCTACAGCGACATTTCCAACCAGGAAACAGGAGCTAGGGAATTTGTCATTCAGGGCAATTCAAGGAAGGAATTTAATAGAACGTTTAAATATCCAGCTTACTGAGGTGTCATTTAGCTGTAATACACTTCACCCATATTAAGCATACAGTTGGATGACACCTGTCAAACACACACATATCTATCACCACCACAATTAAGATGCAAGACATTTCTCTTACCCCAGAATGTACCCTCAAACTGAGTGCAGTCGATCTCTCCCCCATTCCCACATCTAGACAACCAGTGTCCTGCTTTCTGTCACTCCACAAGTGTTCATATTTTCTAGAATTTCACATAAATGTCATCACTTATTCCTTTGAGTTTGGCTTCTTTCACTAAGCATAATGCACTCGGGGTTTCATCCATGTTGCTGTGTGTATCAGGAGCTCCCTCCTTTTCATACTTCAGTGGAATCCCACTGGATGTGGGATTGTGGATCCCACAATTTCTTTTATATGTTCACGGGTCGTTTCCAACTTGGAGCTATCATGCATAAAGTTGCTGTGAACACTCATGTGTGGGGAACATACTTTCCCATTTCTCTGGATTAAATACCAATGAATGGAAATGATGGTTGATACACTTGTACATGTTTCGTGTTTAAAACACTGCTGGGGATGCTTGGGTGGCTCAGTCAGTTAAGCGTCTGCCTTTGGCTCAGGTCGTTATCTCAGAGTCCTGGAATGGAGCCCTGCATCGGGCGCCCTGCTCAGCGCAGAGCCTGATTCTTCCTCTACTTCCTACTCGTGCTCTCTCACTATCTCTCTCTCTTTCATATAAATAAATAAAATATTTTAAAAGATAAAAAATAAAATACTGCTAAAAGCATTTCCAAAGTGCTTCTGCAATCTTACTTTTCACTGGCAGAGTGTGACGATTTCATATCCAAAGTAGATTCTTGAACACTTGTGGAGACCTACAGCATGAGTTCTGTCAGTATTCAGCCGAGAAAGTCACTGTGGGTAAGAACAATGCCACTATCAGAAATTCTAGAAGTTATAAGATACATGAGCCTCATTTCTTGGGTTTTGAAGCTGCCCATCTATCCCAACATGAAAGCACAGCTGCGTCTGCTGTGTTCAGCACAATGACAGCAAAAACTGGGTCAGAGATGAATCTCACTGTGCCGTCAAGATCCTTCAGCTCAAGAACTTCCAGGAAGGGAAAGTGTATAAAGAATGGACTATCAGACTGACACAAACAGCTAAACTAACCTTCCCTGAATTAAACTGAGTCCTCTCCCTTTTTTTCTAGATGATTGTGGAGGTTCTCATTGAGCAGACATGTTTCACAGCTCCCCAGGATACCCTCCTACGAAGGATTAAACAGCGTAATTTAAAATGATTTGCCACCCCGTTCTGTGCCTGACATACACTACAGGAACACAGACTACCTATTCCTTCCAGCTCTTGCTCATCTACAAGTCACAACCATGACGGTGGCCTGAATGGAAGACACACTAATGGTGCCAGAGAGCTGAGAGCAATACAAAATATACTCTTGCCCTATTTCCATCCCAGGAGTTTGACATCACCTCCAAACATATCCATCTGAGCCTGCTTCCTGTCCTAGGAGAAGCTGTAAGCGTGGAGACCACAAGTTAGAGGACTCTGAGCAACTTGGTTCACTCCTTGAGCATCTGTTACTGTATTTATTAAGTGAATGATGATAAGGCAAGGCTGTCATGGAGAAGGAAAGACTCCAGGGTCAGACAGATGTGACCTTGTGCCGTAGTCTTGGCCAAGTTCCCGAACCCCCTCAGCCTCAGTTTCGCCACCATCCAGCATCAAGAGCGAGATCTGCTCTGCAAATTGGTTGTGAAGAAGAGCAAGAACGCACCTAAACTAACCAGCAAATTGCGGGGATATAGAAGAGCTCATCAACTGTGGCGAAGATTGCTCACAGCGCTTTTCCTCACGTGAAACGATGCAGCGGTATGTACCCATCTTCACGAGGAAGGGTATTTTTTGTGAAGCAGTGTCAGTTTGGCTCTGCACGTGTGAGTAACAACTCTTAGTAGGGAAGTTCACCAGAGGGACTCAAATCTTCCAATGGTAGGTTACATTTAGATTGAAATTGCAAGTCTTGAACTTGGCCTCCCAGGTCTATGTGATGCAGCCTCTGGTCACCTCTCTCACAGACATCCATTTGCTTTCTGTGCTCCAGCCACAATGGCCTCTTTCATTCCTAAAGAACCCCAAGCCACGTGACCTTACAGCCTTTGCATTTTTTATGCCCTCTTCCAGAGCCAGCTCCAACCTCAGCTAGCTATGTGGCACTCTCTGCTCAGATGCACCTGTCAAAGTTGGCCCCTACCGACCCCTACCTAAAATAGCACACGCATCCATCACCTTGTGTTGACTTATCCTACTTTATTTTTTCTTCATACCATTTCTCACCAATTAACCTTAAATTCTATGTCATTCAATTAACACAGGAATGTAGGTTTCTTTTTTTAAGATCTTATTTATTTATTTGAGGGGGTGGAGCATGAATTGGTGGAGGGGAGCGGCAGAGGAAGAGGGAGAAACAGACTCCCCACTGAGCAGGGAACCCGATGCAGGACTCGATCCCAGGACCCCAAGATTATGACCTGAGCCAAAGGCAGACGCCTAACTAACTGCGCCATCTACATGCCCCAGGAATGTCTATTTCATGGAAGCAGCAAATTTATTTGCTCATGACACCCCAGAACAATGCCTGGCATATAATAAGACTGATTTACATTTGTGCTGACCTATTTTGGGATATTTTTGTATAAATAGCATGGCACTATGTATGTAGG
>CM053607.1:115110488-115202518 GCA_028646535.1 Procyon lotor | reverse complement strand
GGGGCTCGATCCCAGGACCCCGAGATCACGACCTGAGCTGAAGGCAGAGGCTTTAACCCACTGAGCCACCCAGGCGCCCCTGAGGACCCAAGGCTTTTAAATGAACACGGGATGAATCAACCACCTTCACGGCAGCTGGATGAGAGGTCCGACTCAGCCTCTTCCCACACTTCTCCATGGAGGAAGCATGGCATTGCTAGAAAAAAGCCTCAAATGCCCCTGGAAGAAGGTTCTGTCCATTTCACCGTGACATGAGCTTCTTTTATGCAAGGTGTTAGGGCACAGAGAGAGAGAGAGACAGCGAGAGAGAGAATGAACTCTTGGACTATACACTGGGCCTGCTAGCTAATAAATATACGGTTGGTGGACTCAGAAACACACCGTCACTGCGAAGTACCACCTGGTAGCGAGTCAGCGGGAAGGATATGTGCAAGTCTTACAGGCTTCCAGCCTTGAAGGCTGCAGCTATTCCTTAGGAGAAACTGACATTCACTCATGTTTATCCACAACAACCAAATCAAAGGAAGTTCAGCTCCGACAGTAACAGCACTCCCTAGAGATAAAGGGGAGAAAAAAATGAATGACTCTTCTTTCTTCAATCTTCTAGGGTAAATTACAGTGAAGATTTGACACTATAGTCTTTAACTATGTTGTGGACTCAAAATCAGGCCTTTTTTTTTTTTTTCTTCCTTTTTTTAAGGGAAAGCACAGTGACCTCATTTTCCTTCTGTGTCTTCATTGTTGCTCTGTTCTTTCTTCTGTGAAATAAAACTCAGTCACATTTGTCTGGCAGTTCTCCTAATCAGTCCGCAGCTGGATTGAGGCCCTGGCTTTGCTTGTGTTGTGTAAGTTCTCTCCTTAGCAGTCTTATCATGTCTTAGGGGGGAAAATGCATTTCAATGCTTTACGTCAGGAGGCAATAATTTCTGCTCTAACCCATCTCACAAAAACCGCAGTAAGGGACTTCTGCAAGTTTTGCCAAATTTACCTGTCACTGATTCAGTGACAGTGGGGAGAATTTCCTGAAACAAACATGTCAATGGTGGGGATTATAAGGAATAGACTCCCTTCGCCTGATTTTCTTTTTCATGGACCCAATAACAAACTGCTTTATTCACAATATGCCCTGACTTTAATACAATCTACATTTTTCAGAGGAGTCTTTCCCTTGCTGTACACTTATTCATTGTCAAAGGGCTACGTGAGCCCCAACAATCCCTGTCAGCAGCTTCACAGCTGAGGACACACCTTGGTCACAAGTCATACCCACTGCTCAGGGGCCTCTGCAAACCACAAATCAAGTGGAGGAGACTGGCTTCCTTGGCAACCACAGACCGATTTCCAAATGTCTTAAGCATTTAAGCACTGTCACCAGCCTGCTAATATGATAGACATCTACAGAAAACTCTCATTATCAACATTCTGGCTTTGTACAAAGTGGGATCACAACCCATGAACCCATTCATGATGAACAAAGGCCATGACCTGCCTTTATATCCTACCAGGTTAACGAAACCATATCCCCGGGTTTCCACAAGAACGGAGGTCATTTCTAGCAAAATCATCATCAGAGACAAAAGCCAGGAGTTCCCCCCAGAGCAGATGATACTCACTAAACGCATCTTTTCAGGTGACCACTATTCCGATCCTACCCATCATTAGATAAGGAGGGCTGATGGCCATGCTCTACATTTACCCAACAAGATTATAATGACAATGCAACAAAATCCATTATATACAAACAATCTGTACTGTGTGTTGAATTGCTTCTTATTTTTTAAAGAAGATTTCTATTACTTATTTATTTGACAGAGACAGAGAGAGAGCACAAGCGGGGGGGCAGCAGAGGGAGAAGCAGACTCCCCACCAAGCGAGGTACCCAGTGCAGGGCTCCATCCCAGCAGAAGGCAGACGCTTAACTGACTGAGCCACCCAGGCATCCCTGAATTACTTCTTAGAACCAGGTATAATATGTGCATAGTCTTCCTTAACAGAATTACTACCAATACACTCCACCAAAAAGGTGTGTTTTGTGGCCAGGCATCTAACCTCTGCCTGAATATGGATAATATATAGAGACTAAAAACTTCTATGTGCTTCAGAAATTTTAAAAATAATGTCCATGTAGAGATAGTGAATCCATACCCAATAACCTCCTCATTCAGCCATGGAAAGTATTTACAATTTCTTTTAAAATAATTTATTTCTAACACCTTTTAAAGTAGCATCTAAAATCATTTGTCATTTTTCCTCCTTATGCTGCAATTTCTCATGACAAAGAAGGATTAGAACATTTGTTTACCATTATATCTGTACAACCAGGGGAAGCTCTTGAAAATCATAAGTAAAACTCTACATTTGAATTATATGTAAAATCCTGAGGCTGAATTCTGTTTCTCTTTAAGAATTTTTTAAAGTCCATCTTATTATTTTAAGATGCATACAACAATGATCTCTCTACAGATGCTTTAATTATCAGAGATATATTGCCCCAACTCGGGATAGGCACATTTTAATGGAGACACTTCGCTAAACACCAGTCTCCTTTGCAGCTCTAACAAATGTTCAAGCAATTAATTCTTCCTTTTACTCCCTTCTCAACAGTAACTATTCCATAAAACAATTTCTGATCAGTAACTAAGCTTGGTGAACTAGATTGGACACTCAGCACAACATTTTTTAGCACATACAATAGTTTTGGCACTACCATAAGCATCTTAAACATACTGACTTATTTAATCCTTTCAACAACTCTGTAAATGGTATTCTTACCTCACTATCTCCCACTTACTGACTAGGAACTTGAGGCAGACAGAGGTTAAGGGACTTGCTGCCAAGGTTCTGTTACAAGGATGACAAGGAGCCGAGGGTTGAATCTAAGTATTCTAGCACCCAAACCTGACCCCACGGTCACTATTTCAAGCTTTCTTCAACTGAGTTGCATACAAAGATCAACCAATGCAATAAATATTGTATTTTATTTAAAAATGACTTTGAGGGATGCCTGGGTGGCTCACTCATTAAGCGTTTGCCTTTGGCTCAGGACGTGATCCGAGGGTTCTGGGATTGAGCTCCACATCAGGCTCCCTGCTCAGCGGGAAGCCTGCTTCTCCCTCTCCCACTCCCCCTGCTTGTGTTCCCTCTCTCGCTATGTCTCTGTCAAATAAATACATAAATAACTTTAAAAATGACTTTGGGATATCCATCAACAGAATGAGTAAATAAATACATCCTTACCATAGAATACTACACTGCAACAAATAAGGGCAAACTACTGATACAGCAACATGGATAAGTGTCATAGACATTATGTGGAATAAAAGAAGTAATATACAAAGAGGACATACTTTATGATTTTATATGTGCATCACGCTTTTCAACCTCAGTGCTACTGACTTTTTGAGATAGATACTTCTCTTTTTCTTTTAAGATTTTATTTATTTCTGTCAGAGGGAGAGAGAGCATGCACATACAAGCATGGGGAGTGGCAGGCAGAGGGAGAAGGAGACTCCCCCTGAGCAAGGAACCTGACGCAGGACTCAATCCCAGGATGCTGGGATCATGACCTGAGCCGAAGGCAGATGCTTAACCAACTGAGTCACCCAGGCAACTGGAGCCTGATACTTCTCTGATGTGGGGCGTTGCCCTGTGCATTGTGGGATATTTAATAGCATACCCTATCTCCATCTCCTAGCTGTCGACAGCAGCATCCCTGCATCTTCCCATCCCCCACCCCTTGCCTATTACGAGAACCAAAAACATTGCCCACATATTGTCAAATGCCCTCTCGGGGGACAACATCACCCTCAGGTAAGAGCCCTTCATTTCCAGGTAGATCAAAACCAGGCAAAACTAGTCTGTGGCACCAAAGGTTAGAAGAGTGTTTCCCTGAGAGAAAGCCCATGGAATTGAGTGGGGGGTGCGAGGAAGCCCGCTGGGAATATTCCAGATCTTGATCTGAGGGATGACGGTTAAATGGAAAACTCATCAAACTATACACCTAAGATATGGGCGGTTTATTGCATGTAAGTCATATAACACTTAAAAAAACAAAACCAAAAAAAGTTGTTGGCTTGGGTATGGGAGGAAGAAAGGTACGCTAAGAATTAAGAGGAAGAAACCATTCTTGTGGAATAGTAAGACTCCCTGAGGACTGCCAGGACGGCATGGTCCTGGGCGGAAGAGGCAGAAGCAGGGAGAGCATTCCAGTCACAGGAACAGCAAAAACGAAAGGCAGAGAGGAGAATCCCCCACTGTCATCCATTCTTGCTAGGTGTCCAGCCTGCTCTACCCAAGGTGGTTGATGCTTCTGCTACACATTTCACAGAGCTAGTCAAAACAAGAATAAAATTCCCCTGGGCGGTCCCCCACTGTTCTTTTCAGCTACGATGTTCTTTCAGGCTACTAATTACTGTTAGCAGCATTCTTTGCCATCATCCTTAATTGAGCATGAACAATGGTTCAACACTGTAAAGAAAAAGTTGGAAGACAGTCATTTTACTAAAACCATAGGATTGGGAGCTAACTTGAAGACAGAGAAGAATGAGAAATAGACATTCTACCAAGTACAAGGTGGCCACTATTAGAGCTCTCTAGAATGTGGATCTTCCCCACACAGGTAAGAAAAAGTCCATTATGTGCCATGCAGTCCTGAGCGCAGAAGGGCCATGAGGCTCACTCCTGGTCAGACACCACTGATGCCAACGGAGACAGTCTTTGACATTATGTGTAGGGGAGGAGGTGGGGTTGGGAGGTGATCTAAAATGTGGAGGACAACTTGGCACTACTTTATATCCTGCTGTGTGGTCTTTTATATTTTACAGAGAGATTTCAGACTTTTCAGACTTTGAGACCTTAAATGATCCCAGACTTCCTCCTCTGGAACAGCTCCGTGTTCATCTTCCCTGCATAAAAAGTTACAACTGAGGTTTCTCTGAATCATTGCCATGTCTCCCTTTCTCGAGTCCTCTGTATGAGGATAATTTTAGCTGCAATTAAAAGAATGCCACAGGCAGAACGGTTAAGGCACTAAAAACACTGATCGTTTCCTTTTATCAGGAAGTCTGCAGACGGGCTTCCGAGGTTGGCAAATGTCTATGCTGTCCCATGAGGATGTCAACCATTCTCATGTTTCTGCTAGGGTACCCTCAAAAGTTGGCGACGCTTTCTTCATAGGTTCGAGTTGGCTGTTTTAGTTCCAAGAATCAAATCCCCAATAAGCAATACCCAAAGCTGCAAGGAGGGCAAATAAAAAGCTTTTTCCTGCACCACCCACTATTTTATGAGTGTAGAAAATTTTTCCCAGAAGCCTTCTTACATCACTGACTAGAACTGCCCTAGTTCAGTCACTGGGCAAAGAAGAATGAGATTTGCATGACTGCCTTAAATTAATCATAATCCATTCAGGAGCTGGATGGGATTCATTATAGCATCATAAAATCAGAGATCTTTCACCAAGGAAGAAGGGCAAATGGCTGATGGGTGAGTAATCTGTCTTGTCCAGATCCTGACTTTGTATTTATTTTCCTTGAATAGCTTCCTTTCCACCTACAGTGACAATGTGTTCCACTGTACAAGCCTTGGTCCCAATTTTAGATTATTAATTCAACTAGTCACGAAGTTCAGACCTCGTAATAGAATGTACATTCAATCTCTGAAATAATCAAGGCTGTCTCAGGACCATTTGTACACTTAGTCATTCATTCAACAAACGCCATGTTCTACACACAGAGCACTTCTTTGGCTGTTGAGGCTACAGCAATGAACAAAAAAAAAAAGACAATGATTTCTTCTTTCCTAGACTGAACCTTAGAGTTGGAGAAGATGGGCATTAAGCATAATGAAAGTCAAATACACTGCATGTCTGATTGTGACATGTGCCACGGAGAAGAGCAAGGAAAGAAAAAGGAGTGTAGGAGTGAGAAGTGCAATTTAAATTGGGTGACTGGAGAAGATGTTTGAGTAAAGATGGGAAATAGCAATGCGGGTATCTGGGAGAGGCATGGTCAAGGCCAACAGTGCGAAGGTCATGAGGTGCTAGTGAGCCTTGCATGCTTGGATGACTGCAAGAAGGCTGTGAATGAGGAATAGCCAGGGAAGAAGAATGAGAGTAATAAAGGATAAAGTCAGAGAGGTAATATGGTCAGTTCATGCAGGGCCTTGAAGGTTGATGCGAGGATTCCGTCTCCTACTTTGAGTGACATGGGAAATAACTGGAGGATTTGGGGTAGAGGAGCAACCTGATCTTGCTTTTAAAGAATCACTGTGCTTTCCTAAAGGGAAATAAACTGTGCGTGGATATGAGGGCAAACAGATAGGTGAGGAGGCCAGTTAGACTAATACACAGAACTGAGTAGTTTAGGTGAGGCTGTTGGGCAAGGATGGGCATGGCTGATGGATTAGAGGTGATGTGAGAAGAGAAGATTTAAGGACGGGTCAGGATTTGGAGCCTGAGCAAAGGAAAGGATGCAGTTCTTAGTCAATGAAATGAAAAGATAGCAAGGAATAGGCACGGGGAAAATCGGGCATTCATTCAGCTTGGCACGTGTTAACCTTGAGATGCTCATTAGATCTCCAAATGGAGATGTCAAGTATGTAGTTGCATGTATGAGTCTACAACTTGGGGGGAGGGGGGAGTTGGAGGGGATGCCAATGTAACTGACATACACACGGTGTGTCAAGTTACAAAGTTTGGTGACTCAATGAGATCATTAGCACATGAAGCCACAGGAAGAATAAGTGGTTACAGGACTAAGCCTCAACACTCCCATGCTGAAAGGTAACCAGAAAAGGGGATGAAAAAAGGTCAGTCAATGAGGCCTGAAGATTCTAGAAGAGGGTGATATCCTTGAGCTATTTTAGGAGGAATGAGTGGTAACTGCAAAAAAATGCTACAGAGATGTCAAACTGAGCTGGGAATCTAGAAAGTTTGGCTTGAAGAAGAGAGAAAAGTGAGTAACCTGGCTGGCTTGTTCAGAAGACCATGTGACTCTTGATCTTGGGGTCATGACTTTGAGCCCCGTACGAGGCACAGAGATTACATTATTTTAAAGGATTTTGTTTACTTATTGGGGGAGGGAGATAGAGAGAGAGAGAGCACGAGCGGTGGAGTGGGGCAAAGAGAGAGGAAGAAACAAACTCCCCACTGAGCAGGGAACCCCATGTGAGACTCAGTCCCAGGACCCTGGGATCATGACCTGAGCCAAAAGCAGGTAATTAACTGACTGAGCCACTTAGGCATCCCGCAATTACTTTAAAAAAAGAAAATCAGGGGTGCGTGGGTGGCTCAGGAGGTTAAGCATCTGCCTTGGGCTCAGGTCATGATCCCAGGGTCCAGGGGTCAAGCCCTGTATCGGGCTCCCTGATCAATGGGGAGTCTGCTTCTCCCTTTCCCTCAGCCACTCCCCCTGCTTGTATTCTTTAACTCTCAAATCAATAAATAAAATATTTAAAAAGAAAAAGGAAAATCATAAAAACATGTAAAAATAAATTATACACACACACACGTGTGTGTGTGTATGTATGTGTGTGTGTGTGTGTGTGTGTGTATATATATATATATATATAACCTAGCAAGGAGAGAGAAATGTGAGATGGTTGCCAGTTGTTGCAAAGGTCAAACATCCATAAGATGTTTAGATTTCATTGACTATGATGTGAACCATTCAGGATTTCCTCTAATTACCTTTCTCTTGGTCATTCTTGTATTTTTACAGACATCTAAATTGCTTTCAACAATATTTTCATGCTTGACAAAAATAAAATCTGATTTAGAAAATCAAATCCATCGGGTATTTGAGGCCAAATCACTGACATTACAAATGGACTCTTGGTTTTACAAAATGATGTACCACAAATGACAAGCACACTGATTTAATTTACAAAAATTTTACTTATCTGTTGTCTTTCAAAACTCATTTGCTGCATAAATGGAGGCACACGGGTCTTCCTAACAAATGACTTCAAAGTTGTAATGGGAACCTCTGCAATAACAAATTCATCACATCCAGAGCATACCCTCTCGAGAGCTCATTTTGTTATTGGTTCTACTTTTCTAAGCTCACTGATGCTCTCAAAAGTAAATCAGTACACTTTGCCTGAATCGAGAGCTTTAAGTTTCCAAAGAAAGAGAATGTCAAATGCCTGTTTCAAGTTCATCATCTATATCTATCAGTCAGTTCCTTTTTTTTTTTCCAAGATTATTTACTTATTTATTTATTTGACCGAGAGAAAAAGAGAGAGCACAAGCAGAGGGATATACAAGCCCCCCGCCAAGCAGGGAGCCTGATGTGGGGCTCAATCCCAGGATCCAGGGATCATGACCTGAGCTGAAGGCAGACGCTTAACCAACTGAGCCATCCAGGTGCTCCTCAACTTGTTAGTTCTGATGGATACTTTTTAGTATTATTTATCATTTCTTTTTTCCTGAAACATTCAACTTACTTCGAGTAAATATATATATCACTTAAAATTAAACTAATTATCATTATTCCATGGTCAAAATATACGTGTATGTGTATATATACAAACATATACACACACACACATATATATACATGTCTATGTGTGTATATGTGTGTGTGTGTGTATATATATATATATATATATTTCACCATATATATGTGTATATATATACACGCACACACACATATATACAGGGCATGTCATGCTCTGGGAATTATGAGAAATAAGCTTTTTAACATTATCCTTTTTTTCAAGTCTGGTCTCTGTGATGTAGCTATTTTTCTCCCGCAGCTGATATAATATTTATGTGGGGGGAGATTTCTAATTTTACTTTGCTGGTGTATAAATGTGTCATTTCATATAACTAGCTGTTTTTCTTTGTTGTAACTTCTTTCTTTCTGTTTTAGCCTGAGGCTCTCCTCTTTATTTGATCAGTAGAGTTTATATCATATTCTAGGCAGCACTTCTTCCCAAGAGAAAAACAGGGTTTCAAATTGCTACTCATGATTCCTAAGGCAAACTGAAAGGGCGCTGCCTGAATTAATGTTTTCTTTACTGTTTTCAGTGCTTATTGGTTTTATTTCCATTACCTGATGGATACATTTATTTTCCACCTTTTAATATCATTCTCTCCCTATGACTGCCAATTATTTTTTTGTCTTGATTATTTATCGTCAGTAGTTGGATGGAAAAATAACCCACGTGATAACTTGGTGGCGAAATTTAAATTAAATTCCCAATAAATAACTAAAAGGTTCTTGGGGTGGGCCAAGTTCAATTTTCTTTTGGTTGGCTTCTGAGATGAATGCCGCATTAAGGAAAGAGAGTTGGCATCTATGTTTTCTACCATTATTCACAGCTTACATGGATTACATTTACCATTAAAATGCAGGGTCTATTTTTAAGAATATTTCTGCACATGGCTGCCTGACAAAACAATGTATTAGGTAGACTTAAATATTCCCTTTACACGTTCATCCTCAAATCTAAAAGAAAATATGTACCATTGCACAAGGCAGTAGAAATATTCAACTACTTCTGATAAGACATTAGTCTCCTTTACACCAAAGGCAAAAGAGGTACTCTAAAACACACTTCCATGATGATAATCTCACCAAGAGAATTTTAAAAATAAAACAGTGTGTTATCAAATGTGAATGGAAGCTGAAAGAGAAGCAATATGGACATCCTTAGAGTGAAGAATAGAGCCACGAACAGGGGTCAGGATCCAGAACCCTCCTCCTAAGAAACAAGCAAAGTTCCTGCAGCCCCAGTCCTAGGGAGCTGGGGAATCCAGGTGGAAGCATTTCCAAAATAAGGATAAAGTTCAAGTGCATTTTCATGCCAGCCTTTGGTCAACTACATTTTTAGTATCGATAATTTTTTTGAAAAATGTTTTCAAGTCATGATGATTTTACTTGTTTGTTCCTAATCTACTAGTGGGTAAGAAGATCCTCAAATTTCCCCATTATGCTCGAGTAATTCTTTCTAGAATATTCTAGAATATTAACTAAACCACTGCCGTTGAAACAAGGCCAATTTGTCATAGCCATAAACTGCCAACAAAGTGTAAGGATATCTTGTGTTGAAATGCTAAGCTCCATACTATCTTCTCACATAACCCATTTTTGCAGTATGGATTTGAATAGAACTTGTCTCAGGACCAAATACCACCCATCCACAGGTTGAGAGGTCAGACGGATACCTGTTTCAAGAGAATCCATTTAACCCTACTGCCCACGTCAATTTAAGACTAAATTTGGATGATGGATGAAGGGGTCTTAACCTTTTCTCTTTAATACAACGTAATTTATAACTACTCTGAGGATGTGAGTACATTTATTCTTCTTCCGTTACTTTAAAATGAAGTACATTGGTAGGGAAGTGCCATTGTGTTTCACCGATTATAAATTAAAATAATAAAATTAATGTCAAATGTCATTTCAGCATATGCTTTATTACTATGGTAACCCATAGGTAACTGACTTGGTAAAAGTGCAAATTACATATTCAGCTATTTAAAGACGTCAATGAAAGTCATTTAATCAAGCTTCTCATTGCTTGTGCTGTGTAATCAAGACGACCCGATTAAAGTCAAAGTCAGAAAGCCATAAGCTCCCCTCTGCTGTCTGGCATGTCTCCTCTCAAGTTCAGCCTGGCTCACGGCTATAGGTTATGTTTTGTAAGCAAATTAATAGAAATTTGTTTCCTCAAGGAGATGGTACAGAATTAATTTTACTCACAAAAATGCAAAACCGAGAAGGCTGATTTCTTCATTTAGACTTCAAATGCTAACATTGTAAGAACCAGAACAAATCTGCATCCCACAAAGAGACACCAGGAGAGCCTTTTGACTACATACACACCAGCCCCTGCCACAAATACAAACCAGCTCCTGTATTCCAGACTACTCCATGGTCAGCTGGAGTCAGGTTAGAATCGGACTCCTGGGCTTTATTCTGGACTTTATTTCCTTTATTCGCTTTATGTCCAGGCTGTGGACAGAGCACAGGGCGGCCTCCACCCTCCCCCAGTCCCTCATCCAGCCTTCCATCCTGATGTGGAGGCAACTTCCTAACGTCTACCTCAGGGTCTCCTGGGGGCCTGTCCAATGATACGCCCTTTCATGGCCCCAGTACCAGTCTATAAATCAGGTTAGGTACACAGGATACTCTCCCCACTGAATTCCAAATGTACCCACACTTCTCCAGACCATCTTCAACAGCCCCTTAAACCAAACCAGACTGCGCTTAGAGAGGACGTGAAGCAAGTGAACTGAATTAACCTATCTGTCTTTCGAGAGTGAGCTGTGGTAACATAGGGGCACCGAGATAGAGAATTCTATGTTTGGAAACACAGAAGCACAAGCCCACGAATTAGTTTGCCTGTGAGATTTACATGAGTAATGCTTATTAATGTGATCTTAATAAGAAACAAATTGACATAAAGCCTCTCTTTTATTCCCAAGCAGCTTCACCAGCAGATGGAGAGAGCTCTTCAGTCACTCCTGAAATACCTAGAAAAGCCACAGGCCGTGTTGCCCTGGCAACATTCTAAAAGAACAAATCTTGACCCAGATGAGAAGGGAAGGCAAGTAATGTGGAATTTACAAAGCAGAATGAAGCCTTTCCAGGAAAAGACGGTATAACTGTGTGCAACTGTTAGACCCCTCGTTCTTCACTCTGGGCATTACTTAGAGCAATTCTCAATCCCAGGCTGAGTTGCTGTACTATTTTCAGAGGGCTGAGCTTCCTCCACCCGCCTGCAGGAACACAGAGATCCAAGCCAGTTCAGCAAGATTTCCAGTATGGGGGGAGCAGAGCTCCTAGCTCCCCAGGCTCCATGGATGAAGCACAAGGTGACTGGCATTAGTGATGATGAAATGCAAGGAGTAAAAGGTCTTTGGTGGGGTAGGGGGCAGTGGAGGAGTTGCAGTCGAGATGAAAACACCTCCTTCCACAGTGTGCAAATGGACCCAGAGGGGGTGGTCAGGCATGACCTAAAAATGCCACCTAGGAATTACAACCCCTCAGAGACCACCAACACAACGAGCAGGGCTTGTAGGCAAGAGTCCAGAGACCTCTCTTCCAAACACCATGAGGTCGTGTGCCCCTCCAGATAGCCTCTAGGGGAAAAGTGAGAAGGGCACAGAACTGCCAGCTGGAACTGCACCTGAGTCAAAATTACCTAACCCTAGATTATTAAGAGAAAAATCTATTTTCAGTTTTCTCTAACTGAGCTCATCTTCCTCTTGAGACTTTAGACATGGCCTGTGAGAACAGAACCTCAATTTTTGTTGAGTCAGATAAAAGTAATCTGCTTTGATGCTGACATTTGTAAATTCTCTTTGGATAACTGCAATGTGAATCTGGGTTTATGTAATTTTGTGATCTTGCTCTGCATGTGTCTGTGTGCATACAAGTATCTCTCTAATACACACACACACACACACACACACACACACATAATAACATAAAGAGAAAGGGAGATTTGACTACAGGGATACCAAAATTGAAAGTGATTCTTTACAGAAAAAAGGTTTCTAGAAGGGCTGTTCCTTTTTCCTTTCTGCTAATTCATGTTTTCTAAATTCAGTATAATAGACCTACCTTTTAATATTATAATTCATGTAAAAAGAATTATTTAAAAACACTAGTGAGGATGCACTGTTTCTCAGGGGGTGTCCCTCTTTATATTCTCCATAGTCATCCAATCTTTTGCCTAATGCATTCTGTAAAGCACTCAAGACAGAAGGCCAGCTCCTCTGGTTTGCCTGGATCCCTGACCTGCAACTGACCACAACTCAACAAATGAAAATCAAGACTCCAAACCAACACCAGTTCAGCTCATCCAAGTGTGACAATGACAGCTATCTCCATTTATCATGCCAAAGATTACTGGCCCTCAAATTATCGAACTCTGTCTAGGTATAGTCTCCCACTGGGTACTCCACGGCCTTGGATCTTCTAGAAATTCTCTTTACTCAAGAAAAATCTGGGGAGAGATGATTGCATTCTGACCATTCTCAAAAGACTCCCCCAGACACAACTGGCCCAAATGCCAATCATCGTAAATATGCACACTCAGTACCATAGTGGAGGTCAAGAGGACAAGTGATCATGATCATTTTGCACTGTTTCCACCATTTTGCATGGTCTAGGGCTTCACCAAGATCTCACCCTTTCCCAGATGCAGCCTTGAAATCTGACCAATGAGGAGACCGAAGGTGCCGTATTTATGACATCCACAACTACACATTTAAGACACAATCATGACTGACACTGCTGTGTCGAGATTTCACCCCAACAGAATGGGTGAGGCAGAACATGGAGAAAAAAATCACGTTTTTTATATGATGGTCTTACTCTCATTTTTTCTTACTGTCAATAGGCCACAACCCAAAAGCAGAAAATATACATTTAAGATGACAATTCAAGCCAAGCACTACCAATCCTTGAACGTACAAACACTCTGAGAGAGAACATGCAACACCTCACTCCACATAATTAAAGCTCACTGGAGCCTGCCTTGATTTCAGCAGTGGAGAATCCAATGCTCTCATCCGACAGGTTAATGACAATGTGAAATGAATAATATTTCTAATGAGGGTTTTTAGAAATTAATCATAGCATTATTATTAACAACTGCAAAAGCTAAACTTCCAGAGATTAGATTACATAGGATAATTTTAAAATGTGAACAAGCCAATAATAAAGTGACAGAAGGCTATTTCCAAGTGGGAATAATAAGACATAAAGCATAGAATAAAAAATAAGAATGTGTACAGAATTAAGATGTTCCTTCATCTCAACGTTTCTGTTGTATTTAAAAATGTAGTATTTCATTTAATAATAGATTGTGCTGTTGTTTTTATCTTCTGCCTTACATCCTACAAGAAAGAAGAAAAGAAAGAGAAGTGGGGAGAACATTTCTATGGCGTGAAAAATGAAGTACAAAATGGAACGATCCTATTCACTCAGTAAACTTCCCTCTAACACAAGGCATCATATACCTTTCCCAGTTCCTCAACTGACTCTTTTTCTTGGGTTCTCAAGACTGAGAATCCCAGCTGAGAACAAGGTTTGGAAAGTTTTCAAAGGCAAAGCACCCACACAGTCACCACCCCTGTCCGAGTGTGTGATCAAGGACCAGAGGCAAGCACTTACCATCAAACCCCTAGAGAGTTTTGAAATACCCTCTTCCTGGGCCGCCTGGGTGGTGGAGCTGGTTAGGCATTCAACTCTTGATTTCAGCTCAGGTCATGATCTCAGGGTTGTGAGATCAAGCCCCACATGAGGCTCCACACTCTGGGCTGAGTCTGCTTGAGATTCTCCCTCTCCCTTTGCCCCTCCTACTCATGCTAATATGCTCTCTCCCCCCCACCCTCTCTCGCACGCGTGCCCTCTAAAATAAATAAATCTTTAGAAAAAAAGAAAAAGAAATAAGTTCTTCCTTCCTAGCAGGGAATAAGGAGGCAGATTTTGCTAAATACACACAGTCGTTCATTTGGGATCAGTGAACGAGTGCCTAGTGTATATCTGAACAGCCAGTTATGGGCACAACATGACCCAAGACAAAAAATGAGTTTCAAAGCAGTGGAAGAAAGCAAAGAGCAGTGAAAGACAGTGTTTACATGGTGGCCACATTTCATGAGCATCCTAAGATCACTGTGGAGCTATTTAAGGATTGGGGATGGGGGAATGTGTAACACAACCAAGTATGCATTTTGAAAATATCCCTGCCTGTGACATGAACAGTGTGATCAGACCGGGAAGCACCAATTAGAGGTACAAAATATATAAGAGGCTCTAGCAACAGTTCAAGAACAAGGGCCTGGTACTCAGTATCTTAGTCCATAAGAGAAGAGGTAAGATTGGAAAAAATGAACCGAATTCAGGAGATTTTGAAAAGGTAAACAAATAGGTCATGGTGATGAGCTGATGATGACACAAGAATGAGATCTTTCATACCCACTCTGTAAAAGAATTTCCTGAACAGCCTTGTGAGGTTAAGATTAATGTCTTTCAGCCCAGATATGCAATGACAGATGGATAAATAAGATGTGGTATGTATGTGAGTGTGTACGTACACACACACACACACACACACACACACACACACACACACACGAATATTACTTAGCCACCAAAAAGGATGAGATCTTTCCATTTACATCGATGTGGATGGAACTGGAGGGTGTGATGCTGAGCAAAATAAGTCAATCAGAGAAAAGAGAGTTATCATATGATTTCACTCCTATGTGGAATATAAGAAATAGTGCAGAGGATCATAGGGGAAGGGAAGGAAACCTGAAAGGGAAGAAATGAGAAAGGGAGACAAACCACAAGAGACTCTTAGCTCCACAAAACAAACTGAGGGTTGCTAGAGGGAAGGTGGGGGTAGAGGGGAATGGGGTGACAGGCATTAAGGAGGGCATGTGATGGGATGAGCACTGGGTGTTATATGCAACTGATGAATTACTGAATTCTACATCTGAAATGAATGATGTACTAACTGAATTTAAATTAAAAAAAATATTATTGTCTTTGTCAGTATAAAAGCAAAGGCTCACAAAGTCAGGAGGTCAGTGGAGTACAAAAGTTAGATTTCTAAGCCAGGTCTGAGTTGGAAACCCCTGTATCTTTCTAGAGAACACACACCTTCACCACTGTCACCCACATATATGGGAACATTCTCTTGCTACCTTGGTCCTCCTTACTTCTCCGATCCCAGTTCTACTCACAGAACTAACATTTATTCCTATACTTCCTACTCCATCAGGCAACATAAAGCCTGTGACATCCGGGTTCTCATATCACTATTTAAAAAAAAACAAAAAAACAAAAAAACACAAAAAAACCAAGATCCCTCCACTGGCTTTGTAAAAGATAACCAGGATTCTTCTTCCCCTTGCGCTTTATACATGTACTTTCTTCTTCTTCCTCTCACGTTATCTAGACTAATTTTTTTTGTAGTATCTGTTCACTGGTTTGCTTTTCATACTCAAGTGAAATTAAAAGTCTCCCTCACTCCCTTGCCTTAGTCCTTTACGATTTCTCTTCTCTTCTACTAACAACCGTCTCAGCAATCTGTTTCAGGTCTTTGGCATATTTCAAACCGTATCAAAACCAGGATAGCCAATTAATTATGTAGCTTTTCCCCACACACTCCACTTCTCTTCCTTATATTATTACCTGTTCCTACTTTCCCAAGATTTACTGATCTCATTCTTTGATCAGTAATGTCATGTGTAATATTTTTGTGTCTCTTTTAAATTTATGACCCAGCCAAATTTCTTCAGGGATTGAAATTTTTTTTTGAAGCAATGAAGCATATTTCCAACTGTAGAGTGAACTGTGGCAGCTATTGTCACCAAATACAGCCACGTGACCTCTTGGATGACCATCCATGTGTCTGGGCCACGCTGACACATTAAATGTGCTAGGGTGAGTGAGGGTTGGCATCGAAGGGACTTCAGGGCAGGAATAAACCATGGTCTGGTCTCTGAAATTCTGCACACTTTGTCAATCAGCACATCTTTCTGACCTAACCATAGTTTTCAGGTTTTTAAAAATACAAACTCAAAGCTTCTAAGATGATTTTTCTCACCCTCCCTTTGCGTATCTGCTCCACAAGTTCTTAACTCACAAAACAAACCACCTCGTGTCATCGCGTCATCCACTTCTCCAGGAGACAATGGGTGGGACCCACTGAGTCACAGGGGTAAAACTTCTTCCTGGGGAATCCTTTTGCATTTACGTTCTCGATGAGGGTTTCTCAAACTTCCATGTGCACTTCAGTCACCTAGGGATCTTGTTAAAACACAACCCGATTCAGGAAGTCTAAGGTGAAGGCCAAGAGCCAGCACTTCTAACAACTTCTCGAGGGATGCTGACATCACTGGTCTAGGGAGCACACTGAGAGTGGCAAAGAATCTCATGCACACAGCATATGCTGACTCTCACATAGCAAGGCAACAATAAGAGGTTTGAGAGCACATACAGCAATACTGTGTAGTATTAACCACTCACCACCACCACTCCACCAGTACATGACCTTGCCCAAGGTATTCTCAATCTCTCTTCCCCAATTCTTCTCATCTATAATCACAAAATAAAAATATGACCTACTTAGGGAACCTGGGTGGCTCAGTTGGTTAAGCATATGCCTTTGGTTCAGGTCATAACCTCAGGGTCCTGGGATCAAGCCCCGGCATAGGGCTGCTTCTCCCTCTCCCTCTGTGTGCTCTCTCTCTCTCTCCCAAATAAACAAAGTTTTTTTTTTTTTTTTTTTAATGACCTACCTTGGGGCACCTGGGTGGCTCAGTTAAGCGTCTGCCTTTGGCTGAGGTCATGATCCCAGGGTCCTGGGATCAAGCCCCACATTGCGCTCCCTGCTCAGTAGGAAGCCTGCTTCTCCTTCTCCCACTCCCCCTGCTTGGGTTCCCTCTCCCACTGTGTTTCTTTCTGTCAAGTAAGTAAATAAAAACTTTAAAAAATAATAATAAAATAAAAAATGACCTACCTGGTAAATTAAATGTATAAATACATAGAGTCGATCTTAGCACTGGGCACATAATAAGTCCTCTGTAAATTGCTACCATCATTATCACTGTCTCCATTTATTAAGGTCAGAGGCTGCATTTTCTAGCTTACTGAATCCTCAGAACATGCCATATAATATCTCTTTACAGTGATAATAGGGTATAGAGGGGTTTATGTCAACTTTATTGGGTGATTTTTGAATTTTTTTTTCCTGCTGTGAACAGCATTTATCTACTACTTCAATAGGTAATATCCTCCCTATGAGAACCCACTCCCCCTATTTTTGGCTGCCTAAAAAAGTGTGAAGTATTGGGATGAGTGCATATTATTATATGTAAAAACAGAAACAATGAATTTCTTTATATTGTTTAAAAAATACATGTGGGTGGCTCAGTGGGTTGGGGCCTCTGCCTTCAGCTCAGGTCATGATCTCAGGGTCCTGAGATCGAGCCCCGCATCGGGCTCTCTGCTCAGTGGGGAGCCTGCTTCCCCCTCTCCCTCTGTCTGCCTCCCTGCCTACTTGTGATCTCTCTCTCTCTGTCAAATAAATTAAAAAAATCTTTTTAAAAAAAATTTAAAAAATACATATATAATTTAACTTCGCCTCTGTCAACAGGACTGTGTGTTAAGTAAACAGAGTAAGGATGAACTGGAGTCAGAGACAGCCCCCAGAGGAAATCTATTTGTAATACTAAGTAATGAAAAGTTGTGGAAACAAAGAGCCCAAAATTATGCAGAAGATGAGTGGGGTGGTCCCAGGACAAGAAAGAGGATCTTCATCCTGGTCAGAGTGTCCAACATATGAAAGAAAAAGTCCAATCCTCGGGTCATCATTTCATTCTTGACAGCCATAACCAACTGAACAGATTCAGGTCCCCCACACCTTCACCGACTACTTCAGCCCCCGTGGTACCAGCCACACTCACTCAATTTATCATAAGCTCGACTACTACACAACAAACCATCCTCAAACTCAGTAGCTTTAAATGACAGTTCATTATTATGTCTTACAGTTGTTTGGGTTTTTTTTTTTTAAGATTTTATTTATTTATTTGACAGAGAGATAGAGAGAGCACAGGCAGGTAGAGCAGGAGTCAGAGGGAGAGTGAGAAACAGGCTCCCCACCGAGCAGGGAGCCTGATGCAGGATCCGATCCTAGGACTCCAGGATCATGACCTGAGCCAAAGGCAGCCGCCTAACCAACTGAGCCACCCAGGTGTCCCATGCCTTACAGTTCTTAAGTTGACTGGACTCTGTCCAGCATTTTCCCGCTTGGGTTTCCTCATCCCTCAGGCATCCCTCCCTGCGTGTCCGGTGGTCAATGGGGCCAGAGTCATCTAAAGGCTATAATGGTGCTGGCCACCTCACCTCTCACATGTCCCGTGCCTCAGGTGGCCAAAATAACTAGGAGGCACTCAGAACTTCTCTCTCCCCACAGCTTCTCCACATGGCTAGGGTGGACTTCTCACAAGGTGTGCGTGGCCCCAAGGTAGTCTGACTTCTTACGTGGCTACTTGCTCCCCCTAAAACAATCATTCCAAGAGACCCAGGCAAAGCCTCCAAGCCTTCTTAATGTACTTCCAAAGTCAGGAGGTGGCACTTCTACCTCATTCTACTAGCAAGCCCAGATTCAAAGGATGGGAACTACAAAAGGACTCCATTCTCAGAGGTTATGCTTCATCAGGGAGGGAAGTACCTTGGGAGAGTTGCTACCACCAGCCCAGAAGCTCCTGAGGTAAGTCCCAGCCACATGCATAGGGAAAAAGGAGCAGAGCATACCACCTTTTGCCAAAACTGACTCCTGCCAAGATCAGACAGACAAACAACTGATCAACAAACACATTTTGTGAATGCTTCTTCATGTGTTCAGCTTTCAACATCTTTGGGCAAAACTGTCAATCAAGAAGGAAGAAAGTTACAACTTTTAGACTTGGAAATTTACAACCAAAATGAAAGTCATGCTAAGGGGAGAGAGGGTATGAAATAATAATGACAGGTAAGAAGTTAAAATAAGCTATCATCTCACCTGCTTCCCCTGGTCTTAGCTGAACAGAATCTGGGACACCAGAATGTTCATTCCCTCTTAAATGTTTTTCCTTAGAGAAATGTTTAGATAGCCAGTATTTTGCAGAAGTACCGTATCTGTTTCCTGAATAATGAAGTAAAACCAAAATACAAGCCTGAAAATTATTGATGCTCTTCTTTAAAAAAAAAAAAAAAAAAAAAAAGGCTATATTGAACTATTTGTAAAAGAAAACCCATAGGAAAAGGGGAAAACAAGGCCGCTCCTGCCTTTATCTTCAAGACTCTCCCACCCACCACCCACCACCCACCACCCTGCCATTTCCCAGAGAAACAAACTAAGAGCCACTAATTTTCAAGAGCACACCCAAGGGCTCCCAGTTACAGCCTGGACTGGATTTGGGCTCTGAGTCACATTGCCAAGCCAGATATTTTCTTTCTCAGCAATGATTTTGCCTCCCTTATCTTTCCCTCCCATTCATAAGCAGGATAATTAAAATTGACTAAGCGTCCACTGGACATAAAGTGCTTTTTCCAAAAATCTCTTATCTTCTTTTTGCCATAGCGCAAAAACTAGAAATATAGAGTTGTCTCCACTGTTATTTATTAATAAACCCTAAGCAGGTGTCAAAGGTAGTTAGAAAGGTCACAAATGTGCTTGGTGTAGACTGCTAATATGGTTTCCCTGTCTCCTACACACAAGGCCCGTGATGTATCATTTCTGTATACAGTAACAAAATGTTTCCGAGAATGGTTTAGAACCCATAAAGTGTGCATCTATGACTTCATTCACATTACCTCTTTCTGTCCAGTAGCACTTTATCCTTCGAGAAATTACCCCTTTTGGATTTAGTGGAATGATACTGGCCTTCTGCTTAGGCATAGGCATATGACCCTGGCAAATCAAAGAGAGAACATATCCCCTAGCCTTCGAGATGCCACCTTCAGAATCTAGCTGCAAGAGTGTGGTTTCTTTTCCAGAACCAACAGGGAGTCTAGGGGGACAAAACTCTCTTTCTTTAGGGCAGTGGAAGCTGGGAGCTCACAGGGACCTCTCTGACACACGTACAAGAATCCAACCAAAGAAAGAAGTCTACAGAGGAAAGAGTGGAGTTGATGAACAGGGATGGCACGACGCTGAGTTCAGTGACTCTAGATCTAGCCATGTCTAAGCCACTATACCCCTAGAGTCTAATTTCATGAACCAATGAATTCCCCTCCCACCCCCATTTATAGTGATTTTAGGATGTGTGTGTTTCATTTGCAGCTATGAAGTCCTGATGAATAGACAAATGCTCTAGGTCAAATCAAAGCATTCAACTTAAGGTCACAGTACAAAAAGCAAAGACCTAGAAGAATTCTATCATTTGGGCGTACCAATGGGATAAGTTTGCCAAAAGCTTACAGTCAGCAGAGCTGGGGGAGCACCGGGGCGACCGTGTGAGTAAAATAGTGGCACAGGCACTTAGGTCTCTCTTTGTCCTTCCTCTTCATTAACTCGATCAATCAGACTTGCAGAGTCCTGGGTTCCAGGACCCACCCCATATGGTTTCAACAAATCTCTTTTTAGAAAGGGATTACTCACAGAAGGATGAGCAGGATTAACAAGGGTAGGGTACCCAGAGACTAGTTAACAATTGGGAAGGCTTTACCACCTGTGCATTACCAATGCCCAGAGAGCTAGAATCCTGGAAGGGCTGCTTGCAGGAAGCTGTGACCATGGAGGAAGAGAGGGTGCAAGGCAGAACCAGCCCAGTGTCTCTCTCCTTCTGCCCTCTGATCTCCCGCCAGTGCCTCTTCTTGGCCAAACTCAACTGGAAGCCAGCTGGCTTCAGAACCCAAGGATGCAGACCAAAAACAGTCAGCTCCCTTGGGCAGAGAGGAGTACAGAGAAAGAACCTGAAACGGGACAAAAGAGAATAACCAGGAAATAGAACCGTCCTTATTTTGATGTTCTAACACTGTAAGAAATCATTAGGAAAAGAGGAGAAAGTACTTTGGGACCCTATGTGCTTCCCTGTATGACTGTGTTCACATTCCAGAATTTCTTTCCCACCTTCGTTCACGTGACCCACCCTGTAGCATCTCTTCTGAGAGGATTGTAAGAATTTAAAGTATCTCGTTCGTTCTCTTACCATCACCACACAAAGCTTTTGGCTCTGGATTTTCTCCCTTGTTCCCTAGATCACCTTATACGCTAAGAACACAGAAGGAAAAAGAAAAGGACCTCAGTTGCTCTGAAGGCAGAGTGAGAATGACAAAGGACTCCAAGTGTTTGATGTTCCTCACACTCTCTGAAGAACAAACGCACCCAAGTGTATGGTCTTTAACAAGATAAACACACACACGAGGACATTTTGCTTTGTTTTTGTGCCTTCTCAACATAAATCTTCAGGCAGGCATTTCTCCTTAATGCATACAGTATATACCGGAAATTGTTTTTTGGCTATAAAAATGTATTAACAGCTCCAAAGGAGCAATTACACCGTGTATTGTACATGCACATTAAGACTCATACACCACACTTAGGGAAACCTCAATGAAATTCAGGGCTGTGGTATCACAGGTCCAAAGGTGACTCAGATTAGTTCAAGGAGTAAGACCCCAGAGGGAGAGGGCTTCCCTCTGTTGTGTCAATTACGATGATACAGGTACAAAGCAAGAACCTGATCCCATTTTATGGCTTTTTAAAGCCTCAGCATTTAGAATGAGGCTGTCTGCACAAAGGAGTGTTTATGCCAATACATTCCCATGCTGAATTTCAGCAGCCCTCTGACGCCGGTAGCCTCTCGCATTTGGAAATGATTGTGTCTCATGCAGACAGCAAGTCAATTACTGAGGCTCTATGCCCAGTTTTAGAGTAGACTTTATTTATTACCCTTGTTATGGCTGGGATATGGACGACCTTAACCATAATGTGTGAAATCAGACTCTTCTACTGTTGCATTACAAATCTCATTGGATACAGTGAATTTGCTTTATTCAGGTTCATTCTGGATTAATGGAAAGGGAAATATGGATTTTTTTTTCCATCCAAATAAACAATGAAGACTTGTTAGAGACTTGCTTCTGATGTTTATGGATTTCTCTTTAGTGCATACAGCCTATGGAAAATTGTTTTTAAGCAATAAACAATAATTGTATTTGGGGACACAGAGGTGCCCATGCCATATTGCATTCAGCCTGCTGATAAATTTCTCTGGCTTATTTTTTTTTTTTCTTATGCAGACATAAAACTACACAGACAAACCATAAATTTCCCTCCCTCCATGGCAACCTTTTCCTCTTCCACTTGATTTTCCACTACATTTCTCGATTGATATTACCTTTTTAAATTGCTAAATATAAATATTCCACAATGAATGTCTGTAATTAGGATGTCTGCTCCCCTTCAAGGACTTGTTAGAAAGAGAAAGGGCTTTCATCTAAAGCAAACGCACAGAGCTAGAAGTTAATTAGAAATTAACCATATATCCTGGCTAAATCATTTATGCTAAGCCATGTGTTACTGTAAAAATAATATACACTTACACTGACTATTGTAAACATAAAATAATTAATAATAAAAGGGAAGATATTATCCCTTAATAGAATCCTTTTGCAAAGACCAGTTTAATTTTCTCTCTCATAATATTGAATGATAACCTGGGGTCTATGCTTTATATCTAAAACACAAAGGTTCTTTTAGAGTCTTCCCCCACCCCTCGCCCCTCCATTCATTCCTCCCTTCTCCTCATTCTCATTTTCTTCCTCCTCTGCACATAGATGTGTTCCCTGATTTACCTATCCATTTAACATGGCTTTTCCTTCTCCTTTCCATTTTTCTCCTGTTTTTATCTTTTTCTCTTTTCCTCGTGCAACTTTTTTTCTTTTAATAGAAAAAAAATGAATCAACACCTAAATCTCATGAAACATTTTTCTTCCCACCCAATCTGGTTTCTGGCCCCTCTCTCTCTCCTTTCTCCTTCTCCCCTCTTGGCTTTTTACAAAATCTTGTTTGAGCTGGTCAAGGAAAAAAAAAACCCTAAGATATAGACAGAAAATGCAGCGTATTTTAATCTCTCTCACTTCCCTTCCTATTCTTTTAGCAAGGACATTAAGGTCAAAATCAGCCAACCCTGGAGCGCCCCTGAATTCAACTCAAACGCTTGAAACACAGGTTTGGCTCCTTGGGTAAACACATATAGGTCACAGAATCCTACAACATCCAACATCCCTTTTGGGAATAGGATATTTGTATTCATGTTCTTCTGCGCGCATAATCAGTATTAACTATAATCTAATGAAGTGTCTTTTGTGTCTAAAAGGCAGTTACCTGAGGACTCTCCTTACAAAACCTTCATTGAATTTTTTTCCCATTCATGTCTGGCAGCCACAAATACTGTGCAGCCTTGGCAATGGTTGGTGTAGGTGTTGTTAATGTACTCTTTGCAACCATTTAAATGCAAATCTCCATGCAAATAACTTGGAGGAGGGGAAAGAGAGAGAGAGAGAGAGAGAGAGAGAGAGAGAGAGAATGTGTTTAGCTGAAGACAAAGCTGAGGGGATAACTGAAAGCATGAATAGGGTGTCATTGGAGGGCTGCACAATAAAATCCTTCTCTGCACGCAAATGAAAACACATTAACGAGAGCACAGAGGATTCCTCAATAGGTTCTTGCAGTACTGTTGTATGTAAACATGATTCCCAGCAGGTGAAACAAAATGAATGAGTCTGGAGGAAATGCGCCCACGTGTCTGGGAGAAGTCAGAGGTCACAGGAGGCAAGTGATGGGTGCCCTAAATACCAACCATGGACAAAGGCGCAGGCTTCCTTCAGAAATCTCAAATCTGGAACCAAACGGCTCATCGTCCAAATGACCTGATTATTAAATAATGCTGTGGGGCTGATGTTTCAACAAAACAAGTAGGAAATGAGCTGGGACTGAAAAAATATCGCTCTACTTGAGAACAGCAACTTTGGAGGCTGAATTTGGCTCGGGGGAGGGCCGGATGGTGATCCCAGGGAAATTTCCAATTTGCACTATTTGCAAAGAAAATGTTACATCAACAAAGGTTAAGTGCTGGCATTAAGAAACAGAATGGCCTAGAGCTTCCCAGTTATTTCTATTTTAAGTACTTCTCCAAGTTTCCCTTGGATGCCATCAAAGGAGTTGACAAGAAACCAAGGAAGTTGCAAAATAACAAGGCCAGAGGGCTGGTAATGGTGTATGAAGGGAAAAAATGATCTGCTCATGTCATGTATTTCCAAATGAATAAACCTATTTGTGACACATGTTGTTATATTTGAAAAAAAAACACTTCAGTATCCTTGTAAGTTCCACGATTTGCAAATGCTTTCTGTTTGACAGCGCCAATAGAGCAATGGAACTTGGATTGCTTAATCTGGGCACATTCTGGAAGGGTTTCAATAGACTCCAGGCAGTATTATGTGCTCTTTGACTTGGAGTGATTTCACATTTCTTGGAGAGTACAACTGGCTAGAATTATCACTTCTGATTTCCTTGGCCATGTAGAGTCCAACAATCTCCCCATCGCCACACTGCCAGAAGGAAAAAAGGAATAAAAGGGAAAAAATAAAAAAAACAACTTTGCAAAAATTGACTCTATGAACTTTAATTTCTGCCCACAATGAAAACGTTTTACCATTTAAGTGAATATCCTTTTCAACAGCAGTTCCCTCACTTTTTTCATTCATTCGTTCTTCTTTCATTCATCCAGACATTTCTTATTCTCTCAGGCAGCATTAAGAATCCTGAGACTATTCCCTAATTCTCCACTCAATCTGAAATTCTTCTATTTGCCGGATTGGTACCCAGTGATTTCAAACTCTTAAACCATAACCAAGGTTAGATGAATTCTGTAAAAGACTTGGCTCTCTGCAAGAATATCAGGTGGTATTAGAAAGGGAAGAAATGTACAGTCATTTTTACTGAATGTATAGAAAGAGTTAAGGTGACCAAAAGGACAGAAATGGAAACAACCTGGACTTTGAACAGATTCCTAGTTTCCTAAGCATTAAATTGCTCACCATAATAAATAATACATGGCTACCATATACACTATATATAGTGTGTGTGTATACACACACACACTCACACGTATACATGTACATGTATACACATATATGTATAAAGAAAGATGTAAATTATTAACTTGTATTTAAGCCATTAAATATATTTAAATTATTTGTTAAAATAATAAAATGCTGTTTACATTATTGAATATATTTGCTAGTAGATATATAATTATTTATATTTATATATTTATGTATATGGCATCTTTTCCATAAAGAATAGGCCAGGATGAAGATATACTGGTTAGTATAAACTAGGGAATACCAACCAAAAAAGTCCAAAATTCTCAGGGACACAATCCAGCAAAGGTTTATTCTTGCTCACAGAAATATTCCCTGTGGGTCTGGGAGAGTTTCCAGGGCAAACAACCTCTTTGCAGGGACTCAGTCATCCAGACTCATGAATTCCCTTATAGCTGTACTATCTGAGGCTGTCGGCCTCTCCATTACCACAGAGGGAGAAGAGATACAATTGCAGCTAAATGCTTTGCCTTGGTAATGGCACAGCATTCTGACTGGTAATCCATTGGCTAGAACTAGATCCATGGCTCCACAAACAAGACGTGAGCTCCCACAAGCTCAGAGAGTCTGGAGAACCAGATATGAGAAAATAGTGCAAGTCTCCACCACCAAAGAATATAGTGATATTAGTTGCAATTGTTTTTCTTAGAAAACTCATAGTTTATAATTAGTGCCTTGCCTATCACATTCAAAATCCATTTTTTGTTGTGTTTGTAGACTTGCCTATTTTACTCTCAGTGGCTTGTGAAATCTTTGAGATTAGGAAACACATTGCGCTCATTTTAATACCCGACTGACTCTGCATATAGTGGCTACTCTGGAAAAACAGACCTAATTAAATGAAACCATTCTTTCTAAAATAATCATAAAAGTTTCCTTGCAATTTCTTGGTCCAGATATCAGGCCACAATCTTTGGAAAATTATCCAATGCCTAGATACTCAGAAGTCATGGGCAAGTGTAGAATTAAGCATCCAGTAAGAATACATCAGTAAAAAGTGCTGGGTGTGTTTTCTACTTAAGATATTTCATCTTTCTTTCTGTTTACACCAGAAAAAAATAAAGTTGGTTTTATTTTTTTTTTTAAAGATTTAATTTATTTATTTGACATACACAGAGAGAGAGAGATCATAAGTAGGCAGAGAGGCAGGCAGAGAGAGGGGGAAGCAGGCTCCCCGCTGAGCAGAGAGCCCAATGTGGGACTTGATCCCAGGACCCTGAGATCATGACCTGAGCCGAAGGCAGAGGTTTTAACCCACTGAGCCACCCAGGCACCTCTAAAGTTGGTTTTAAATAAGAGATGCTGTCTGGTGCTATGAAAATAATACTAAACTCAAGCCTAGAAAATTGAGTTCTTGTCCTGACTCCGCCCTTAACTTGTATATTCATATCAACTCACTCAGCCTTGGTTTCTTCATATGTAGAGTGACAGATTTAGAACCCTGAAGTCCTTTCCAACTCACTCAAGCCATAATCTAAGAATCGTGCCACCCAAAGCAGGTTCTAGATAATTTTTTTCAGCAATTGTTTCAGTATTTGTGAAATAGATAGAGTAATCTTTAGTATCCTCTTACCCCTTCCTCTTGAGCCTTCTGTAAGCTATTCACTGTGACCCTTGCTTACTCAGTGTCCCTTCCTTCCCCATTAGTACTTAGCTGATATTTCGTTATCCTGAATTCACACTAAAGCTTGTTGTTCCTATTTTCTCTTGATGCAGGTATGAGCTAAATTATAAATAAAGAGGTAAGACGAAAAAGTTGTGATCCCTAACATATGGAGCCTTTATGACAGTAGTTCCCCTGCATCCTTTTGTAGAAGCTATAGGTACCAGATATCCCTCCCACTGAATAGGGGAAGGTAGCCTATTGAGTATATAACCTGGAGACAGCAAATAAGATGCTCCTGCCCAAGGCTTTGAATCCTCGCCTTCTAGCACCAAAAGCACAAGAACTGCTTGGATTCACTTATAAGAGCAGATATCACAAGAACATTCTCATTAGTTGCAGGGGGTAGGACACTTGTCACTTCCATAGCAGAGGCTCTGTCCCATTGTTCTAGTGATAGCTACATCTGGCCAGTCTGCTTCTGCCAAAACAGGGAGGCAGTACTTCCTGATTCTTGACCCTCTTCGTTTATGTCCATTTTCCTGAGCCTGGTCTCTTCAGTCACCTATAAATTCTGAAACCTCAAGGAGCTTTGCAAGAAAATCTTGTTTGCTTAAGACCACTGGAGATCACTTTTGCTCTAATAACAAAGATTCCAAACTGACTCAGGGAGATCAAGAACAAAGTAAGGATGTTCCCTCTCGCCACTCCTTTTCCACATCATACTAGAAGTCTTGGCTAATGCAATCAAACAAGAAAAGTAAATAAAAGGTATACAGAAATTAAAATGTGTTTGTTCACAGATGGTATGTCCATGCAGAAAACCCAGAAGAGTCCATGATAAAAACAAAAATAACAGAAAACCTCCTGGAATTACTAAGCAATTATAACAAGATTTTAGGATACAAGATTAATTTACCACAGTTGATTGCTTACCTATCAGCAATGAACCAGTAAAATTTCAAATTAAAAACATAACACTATTTATATTAGCACCGAAAAAAAAAAGGAAGAAGAAATACTGAGGTACTTTATACCTATAAATCTAACAAAATACCTATAAGACCTATATAAGGAAAACCACAAAACTCTGATGGAGAGGTAGTCCATGTTCACAGGTGAGTCAATATTGTCAAGATGTCAGTTGATCAATCAAATGCCAATCAAATCCCAGCAAGTAATTTTGTGGATACTGACAAAAGATTCTAAAATTAATATGGAGAGGTTAAAAACCTAGAATAGCCAACATAACATTAAAGGAAAAGAACAGAATGGGAATGGAGGTCAAAGGCACGTCTCACTGAAAAGGAATGTGGCCGATGTCATTTCCAGCTTTCTAAAGTAGCATGTCTGGGGAGGACATGCTAAAAGGTGTAGGTCTCAAGTGAAGTAGACAGCAGGCTCTGTATATTGACCTCTGTTACTCATGTCACTGGGCTCTAAACCAAAGGCAAGGCTGCAAGGATATGTGCTTGTCACAAAGTTATGCGCTCGTTCTTGGGAAACAGCGGTCCAGATTTTATCTTAAACACATCCATCAAGCTCCCACTGGAACTCCCTTCCTCCTCAGACCAAGATCATCGGGAAAACTGGCAAGCAATGTGTCTCGGGAAGAAAACAGGAAGCCATACCCAGGAAGTGGTCTTCTCCTGAATTTTTTGGAGACAGGGACTGGCGTCAAGAGAACAACAAAAAATCTCTCAAGTTCATAAAATGGAGGCTTGTTAAATATTCAAGGCATAGCCAAAGCCCTGATCCCAGAGTTGGGACTTTAAACTAGATGCTCTGAGAGTTTAGTAACAAAGCCACCTGATTGGCAAGTTTCCTTTTAAATCCCTAAAAATGCACGTGGAATATGCCAGGTTTGCAAATGGGAGGAAAGCTTCGTGTCAGTGGAACAAGAAGAGGAAGGAAAGAAGCTGGGCTTAAGTGATTTGTTCCGGATCTAGACTCAGGTATCCGGCTTCCACTTAAGCGGAGCGCGTCTTCAAGATGCAACACTGTCACAACACATGTGTGTACCTACGCACGGCTAACTCGTTATTTTATTTTGCTCCCTCACCTTGCACGCTTCAGTTTTCCCATGATTAACAGGACGTGATAAATTAAGGGCTTTCCCACATGGAGCTTCAAGAGCTGTTGGCTTGCTTCTTTTGCGTCTGTCGTCAAAGACCTTCAGCAAAGACACAAATCCCAGCATTCATTCTCATGAAAATTCATAACAGTGGATACTGTTATCGCTAAGGGAAGCAGGACACGTGACCAGGAACATCGCCTTGCCCTTTCAAACACAGCTGACCCTCTGCTAATCATGGTTGTTAGTCATTAAACCAGAGTTATCATACAGTAATGTGTTGGTTAATTGGAAATTAGAATCCTAAACTAAAGCTGCCTTCATCTCCCAAATCACGAGAATCCCCCTGTAAATCAAGCTTCCACTGAAGCTGCGGTGGGAAACCATGAAATTCAAAACGACATTACCATGCTAGAAACATCTTTGGCCTACTTTTTCCTAAGGATGATCAGAAGAGGGGTAATTTCCCATTTGAAAGGGTGAGTTCTCCTGCTAACAGGAAGATCTCAGGGACAGAACTGCAGTTTGGAAATGAGATTCATCTATTGTACATTGCAATCATCTCCTCCTGGAGTGCAATTCATCGGAAAAATTCAAGGAACTTGAGCAAAACAGATGGTCCAGATGGGTCCCCCAAGGGCTGGCGAGGGTCACTTGCCTTGTTACAAGTTCCTCCTCATTTAACCTCAGGGTGTTTTCTGTGTGTAGAAAAAGCACCAGGACTCTGACATGGGCTAACCTTGAAGCGTGATCAGGTCCTGAAAGCCACACGCCATTGCCACTGTGACTTGTGAGACGGGGCGCGCCCTTCCTTGCTTCAGGAACATTACTCTTGCGTTCTTTGTCTCCGCTCTTCAGAGTCAGTGGTTCTCGGTGCTGGGGACCACCTGCTCCGACTCTGCACCTGTGATGCTTGGCCTGGGACATCTACTTCCTGCCAGAGCCAACCTGCTAGATTCTTCCTGAAGACCTTTGTTCTAAGCCCTGCCACCTAGTCATACTGATCTTCTCACCTTTAACTCTGGCCCTCCACATCTTTTTGGATGAGAAGCCTTCTTCTGTCTGCTTCCAGCTCCCCCTTAACTATGCCACCACCACGCCAACCCTCCAACCCCTGCCAGGCGGGCACGTCCTGACCTTGGTCTCTCACTATAAATGAAAACCTTCATCTCTCTACACTATTTCTCAGAGTAGTTTTTCACCCACATTAACCCCTAGGTTGTTCAGGGACTTAAGGATATGATCTTTCCTTAGAAAGAGTTTATACTATTCTAGATAGAGTACCTGGTGATGCATATAAGTAAAATCAGAGTTATAAGCTAGATGGAAACCCCAGTCACATGTGATGTTATGTTTTGAAAGATAAGATGTATTTCTAAGAATACTTGTGTTTTAAAGATTTGGTGATTCAAGGAAATAATAAGGTTTCAGATAGCTTTTCCTTGTTTATACCAGTACCAAAATAGAAAATCCACTCCGAGGTCCTGGCGAGAGACTAAAAACAACTGCTTTTATGATACCCGGCCTCATCTAACAACAAGAAAAGCTTGAAAGGAGAAGGCATCTGGACAGCCACTGTGTCGGCTTCCAGAACTATGAAAGGGACAGAAAAGTAATTTGAATGGATGGTTAGCCATGTTCTGCACAACTTCTTAACTAGCGGGTACTGAATGTGTCAGTAATTCTGACTCCCCTGTGCACTTTTCACAGGGTTACAAATTCTAAATCTTCTTGAATGAAATCAACCCCTTCGTTGTGTAGTTGTTAGGATTTAAACATTTTTTGATACCAGTTGTTTTCTCTCTGTCTCTCTCAATGCATTTGCCAATGGAATTTGTATAGCCTCACATTTTCCCCACACAGCTTCCCATTTTCCACTGAAAAATAGCTTTTGAAACCAGTGTGATTGCAGGATGACCCACCAGCAACAAGACTTTTTAAAAGCCTTCCATTCCATTTTGACACCCGAGCAGGCAGCGTCCAAGATGGCGACCCAAACTTAACCACATGAGATGATTCCAGTCAACACCTAAATCTCTGCTGAGCATCAGCGGGCTAGAGTTCAAAGTCTCTCTTCTGCATACACTTCAGTCTGTTGATCTCTGACTCTAAAAATAAAGTCTTCTGAAAGGAAATCTGGAGAATCAGGAAGACTTTTTTGTCTTTCTCTCTCAGACCAGCCCGAGGGCTTTATGGCATCCCATGTGCTAACTCAGCCAAGTATTGGAACAAGCGAAGGATTAAGAAATCAGGTTGGAGGCAATCTGTAGCACCATGCCGTATTTTCTGCCAGGCAGCTTATATCAAATGTGCCAGTAAAAAAAAGAGCCAGCAAGTCTATTAAACAAATCCTGGAAGAGAGATGCAGGGGACAGGGAGGAACCATGACACTGTCAGTATTTTAAATAGCTCGGCATGATACACAGAGCCTTGCACCAAGAGAAGAGGAGAAATCATGAGGTTAGGTAAAAGCAGCAACATCCCAAAATGAGTCAGAAATGAAGGAACCGCTGGGGCAAAAGTAGTCTCATGACACTTTGGTCAAAATCCCAAGCACCCATTACAGAGGGACTCATCAGGCAGTAGAGAATGCCTAGAGCCATCCCAAGGGAACATTGGTGTGGCAGCACCATAAACTCCCTAGGAACCCATCCTGAGTTGAATCAACTCTGGGAACGTGCAGCATTCTTGCTCCCAGAAAGTTGTAGAAGCAACATGACACATTCAATAATCACTGATTTTGAAATTTGGTTCCTAGAACATTAGCAATTCACCTGTGACCCGGGCAACCATGTCACATGATCTGCTCACCCCAAAACCTCTGGAACTTTCCCATGACCCTGGGACAGCCCTGAATTACATCTCAAGCCACAGCAGTACTGAATTTTTCTGCTGGCCCAATGAGATAGAACCTCAAAGACACATTTAATTTAGGAAAGCAAGTTAGGGCGACATTTCTTACATGTCCACGTTTAGAAATAAGATTCATTCCCACTAAGACAGAAGCCAAACAGTGGAATCTCACTGGTGCCTTTATGAGTTCCCTCTGACTTGAATTTATTTATTAGCACTTTCACATTTTCAAAATAAGGCAATTTTTCCATGTGACTTTGGCACAAGAATTTGCCTGAACATCCTGAGCTAGACCTAAGAAGAACCATGGCTGGCCTGAGAGAGCACATCACCTTCTAAGGTGATGAAAGGCAATTTTTAAAACATACTCCTGAAGCATCTGGGCAGCTCAGTCAGTTAATTGTCTGTCTTCAGCTCAGGTCATGATCCCCAGGTCCTGGGATCCAGTCCCACATCACGCTCCCTGCTCAGCGGAGAGGGGGCTTCTCCCTCTCCCTCTGCTACTCCCCTTGCTTATGCGTTGTCTCTAAATCTCTGTCAAATAAATAAATAAAATCTTAAATAAACACATACATATATACATACATAAATATATAAATACTAAAACACACCGAGACAGATATCACCATAAGAATTGCCCATTTCCAATTGAAATGTGTACAGTCGCCTGCATTAGTGGTTCAGCGGTAGAATTCTTGCCTGCTGACTGAAATGTGTATCTTCCATGAGGTGGAAGATCATGGCCACTTTCTCTTCTTCATTAATGGTTTTCAGAATATTCTGAGGAGCCCTATACATTCCACTGGTTGGCTTGGGGAACATCCTGGGGGCTCGGATGGGGGCCCAGAGCACCCAGGCTCTAAGGTCCCCACCTTTGCTCTTCTCTGTTGGATTCTGGGTATAGCTTAGGGTTTGTGTGGTTTTGTTTCCAAAAAAAAAAAAGAAAAAAGAAAAAAAGACACTTCTGCTGCTCCAGAAGTATCATAAACCACTTTTAGAAACTGTTATTTAAAAAAAAAAAAAATTCTTCCAAACCCCTTCATTCTGGGGGCCCACAGTGTGATCAATCAAGTCACTAGACAATCACTCCTGAGTCTGCCAAGGAAGGGTGTTTACAATAAATGGTGTTAACATTTTCAGCTTAACTCGGTTCATTTTTACGTGCCTCTATATTCCAATTTCCATTTGAGTTTCATATCCAAATGTCAAACAGTAATAAGGATTTCATCTAAAAGGATATATGGTTTGTTTGAAAATCCATACAATGCTTTGACAGCAGGATAGTGCAGCATACACCAATTTAGTGAGAATCTAATGTGTTATATACATTTATCTCGAGCATGTGCCAAAGCTTTGAAAAGAAGAGAATCCCATCTGCCTGTCGAACAGAGATTAGAGGAGATAGATTTAAATGCTGGTGTTTATTGTTCTTATTTAATAAGCAAGAACACACAACTGGAAACATCTACAGCACTTCCTATGTTACAGAGAGGTTAATGCTCTATTTTAGCCACAAGGCACTCGGCTTTCAATATGTCGTGAAACAAATCTGCTCAAATATAGTCAGCTATCTCTAAATCTAGAACCTGTTCATTTTTGCCAATAATGTCAGGCTAGTCTTCAGGGTTTCACTGAAGCACCAGGGGAGAAGAGAGAGTGTCTGTAAAAACTCCAGTTTAGAAGAGCCTCAGCTTACTAATTTTCTTAAAATACAAAGTGAAAAGACAGAGAGTAAACTGTTCAGACTCTAGCACTATCTGCGAGCCAAAATGTCGTGCCAGGAAGTGGCAATTCCTTTCTGGACACGATGGCACCAGGCACAAGAGGAAAGTATCATCCCGTCTGCAGCCTTGCTCAGCACCCTGTTGGGTCCCATGTGATTCCTTCTGCCCCTATCTTGTGACCTGAGAAATGGCTCTATCAAACACTAGATTTCACCCTCTCACCTCCACGCCTCCATTCAAATAGTCAAATGTCTCTCCAATTATCTTATGCCCCATGCTACCTGCACCCCAGGACCACTGCCCTCACTGAAGCTTGTGTCGTGTAATAAACGGACCACAAGGACAGCTCCTAACGAGTCTTTCTACCCCTCTGCTCCACTCTTTTCAATTCATAGGCCACGTTTACCAAACTATGATTTTTCTAAATCACAAATCCAGTCAGGCCTCAGTTTATAATCCTTCGTTGGTTTCCCACTGACTTCAGAATAAAAGGTCCTTAATACTGCATCCAAAGTAGGGGGACCCTCGCTTGCCTTTCCAGTCTTATCTTCCATAACCCCCGCAGGTACGTTCCCCGTGGCTGGCCTGCCCCTTGCTCAGCTCCATGATTATGCCTCACCTTTCGTACCTCTGGGCTTGCTCACTTTTCTCTCTTAAGGAAAGACCTTCTCTGCTCTGTCCACTTAGCACAAAGTTTACTCATCCTCCAAAACTCACTTCCAAAGTCACCTCCCCTAAGAAATCCCTCTACATCCTGGCAGGTAACTCTTTTTGAACTCTTGTCCCAATACACTTGAGTAGTCCGTCTTCCCGCCACCTCATGATTCCCGCCGGGACACGCACTATGATGTCACCAGTATTTCGTGCACAGTACGGTGTTGGCCATAAAACAATGATCTCCCAAATGCTGCCGTACTAATGACTTAACTGCGTACAGAAAATTCCATTAGTTGGGGGGCCAGGAGTCCAGCCTCTTGTTCTACTGTTGCAACATTCAACTCCACATCACTGAGGCACAGAATCTTTAAAAACACAACTACGACACTAAATGGTTAGATGGTTAGTTTCTTTCTGGCTTTAAAATAAAACTTTACAATTCTATGAACTCTAGCGCTGTGCTGATGGCCATTCCTTCCGTTAAGGACTCCTGTGCAGCAAAAGCAGTTGTTAGAGGGAAGTTCCAAGTGATATGCGCCTACCTCAAGAAATAAGAAAAATGTCAAGTAAACAACCAAACTTTGCACCTCAAGGAACTAGGGGGAAGAAACAGAGCTCAAAGTTAGTAGAAGAAAGGAAAGAACAAAGATCAAAGCAGACATAAATAAAACGAAAACTGAGGAGATATTAGGGGAAAAAAAAACAAAGAAATCAAGAGCTGAAATAGAACTAACAACTTTAAAATCGGTATAGAACCACAAAAGACCTTCAATAGCAAGTGGAGTCTTGAGAAAGAACAGAGATACCAGACCCCCTCAATTCCAGCTATATTAGAAAGCTTTAATCATCAAAAGAGTATGGTACTGGTATAAAAACTGACACACACATCAACGGAACAGAAGAAAGGGTCAAGAAATAAACCCATGCACAGGGTCAATCAAGTTAGGACAAAGGAGCAAGAACATACAATGAGGAAATGACAGTCTCTCCATTAAATGGTGTTGGGAAAACTAGATGGTCACATGCAAAAGAATTTTACATTCTGGGGTACCTGGTTGGCACAGTCAGTTGATAGTCACACTCTTAATTTCAACTCGGGTCATGATCTCAGGGTCATAAGAATGAGCCCCGTGGTGGGCTCCATGCTCAGTGGGGAGTCAGCTTGTCTCTCTCCCTCTGCTCCCCCACCCACTCACATGCAATCTCTTTCTCAAATAAATATTAAAAAAAAAAAAAAAAGAATCTTACAGCATATACACAATGGACTCACATGGATTTAAAGACTTGAATGTAAGACCCGATACCCTGAAACTACCAGAAGAGAACAAGCGTGGTAGGCATCTTGATTTCGATCTTGGTGACGATGTTCTGGACCTGACTCCAAAAAGCAAAGGTAACAAAAGCAAAAATAAACAAGAAGGACCACATCAAACTAAAAAGCTTCTGTACCATGAAGGAAACTATCAACAAAATGAAAATCAACCTCCTGGGTGGAAGAAAGTATTTATAAATCATATTATCTGATAAGGGTTAATATCATACATATAAAGTCACCAAAAAAAAAAAAAATCCTTCATGTAACTCAACAGCAAAAAACAAATCAGCAGGGCGCCTGGGTGGCTCAGTGGGTTAAGTGGGTTAAAGCCTCTGCCTTCGGCTCAGGTCATGATCTCAGAGACCTGGGATCGAGCCCCATATCGGGCTCTCCGCTCAGCAGGGAGCATGCTTCCCCCTCTCTCTCTGCCTGCCTCTCTGCCTATTTGTGCTCTCTCTTTCTCTCTGTCAAATAAATAAATAAATAAAAATCAGCAAATAAACTATTCAATTAAAAAAATGTGCAGAGAATCTGATTTTAGACATTTTTCTAGAGAAGACATATAGAGGACCAACAGGTACATGAGAAAATGCTTAATGTCACTCAACCTCAGGAAAACACAAATCAAGACCACAATTAGATATCACCTCACATCTGTCAGAATGGCTAAAATGAAAAACTCAAGAAACAACAAGTGTTGGCAAGGATGCAGAGAAAGGGGAACCCTCGTGCTCTGTTGGTAGGAATGCAAATGGTACAGTTGCTGCAGAAAACAGTATGGAGATTCCTCAAAAAACTGAAAATGAGAACTACCATATGATGGAGCAATGCCACTTCTGGCTATTTACCCAAAGAAAATAAAAATACTAACCCAAAAAATTACAGATATATGTACCATGTTTGTTGCAAAATTATTTATAATAGAGGTATAAACATTCTAAGTGTCCATCAATTGAGGAATGGATAAAAATGTGTGTGTGTGTGTATATGCATGTTAAAAATGTATATACACAAAAATGTAAATGTGTGTATATAAATACATACATGTATACATACTGTATATACACACGCACATATACACAATAGAATATTATTCAGCCATAAAACAGAACAAAATCTTGCCATGAGTGGACCTTGAAGGCATTAATGCTAAGTGAAATAAATCAGACAGAAAAATACAAATACCACTTATATGTGCAATCATAAAAAGAAAAAAAGAAAAAAACCAAGCTCACAGATACAGAGAACAGATGGGTGCTTGTCAGAGATGGGGGGAGGCAAAATGGGTGAAGGGGTTCAAAAGGTAGAAACTTCCAGCTACAAAATAAATGTCATGGGGATATAATACATAGCATGGCACTGTAGTTAATAATACTATATTGCGTATTTGAAAGTTGCTGAAAGAGTAGATCTTAAAAGTTCTCATAACAAGAGAAAATCTGTTTAACTATAATGACAGATGTTAACTAGACTTAACGAGATGATCGTTTTTGCAATATATACGAATACACAATCCTTATGGTATATGCTTAAAACTGATATAATATTAAATGTCAATTATACCTTAATTTTAGAAAGAAAAAAATATCAATTAAAAAAGGAAAAGACTTGGGAGGGTATGTGCTATGGTAAGTGCTGTGAAATGTGTAAGCCTGATGATTCACAGACATGTACCCTGGGGCAAAAAATACATTATCTGTTAATAAAAAAAAAAAAAAAGGAAAAGAAAGAAAGGAAAGAAAAAAGAAAAGACTGCTCAAGTTGTAAATAGAACACATATCTAATACCACCTGGAGCCTCTAAGTTCCTTATTCAAGTTACCTAGGCCATTCCATGCCGACAAAAATGGGATCCTTTAATGAATGAACATATAAATGAAAGGAATCTTTTTTTATACATACACATTCTAATTTGGTTCATGTATTTAAATTTTGGGATTGCTTCTCTATTTCTAAAGGCCTTCTTTTTTTTTTTTTTAAAACCATCACAGTAGATTGATTTAATGGGGAGAAGTTATTATTTTTAATTACACGCACATATACGTCTCCCAGGAACAGAGCAGAAATTATATAGCAATCCTGGAATCAGTCCAAGGCATTCTTATTTTGACAATAGGAGAGGATTAGTTTCTAAAGACTCCAAAACCAATGACACCTTCTTAATTTGACAGTTTCCGTTTTACCGATAGAAGAAAAACATGTCATCGGCACCATGTCTCTAATGCTTAATCCGGCACAACAGGTGACATGCAAAACTAAAAGATCCTAGTTAGCCACTTCCAAAGTCAAATGTCTAATGGAACAGTACTGTCATAGCAAGGGGGAAATTAACATTAATTAGCCAGTTCTGGAGGAAATATCTCAAAGCACAATGAAATAACACACACACAGGCATCAAACTTTTCAGTGATAGCTTTAAAATGTGCACCCGCACATTTTCAACTGGCTGTTTTTGCCAGAGATAAGAAAGAGGGCTTGACAGTAATGAAGTTGTAGAGGTACTTGATGGAATTTTTCCCAGGCAGACCAATTAGTAATTGTAGCCTTGAAAAGAATCATTTTGTAACTTTCCGTCAAGGGAAATACTGCCAAACTTAGCAGGAAAGAAAAAGAAAAGGCATTTTATTTGCCTCTGCTGTGACAGCTTTCCTTTTCTCTGGAAAAGATACTGGCCTTCCTCACACCAGGGCCCTGAAAGCGTGGTTTGATGTTCCTCTCTTCAATACATAATCCTGAGTGTGCTGACGAGCAGCATTTTCACTGCTAAAGAAATCCACTCCAGCACCAGCAGCTAGCGGAAAGCTATATATTACTGATGTGTTAATCAGCACCCTTTTCAGTTGCAAAGGAAATACCACCTTCCACTGGCTTCAGGCAAAGGGTGAATCGGAGGCTCAAAGTCATCGGGAACCTGCCTGTTCCTCTCTGTCTGCTTTCCTCTACATCCCCTTCAATCCCCCGGAAAGATCTCCTGTGGCACAGCATAGATGCCCTCCTATGGCTCCAGTTTCGCACTCTCAGCTCAACAGCCCACTACCTCCTGGATCTCTTTCATGTTAGCTCCAGGAAAAGGTCCCAGCCAAAAGTGTCACTGTCCTATCTCAGGTCACACGACCCTCACAAACTAGCTACTGTAGCCAGCAAGGTCCAACGCTCTGACGGACAGACTGCACTGACCTGGGGGCTCCCAGGGTGGGGTGATAGGGGGTGAGAATGAACAGAATAATTCTACAATCAAAAATCCGAGTGCTGTGGTCAGAGGAAGCCAAGGGACACTAAGACGGCAAAAGTAACCAAGTAACCACTGCATACAAAACAGAGTCCTACTTTTCCCCACGATGTACGTGCTTGCTTTCTACACGATTAAAAGAAGGGATGAACAAAAAGCCTAAAGAAAGTGGGAGGCACATTGCTTTTCTCAACAAAAACACACTCCCGGGCTAGTGGACCAACCACCCTCCCAGTATTACCTTAGAAACTTCCCTCTGATAGCCTCTCAAGATCTCTAAGGAAGATGAATGAATGCATGAATGAATGAATGAGCAGTCAGTCAACAAGTGACCCTCTCATATTTCCTCCCGAGCCCACTTCTTCTCCTACAGTCTGTTTCTGGAGGTGCGACTGCATTGCCATGGTCTCAGGGAGGCTAACATCACAAAGCCCAGCCTTCTCCTGCTTTCTCACCATCTCCCACCCTCAATGGCACCATCGCAGAGTTGTCACCAAGCTCTGTCAACATTTCCTCCTAAACATAAGACTCCATCTATCTCTGGTCGCACTGCCAGGGACCACACCACCTCTCATTTGGACTCCCACGGGGATTCCAAGCTACCTGCTTCGCTGCGCCCCGTTCTTGCTTCCTTCTGGAGCAGCTGCTGGAGGGATGGCTCCTCGGGAGAGTCTGTCCCTCTCTCCCCACTCCAAAGCCTCCTGTGCTTCTCCCTCATCTACCGCTGCGGTTTCAGAAGGAAATCTTAGATTGAAGCACAGCATGGGATGCCTTGAACAACGTGATGGCTTAAAACAAGAGAGATGCATCCCTCACTGTCCTGCAGGCCAGAAGTTCAAAATCTAGGCCGCTGGCTAACTTCTGGTGGCTCCAGGGGTTCTGGAAGTTTCCCGGCTTACAGGTAGATCACTTGATTCTCTGCTCTGCCATCTCCCCTGTGTTTCTCCTCAGGGTCTCTGCATCTCCAATCTCCCTGTCTTGTCTCTTATAAGGACATTAGTCATTGGATTCAAGAACCATCTCGTCGATCCATGATAATCTCATTGTGAGAGCCTTCATTTCATTACACCTCGCAGAGACCTTGTTTTCAAGTAAGGTCACACTCACAGGTACCAGGGGTTAGGATTTAGACACTTGTCTGTGAAGGGCACATTTCAACCCACTACGACAACTATATGTAACATGGTTACAAGATACAGCCCAAACCCTTAAAGTCACAATCCCGTGACTATCATGACTTGGGCCCCCTCCTCCCTGGGGTAGCGTTCCCACTATTGGTCACCTGCACTGTCACTGGCTCCCAGGCCTCCTCTGTGTTCCAGTCCTGCCCTTCACAGTGCTGAGGCCTCTGTCAATATGTTCCCTCCCTCTCTTGTCCCCCTGCTTCCGTCACCTATGATCATCCAAAGCTCAGCCACCAAGGCACAGGTATCACTGATGATCACAGGTAAAACTGAACACCACAACTTTATCTGACTTTGGCAACATTTAAGAAAAAAATTGAACCAACAGCCAACTTACAACAATCGAGGGACTGAGGTCAAAATCCTTCCCCACAGCTTGCGTGCGGCAGCCTGCACCTGCCCTCAGGGCTGCGACAGGACCCCGGTGCTATAGGCTGGCGGGGCTTGGCCACCTCGGTCCCCCAGAGCTTCCCTGTTCACCCCCAGGCTCTGGCACTCTCCTCCATCTCTCTGGAGCCTGGAGCTCATTCCCTGCCCTAAGGTCTGGCTCCCAAACTGAGCTATCTACTCCCCAGGAAAATCTCAGCCACCCACATCCACCTCACCCTCCCCACTATCCTGTTCCTGCCCCAGGAGGTGGTCACCTCACACACACACTCACTGTCTTCAAGAGACGGGAGACTTCAACAACACAAATGTGTTTCTCATAATCGTGGAGACTGACAAGTTGAAGATCAAGATGCCAGCTGACTGAGACCTTGGGCACTCTCTTCCTGGCTGGCACACAACTACCTTCTTTACGTGTCCTCACCCAGCAAAGAGGGATCCCTCTGGAGTCTCTTCTTCTAAGGGCACTCATCTCATAACCATCTCTCATGACTCTCCTATACCTAATCACCTCCCACAGGCCCTACTTCCAAATACCCCCCCAATGGGGGGGAGACAGCGGGGGGGCAGGGCTCTAGTGCTTCAAATAGGGATTTGGAGGTGGGGGATGCCTCCAGCAGCCACCCCCCAAACACATACACTCCCTAACTGGCACTATTCCTTGCTCCCTACTTCTGTCACAACAGAGTATACATTATATATGTACATGCAACGCATAAGCCACAACACCAAGGTGAGAGCAGAGCCCCACTGCCCTTGTCCAAATGCCTTCCTACTCCACAAGCCATTAGCAAGTGCCATTTTATGCTTACTTTTCCATTTCTAGAGTGTCTTAGCTACTCATGGTAGCTAGTGTTCCTAATATTAAGGTTGCATTGACACTGGAAAAAATAGTAGGATCTCTCCTACCCTACGTATCCCAAGAAGTGGCTCTTTTCCTTTTTTTAAGATTTATTTGAGAGAGCATGCATGTGCATGCACGGGTGCATGGGGGTGGGGCAGAGGCAGAGAGCGAGACTGCCCCCTCCCCCCACTGAACATGGAATCTGTCACAGGGTTCGATCCCAGGACCCCGAGATCAGGACCTGAGCCTAAATCAACAATTGGCCACTTAACCAACTAGTCACCCAGGCGCCCCTCCTAGGAAGGAGTTCTTAACAGAGAGGACTGTTATTCAGGACCCACTGACCCAGGCTCGGTATATGAGGCCCATCTGTGACATGTGACGTCCACATTACTTTAATTTCCACCAAGCTGTAGGACTGAAGGTTTAAAGTGAAAAACCACAGTAAAATGAGGACTGATAACAGCATGTGGCTGATTCGTGGATGTCTCCTCCACTGAGATGACTAACAGCACAGGCTCTGGAAGTGAGAGCACCAGAAGGGAAGAGAGTGACTTCAGGGGCCTTTGCCTCATTTCTTTGTCCATGAAATGTGCATGGTGGCAGGATCTACCTCGTGAGACTCTGGAGAGGGTCATGTAAGTTCCCACCTATCGTGCAATTGGCCCAGGGCCTGACATCAATAAATATCAGCTATTCTTCTTTCTAATGCGGACAGCAGTTTTGAAAAGGCAGGACTCCAGATCTCAGAAGCCAAGAACCGGAGGGAATACGCACAGAATCTGAAAGGGGCAGCCGGAACTGAGACTCAGCTCCCAACACTGTCCCATAAGCTCTTACCTCCCAGCATTTCAAGACCAGCAAAAGGCAGGTTCTTAGGTGAAATGACCGGTTTTTTCAAGCTGCAGATTACCACTTAACACACCACATGGCCCAACCAGAACCCAGCAATGGACTGGAGTATGCATCCTGGGTCCAAAGCAGAAAAGGAACAGACGCTCTTGCTGACCGTGCCCCGCACTGATGTTACCCACAGGCCCATCCCAGGTCCCTACAGGCAACTCGCCATTTGCCGCTCCTGCATTGCCTCAATGCATCTAACCATCTACCCATTCCCCTCTTTGTCTCTCAGTGACTAAAAAAAATGACTGAAACTAGCAGCCAGCCACCCAGGCAAATTTTAACAGGAAGAGTAAATTGCAGTAATTACTCCTCTGCAAACCGGCTCTCTGGGAGCACAACAGACCTCCAGACTCTCTGGAGGACGTTTTCCAATGCACACTGCTGGACTCTGATGCAGAAGGAAGCCCCACCCCCATGCCCAGACTCTCCTAGATCTATCCTGCGCTTAAAAATGGCCAAATGAGAGCGCACCTGACAAGGAAGAAATGCTAAAATGCCACAATGGAACAATTTGTTTTTTCCCAGCTTCCTAACTTGCCTTCATGTGCAATATATCAGGTATCTAAGAATCCCATTCATTTTTCCAGAATCCAGTCTTACCCCTTCGCAGAACCACTCAAACTTCCAGTCCCCACCAAGGTGGTCTTTATAGCCACAAAGACAACAGGGAACTGTTGGAAAGCCATCTCACACTTGGAATCCACGTCAGCCAAGTGCCTGACGCTGAGGAAGTGAGTGTTATTTAACTGTACGCCGGGTCCTCTTTAAAACAACGGTGCCCAGAAAATAACTTATCTCTCATTGTTTTATTACTTTACTGTTGCGCTTCTATTTCTTTAAATGACTGTGTTGTGCTTTTTGCGCCTATATTGCACTTTATTACACCCTCAAGGTGTCATTTAAGGGTATCTGTATTCTCATTTTCGGGCATATGGTTTGCAGTTTTGCAACAACTGGAACAAGTGGAGTTGTAGTAAAGTAATTTGAGGCGAGGCCAGTCTTTGAAGCTTGTACTTTCAAGGGCTTTGAATTGGGAGGGGGGAAAATTTCTTTTTTTTATTTTACTTATTTACTGCGGTTTAAAAGACCATTACATTTGCTTATAAATCATTCATAATTTGAGAAAGGATAGTTCCTTTAGAGCCTCAGAAAATGGCCCACTTGCCACCAGCACATTTTCCATCGTGGCGTGGTAATAAAACAGCATTCAGTAAAATGAAAGACATTGGAATTTGCTTGGATTTCGTTTTTGAACTTTTTATATAAAACACTTCTGTTCCATTAGGATAATCCTATTTGACTTGCTTCTCTCAGTCAAAGAAAAGGAAAAAGCTATTATGAGAGAACCAGGAACAAAGGATTTCCCACCCCTGGTCGGGCTTTTGATCCCCACATGGTTGTAACAGGCCTCTGGCAGTAGCCAATAACTTCCGGCTTCAAAGGAGGGGAAACAGGCTTAAAATGAAAGCACCTCCCAGTGATGCCATGAGGTTTGTGGCCAACAGACTGCTCTCCTGACCCTGTGTACAATCTCTTTCTGCCCTCAAGTGATGGATACAATTACCACTGTTTTACCTACAGAGAAACCCCCACTATTATTGTATGGCTGCCGATTTCAACTGTTCGCGCCTCATACAGTCACATGGTATTGAGCTCCACCGTCGTGCATGCCATTTGTGTTAAAAAATCAAAGAATGTGAAGCACAGAGTCCCTTTCATTTTTTTTTTTTTGTCAAAACAACGAAGAAACCAATGGTTTCACAAACAACTCACCAGTGAAAGATTTGAGTTTTGGTTTTTTTTCCCCTTGGCTGAAGTAGCAACTGCTTTATAAAGAGGATATAAAGAGGATATAAATTTGATGCCTTGCTGGATCTATACAAACAAAAAACACTCATAATTTTGAAAACTATCTGGTTCAGTTACTCTGTCAACTTACAATTAACCTCAGAATGTCAGGCCATTATTGTCCCCAGATTAGCTGGAAAACTCTCTAGGATCCTATAATTCTATGAACCAGAACTTTCCTTATTTATTTATCTATTTACTCACTCCCTCCTTATCCTTGTTGTCTCCTCTGTCGCCCTCCCATTCCTTTTCATCCTTCTCCCTCTGCCACAGCTCTGGAGTGATGGTGGGCAGAAGTCATGGTGACCATTGAGGTATCCACGGGATTGAGGAGCCAACAGGAGAAGTCGGGCAAAGGGAGGCAGCCTCTACCAAAACACAGAAAAGATGGAATGGTTCTAGGCCATCGACCCTCCACCTTGGGCACATCATCCACACTCTTCTCCCTTGGGCACATCATTCACGCTCTTCTCCCTTGGGCACATCATCCACGCTCTTCTCCCTTCTCACTTCCCCCCAAATAAGTCTTTGCAGCTCTCACTTTCTAAACCTCACAGGCCGCTCTTTCTAAAGAAAGCATGCCTCCCCTGAGTGCATGTATTCTCATCTACTCTACATTTCAAAATACAGCTCAATTCCTTCTCTCCCTCCAAGCATTCGAGGACCGAAAAAACAGGCCATGAACCTTCCTATCCTTGAATTCATGGAGCAGTTGCTGTCCACAGCTAGTATTTCATTCATTCAATAGAGCACACTTGAGCACCTACTATCCTTAACACAAAGCTAAAGCCTCTACCGCAGGATATTTTTTAAATGACTAAAATTTACTCTAGCAAGGAAGAAAAGATGACACATGACACAAATATTGGTATGACAATGTGGAATGGGATGAGTGTCATGAAAGATATATAAACTAATTTTATAATTCAAAAGAAAGAGACAGATGACTTTTCTCGGGGGAAATTGCTTCAAGGATTTGCTTGTTATGACAGTCTCAGAGGAATGCCAATCTCTGTCACATCAGTATTTGTGGTCTGAAAGTCATCCCTCTTGCCTTCTACCCCTCATGGCCTTGCACTGTTCACATACATTTCCAGATGCTTCCCTCTTATCGCTCTAGATTCTGAGCTCAAAAGGGACTGAAATCTTACCTAATATTTTATATGGCTCCCTCTCTGCCTCATACATAATAGTTATGCAGTAAATGTATGTTTATTTCCATTTCCCCTGCAAAAAAAAAAAAAAAAAAAAAAAAAAAAAAACACCTCTTACATAACTCTTACCAGTTTCCAGGTTCCATGCTGCATTGAGGGTAGTTATAAAAAAGAATATAATCATAAAATCCAGTCCCCACTTACGTGAAATACAAAGTCAAAGACTTGATACATTTCCACAATAAGGGGTACGGGATATCAACAGAGAGGTACTCTCAGGGTCAAAGGGATAGCAGTCAACTTCTATAGACAAAAAGCTAGCCAAGGGACTGGTGCCCCTAAGGAGGTGAAGAATGAACAATGCTCCATAGGTCAGTGAATGTTTACCAGATGGACAAAGACAAAAGCAGTATTCCTGATATAGCAAGAAAATGTGCCAAACCCAGGACACCCACGGAAGAGTAAACAGGCATTGGCAGGGGAGGTCTTTATTGGCCACACTAGTATCTTACCCTGATGCCCCTCTCATATGCACAGTGCAGAATTAACTCAATCACTCTTCTTATTCTTTATGCTAGAACTTGTATTTATAAAACTATATGATAAATTTTATGGCAAAAACAATTTTTTTGTTTTAGTCTTGTGGTTTTCCCTTACTTTCAGTCCAAGAAGATATCCTCAGTGTGCATCCTCCTGAAATAAACAACTCAGTCAATTAGTCCCTGGTTGGTTCATTACTTCCCCCAGATTAAGGAAGAATTCATTTTAACATGCAAATGATTTCCCTTCAAATACACAGTGCTCCTTTCCTCAAGAAGCAGTCTACCCAAGATTCCTCCTGAGCAACTATATATGTTAGCACTGACATCTGCCTAAAGCAGGTAACCCTGGGGATTATACCAGAAACTGTGGGCAAATAAGGCCTTTCCGGTAAGGGATCTAGCCAATGGCCAATCCCATATGGCTTCACTGAGGTTTATAAGAATTCCCAGCAGGTAGTAAGCAACTGTAAGAAATCTGGTCTGAGCAGAACTTTCCACAGTTGGATTTCATCATCACTGGTCACTCTCTCCCCTCTGCCTCACTGCTGCTCTCTCCTGAAAATCAAAAATAACTTCCTCATCCCTAATCCTTCTGGGGATTCCTGACCTAGGAACTATAAAAATTCAATGTTATTGGACAAGTAGGCATTTCATTTAAAATTCCCATCTCTGTTTTAATAAAGGCATTATTTGTAAGATAAATGCTTCATTTTCTGAACATCTGCGTGGATCCACACTTATTTTTTCCCACAGGCTATATGCTGAGACACGTTTAAAATATCAGCAGGCTAGGTTTCAGAAGATGAAGAGAACTTTGTTCTAAAAGATGACTAAGAAAGCTGTTAGTGGGACAATTCCAAAAAGAGCTCCTTGGTGGAGATTTCTACACTATTATTGGGTGGAAACTGGATATAGGAAAGCATTTCATTGTCTAATTGGGGAACTAAAAATAAATGTGAATTTAATGCTCAGCTAATCAGCATAAAAATACATTATATGAAAGTTCAGTTAAAGAGAAGAATGGAAATTAATTTCAAGAGACTCAGAGATCTGAGGACATATTGACACTGAAAAGTGGGAACTAACCGTGATGTGGGGCAAGACTAGTTGCCCCCGTGACTTTATGGGATTTGTCATTTTGCCAAAGAGTCCCACTCTGTAAGCTCCTACCTAGAAAAAAGACGTTTATCTGAAGTAGCAATAACCATGTTTCCGTAAATTCTAAAACAACACTATTTGGTTCTCCCCTCCTGGTAGAACCCTTCTCTCCCTTCCTGATTTCCATGGTAGGACGGGAACTGTAAGACACAATCAGTTGACACCCTTCAGGCTTTTTGAAGCTTCTAGATCTTTCTAGAAAAATCTAACTCAGATTTAATCTAAATCCAAAACTTAGATTTAGATTAAATCTAAATTTTAGATTTAGATTTAGTGACCAGTGATTTAGATTAATATCTAAATCTAAATTTTAATTAGATTAAAATTTAATTTTAATCTAAATTAAATGGAATGCCATTAATATCCACTATTTCCCCATTTCCATGTTGTTATCTAACTACTTGCATGCAGACCTGTTCCTAATAGATGTGCGATCTATGACATTTGTCTTCCAAGTGAGACCTACAAAAGTCCTACTATTGATCAATTCTGTTCTTCCCTGAGCAGCACCTCTGGTCTCCGACTCCACTTCCCTCCTACGTATCACACCCACTGGCGTCTATTCCTGACAAGGTTGTGCATGGCACAGCTTCCTTCCCCCCTACAGCTCTCCTTTTACTTATATCAACAGTCTCTGAACAGATTTGCTCTGCCAGCAGCTGTGCGGGGAAAGGACTGAGGATGAATCGAAATATCTCAGGCCCTTCAGGGAGTCAAGGGAGACCAACATTTCCATCCTGGGAGAGAGCAAGCACAGTGAGAAAGGGAGATAAAGGGGCTGAGGGAGAGGGGTTGAATCAATCTGGGGCCCAAGTATGATGTACTTATGGAGTACCAGTTTTGAAGTGAATGCATTTTCAAACTCAGGAAAAAATTAAAATGACAGATCTTTGTTTATTCCATCAAAAGAGAGGGAAGAAAATGGAACCAGCTTTGCCAATATGTTAAGTGTAGCCATTAATCGGGTTCTCCATAGGTTGGGTCTCAAAGAAGCCACATGGCCATGGTGTTGGCAGCTGGGTCACACATGGCGCTGGAGAGCAGGCCCTGGGGCTATCTTCATGGCCGTCATCTAGGATTCCATACTGGAAACAACAGGGCAGCCACCGGTTGCTTCGGCTGTAGTTTTCTCCCAGGAGCCAAACTATGGAAGCATAAAGAAATTTCTGTGTCTCTTGTGACACACCATATTAGGGTGATTTGCTAGAAAAGAGACATTTAAGGGCCTCTCTTTGGGTCCACTGGCCCCATTTCCATTACATCTGGGTAAGAGTCTCCATTCAGGAGAAGGAACTGATGACCAGGCACTATGTGATCATACCCTTCAACTTACCAAAACCTCTGTGATCTAATTCAGATAATTAAAACCATCCTTGACTCTTCTGTCCCTATGACTCACACCTCTCAATTTATTATAAAATCCTACCACACTCACCTCCTATATATCTCTTGACTCCATCCACATCTCGTCCAACCAATGTCGCACCCCCTAGCTCAGCCCACCATTATCTGATGTCTATTCTCCACAAGCTAGACAGAAAGAGATTCTGATATGTTACCCTCTCTCAGATTAGAACCCATCAACATCTCTTCAGTGACTGCTGTTACGATAAACTCCTAACTCTTTCCAGCAAGGTCTTTATAGTCTACCTCGAACCAGTTTTCTTAAATTCATATCCTCATCTTTTGTACATCATTCCTCCCTACCTCCACTTGCCCCCTACTACACACACACACACACACACACACACACACACACACACACACACACACACTCTGTGATACCACCAAATTGAATATTCAGATACTTCAATGAGCCACGTTCTTTTCCTTAACCTTGATGTTCCCTATCTACAGAACACTCTTCCTCCTGCTCATTTTTTAGCACTTACCTTATAAGTTAGTTCCTCTGGGAAGGCTTCCCTGAGCAACCTAGTTTGGGAATGCTATTAATATCCACTGTTTCCCCATTTCCATGTTGTTATCTAACTACCTGCATGCAGACCTGTTCCTAATAGATGTGAGATCAGGACCGAATGACAAATGGAAATCCCTGGACTGGGGTTTGCTCTCTCCTTTCTTTCCATTCATGTTTCTACCATAACTGAGAGGAACCACACGTGTATTTGGATTCCAGAACCCACATAGCCAAGTTCTACCCTATGCCCTTTCTTAACTGCCCCAATCAATCCATGGGCCTGGCAGAGCTTACGGGGTCAGCATTGTCTACCCTTGGGGACTGAGTCTGGAAAAAGTTAGTCCATTCCTGAGAAGCTGTTTCAACTGTTGAGGCAGGAATTCCCAGCTTGGACTTCTGGAGAAAGGGCAGAAGCAGTATGCTTAAGGTGGAAATTGTTTCCCTGGCCCCAGGAATCCCTGTCCCTGTGTAGAGCTGGGGGGCTTAATAAAGTACAAAGCGGCCAGCATGCCAGGGTCAGGGTTGGGGGGATGCTACCTGCCCACCACCCTCCACATGAACTTAACCTCCTATCAAAGATGCACCATGATAGCCTAATGACAACGTGTAGCATGCAGTCCTTGTCAGAGCATGTAGTGTCAGTTCAGTAAATACTGACTAAATAAATTAATGACAGACTTTGGGGGAGACAAAGAAAAACTGCATGAGAATTAATAAAAAAAATACATCGGATCAGCAAGTATTTACTGATCCCTTATGGGTAAGACACTGTGAAAGATTCAATAATGAACCAGTTGTGTCCCCTACACTTAACTGGTTACAATCTACTGTATGTAATGATAGGTATTTATAACTGCAGTGCCAGGCAATTAGCTGTGTAAACTCATGGTGAAATACGATTATGGACACCTGTTTCTTAAAGGAAAATATTTTAAGAAAGATACTGATCATTCGAGCGCTAATACAGCTTCACAGTTACTAGAGAATTTTGGTGCCAAATTTAATCAAGGCGGCTGAATGCACCACCAGCGAGAACTTCCATAATTTTAGACACATTTATTTTTAGTAGCACCCTCTATGCGTTTGCATTTTTGCATGGTCAGAAACTGTGACATGCATATGACCTTTTTTTTCCTTGTCCTTTGTCCTCAACATAATAACCTCCTTAAATAATAATTCTACCTTCCTGGGCAATGCAGTGTCCTGTGAACTATCAAAGCCCAAGCTCTTCACAGGGAGAGGATGGGAACTGGCCACACATCGTGTTCAGACACAAGGATTACTACTATTCCTGTACAAAACATTTCATGGACTCCAGCTACAGAACACCAGAGACGTGTATTTACCGGGAACTACTTACAAAGGGAGCAATACACACGCCAGCTAATCAGAACTCTACTCCTTCAAAACTGGAAGATTTTTCATTATCTGTTTTTGTTATTTTTAAAAGGCTCTTTGGTAAATACAGCCCCTGGCCCTGAGGTCCTCTCTTGCTAGTTCCATTTGATTGTTATTGCTCACCTTCATTAGGAACTTCACCCGTAAACGAGTGTGTTCAAGAGAAAGTTTGGTGGGGGTTTCAAAGTAACAAGCAGTTGCTTTCAGGCTTCCAATCAAAGATTCTAGCCTGTTGATTGTGCTCATTTCCAAGTGTTTTCTTTGGTTTGACTACTTGAATTGTTAGCCTTGGATCCCTCGTAAATGGAAGTTTCCAAGGCATTGCTCATGCATATCTTAGTGCTTTAGTGGTCTCCATGTGTCCTCATCCATTTCAGCATACAGGTCACACCTTAACAAACTTCAAAGGCCTCCCAAGTAACAGAGATACACTATACCCTATCCTATTCCCTGAAAAAGATTGTCCCCTTACTGTGGTGTGCCAACGTTTTGCTCTACGGAGCCTCAAATGAAGTATGTTAGGCTCTTTTAAGATGCAAAGGAGAGACATGTGCTCAGGTTACCCCCCAAAAGGTCATGGGATTTGTTGCCCATGTTAATTCACCAAAGTTCTTTTATCCTTTCTTCATTACAGTATAGAGTCCCCAATCAACCTTGCCCTCCTGATTCATTCTCATCAGGCAGCAAGCCCCATGGTGTTCACTGCCTCCAGGAAGAGCTGCTATAGCGAAAAGCAAAGAAGAAAGAAGTCTCGAACTTGATCAGGTCTCGAGGCTCTCTGGTGTCCTAAAGCAAGAGGATTAGACATGACTCAAAATATACCAAAATCACAAGGAATCCGAGCTAGCACTTACTCCTTGATGACATCAAGATACCAGTGGGCTTCCCAAGGCTGCAGGAGAGAGGGGTGGTGAGTACTGAACCCAAGGAAGGGAACACATGCAGGCCGCCATGGAGGCAGAGCTCGGAGGGACCGTGAGGCAGCAGTGACATCAGGTTCCTTGGCCTTCCTAACCTCTCCTCTGTCACCAGCAGCTTGTAGTCGCTGGGAACCAGTCAGCCTCCCAAGACGGTCTGGTCCCCACCCTGAACAGTGCAGTTCCCTGCTCCACAGAGCTGGGTCACCTCTCCTTCTCAAGGCTCCCCACAAAAGCCTTGCTGTGACAGCAGAAAGCACACTGTTAGGGAACCTCTGGAGCAAACAGTGCCAAGCTACCGTTGTCAATCCCAATAAGTTAATCCAAGTTCTAATAACCCTGAACACTCATGAACCTTCAAAGAAGGACAGGAAACTGTGTTCCTCTGGGGTACAGGTGAGGTGGAAAGCCCCTGCACCAATAGCTGAATGCAACTGGGCTCAGCCATCCCACAAGCCTCACCCCCACCCCATCCCCAGCATGGAGCCAAGCAGTGGTAAAACACAACCTGATGTGACAATGCACCAGAAAGCTAGGAAGTCAGCAAACATTTAGATTCTGCCCTGCCAATTCTCAGAGACTAGCCAAGACTCAGGGCAGCAGGGGGGGGGACATCAATGGACCAATGTCACACAACTCATTCCTGGCTGAGCTGGAATTAGAATCTGGTTCTCAGTCTACTGCAGAGGTCGAGATATAGACTATGAATAGAAATTGAGGTGCATGCACACCACTCTCCCTGTTGCCAAAATTTCAACATCTTTTTTTCTGATGTGTCCAGGTGGAAATGGAATGGCAATGACCACGCACCAGGCACAATACTACAGAGACGACTTAGGTCCCCAACAAAGCAGAGAGTGCACTGAGGAATAAGGGCCAGATCTCCTGAATTGGAAGATTCCGCAATACCCTTCAACACAGCCAGCAGCATCCACAGGACGGGAAGGAGAAGAGACAGGTCACCAAAATCGCTAGTGCATGCAAATTTGTGGCTTCAAGTGCTGAGTTTCAGGGGCCCTTGGACTCCCTGCAACATCTCCCACGTACTGTTATTTTGGGTTGCCCTTTCTGTGTTGCTGAAAGACTGGGCACAGTCATGTCCAAGATTATTCATTTGAGTGAATAATGGGTGGTTCAGTGGGTGAAGCGTCTGCCTTCGGCTCAGGTCATGATCCTGGAGTCCTGGGATAGGACCCCACATTGGGCTCACTGCTCAATGGAGAGCCTGCTTCTCCCTCTCCCTCTGCCCCGCTCCTTCTCTCTCTCGCTCACTCACTTTCTCTCTCCCAAATAAATAAAATCTTTTTTTTAAAGAAAAGAATATTGATTTGAATTATTCAAGATGTTTTACCAGCATTTCTGCGGTAACTGTATGTCCATGTATCCCATAACCAGACATTGTGTAAACCACCCTAAAAGTAACAGGGTTTTGAGGGAAAATAGTGTTGACGAAACAGAGACAAAATCTATGGAACTTTGTCAATGAAGACCTCACAAAAAGACTAACAGCTCTCACAGCGAGATGGGCACAGTTAACTTGCCATTGACATGAGCACCCAGCACCCAGTTCGTTGATTATTTGGGGTTTGAAACTTGAGACCCTAGCTTCCTTCCCTCAGATCTAAATCCTTCAAGGCATGTGCTTCTAGTAGAGACCAGTTTCATAAAAAACGAAAATCAGATCCTTTTTTTTAAAAACAGCGCAAGATCTCTTTTTAGTTTCTTTCTCTGTTCTGTTGACTTCCCGAGATAGCTTAATGCACTGAAAAGTTAGCCATCCTTGACCCCCATGGCAGACGTTACTAGTACTAAAGGAGGTCAGTTCTACAAGATCTGGATTTTCTTGAGGTCTTCATGTCTGGCCAAAGCTTTCTCTTCATAAGAAATCTTGCTTCTATTTATTCCCAGACATTAATTTGCTTGGGAAAATTCTGTGCAAACCCACATGACTGCTGCACTTTATTGACATCATTCCCTGTTTACCAATTGTGTTTCAGCCAACTCACATTAAATAAACATGCAGTGTAACAGAAGAGTTTGTGGTGCTTTAATTGTCCTGTTTTTAGGATGGAGGAAACTATTAGAGCAATACCATTTTTGCTGGCATGTTGGCATTTCTGTTATCACAGCTGGAAACAGAAACCACAAATCATAGATAAGCAGCGAAGGCTGAAAGCCCATTTAAGAAAGTCAAAGTTACCCTGATTTTTCATGAGGTGAGTGTGGTATTACTGAGCTGAATGATTCAACAGAAGCAAATGGTAAATGGCAGTGTCAAAAATAGAGCAAAGAGTAGAATGGAATTACCTTTTCATGCTCTCTATCTGGATATGCATTAGGTCTCTCAGATGAAAACCAGAGCTGAAATCCTTGAAAGCTAACAATCAGATATGCAGGTATAATTTAGATCAAGAAATAAGCATACCTAGAACTTCCATCTCATCAAAATAAGGAGACAAGGAAGATGGAGGTGGTAGGAGATGAGGTCACCTGAGGTCTCAGAGACATATGAACACTGAGGGCAAATATTGGAGACCAGAACTCTCAAAAGGAATAATGTTCTCATCATGAATTCAAACTTATTTAATGCTGTGTCCTTGTTCCTTGTAAAATAATCTCCTGCACTCTCATGGTCCACAACCCAGCATGGCAATTCCTGCTCTAGGGCAATGTACCAGACACACTTACATCTGCAAAACATTCCCTCAGGTACTACCTCAGCACCAAGGAGAGTTCCAAGTCAATCTGGAGATCAGTCCATTCTTCTGTGCTTCTCCTTCCAAGCACCTAAGGGAAATCTGTTCCAGCAGACTCCTTTATCCAGCTTTTGCTGTATGTTTGCTCCAGAAAGATTCCAAGTGCACATTCCAATGAGTTGTTTTGTTCCCTTCCCGGATGAGAGAGGACCACTCCTACCTCATTTCATCAGAACCCTATTCTAAGATTTGTTCCAGAACCAAAATAGGCTATAAATTTTTAAGAATTAAATTTAGGGGACAATGGAGGGTCCTGGCTCAGTCAGTTGGGCGTCCAAACTCTTGCTTTTGGCTCAGGTCATGATCTCAGGTACCTAGGATGAGTCCCTCGTAGGGCTCTTCACTCAGCACAGAGACTGCTTGAAATTTACTGCCACTCCCTCTCCTTCTGCGATTCCCCCACTTGTGTATGCTTCCATGCTCGCTCACTCGCTCTCACTCTCTCTCTCAAGTAAATAAATCTTTCTTAAAAAACTTAGGGGGCAATGAAAATCTGAAAGTTCATCTGAGAATGGAAGCGATGGTGACCCACTACGCCCTGTGCGTTTGTGTGTACACGCATGCATATGTAAAGTCAAAGTCAATCCTCCACTCATTATAGCCTTTCCTCCTCTGTATAACAACTTGGAAACAACTATAAAAACTTGGAAATATGCCCAGTAAAATTTTTTCCTCAGTTGAAAACCTGAGTGCTGGGATTACAATGCAAACACATCCAGAGTGGCCTTCCACTGTACTTGAATCTGCTCCTATCTATTTCTCCATGAGACTTATTTTCTCCTCCCCTCAAAAGGGAACCAGAAATAAAATAAGGGTATAAGAGAAAATGAGCTATGATTTAGGTTGCCTTTTTTCTTCTTTTATTTCACAAGAATGATCTGGAACAAGGAATACTTTGGTGAGGTCAAACAGATGATCCTCTAAGAGGGCTGCCCAATATGTGAGCATTATTGATTTTTCTTCCTAAGTCATTTCAGCGATACAATCTTGAGCCGAGTGACCATCGATAGTAAATGATTTCCAGCCAGATATTCAATCGTCAGACCTGCTTCTCTCAAAGGTTTAGTACCCCTGGAGAAAATACATACATGGATTTTGAAGGACTAGTAGTATGTGATAAGAGATGTAAACGTCAGAGGATTTTTTACTTATTATAATAAGCCCTATAGCTGGAATTAACAAAGGAGCACGTGAGAGGGAGCCAAAATTCCCACTAGGTCTTTTTATTAACGTATTTTTATTCAAGACTTGAGAAATTATATTGACTAGATCTACTGCTTCCTAAACCATAAAGCCAAAGTGAGACATTAAATCACCCAGGATGCAAATTGCTTATATCAAAGGACCCTAAATAAGACAAAATTTTAAAGTCTTAAGGAGTGGGGCACCTGGGTGGCTCAGTGGGTTAAAGCCTCTGCCTTCAGCCCCGGTCATGATCCTGGGGTCCTGGGATTAAGCCCCGCATCAGGCTCTCTGCTCAGCGGGGAGCCTGCTTCCACCTCTCTCTCTGCCTGCCTCTCTGCCTACTTGTGATATCTCTTTCTCTCTCTCTGCCAAATAAATACATAAAATCTTAAGAAAAAAAAATACAGTCTTAAGGAGAAGCTGACCTTCTTAAAAGGTTAGCAGTGTCAGGATTCATGGGCAATAGGGTCCAAGGGACATTTTATTTTACAATCCCTGGTGAGCCCCTTCTACACCTCTAACTTCAACCATATTCAAATCAAAGTCCCAGGAGAATTCAAGACCATTGGTTCTCTTGAACTGTACAAAATGTTGATGACTTAACCATAAAATTCATGTTTCAACACAGCTCTTCAAACGACAATCCAAACCTTTAGGTTCAGTTCATAATCTCCCAAGCATACATATATTCTCTCCCTCTCCCCACTCTCTCTCTTATTACCTCCATCCTTAGGGCCAAGATGATCCTGGACAGGTTCATCTAGGTCCTTGGAAAATCAGAATGCTGCTGGGCTGCACTGGATCGATCTTCTGAAAAAGAACATTCAAGAAAGATAAAAATGTGGACACTCTTAAGTATACAATATAAGGTTCTGTAAATGTTCAAACTAGCAGAAGTGTAACAGCAGGAATGAGGTCCGGGGAAGCAGGGGGGAACTGGACCCAAGGCATCTGTACTATCATTCTCTCTGAAAAACCCAGGGCTTTGTGTCACCTGCATAGACAGAGTTGCCACAGGTTCATGGGCTCATGGGTTTGGCCAACCAGGTGGCCAGGTTTTATCTTTGTTTCTTGAAAGGCAAGTCAGCTTACGCCAAGTAGATACTCATTATATTTGCCCGTTACAAACAACTCATCATCTGATATCCAGCTGATCAATTGAAATTACCACTAACTTCATATAATTGCCTCTCTATAATGATGCTGAAAGACTTTAGAAATTGTCTTGGCTTCTTCCACACTTACTACAGCATTAACCTCCCAAATGCCAATTGTGTCCCCCCAAAAGAGAGGCCTATGGACAATAAAGATGAAGTAGAAACTATAATAAATGGGATGACTTTTCTAAACTCAAGGATTAGTGTCATTTGGAAGGTCTGCTATTCTCCTATCAGAAAGAGAGAAGAGTCAAAACCAGGATGGGCAACTGATCATGTACTGGAGGTGGTTTCAGGAAGGACAAAGGTTCTTGGCTGGAATGAGGGACGACACCACAGGAGGGGTACTCGGGGCCATAGGCCATAGGTTACCTCCTACTCCCATTTGTGCTAACTGTCACACAAGAGCTTCAGAGTCCTTGCCAGTCTTCCTTGCAGCCTGTGAGCTATTATCGCCTAGTTTTCACTGGAAACAAGAGTCTCTCAAATTCTTTTACTTTTCTTTTTTTTTTTTTTTTTAAGATTTTATTTATTTATTTGACACACAGAGAGAGAGATCACAAGTAGGCAGAGAGGCAGGCAGAGAGAGGGAGAAGCAGGCTCCCTGCTGAGCAGAGAGCCTGATGCGGGGCTCAATCCCAGGACCCTGAGATCATGACCTGAGCCGAAGGCAGAGGCTTTAACCCACTGAGCCACCCAAGTGCCCCCTTTTACTTTTCTTTGCCTCTGTTTCTCAAACAAAATCTCCATCAGCTTGACATCAAGCAGAAAGTACGGTGGTAAGAGGGAGAGACACCAGCACAGACCTTGTAAGTCACCTTTGGGCTGGACCACAAGGCATCGAACACACAGAGGAGGAAGATCTAGGAAACCCACCATCAATAAACAGCAGCCCATGCACCTGCCCCTAGGGGCCAAGTTCACTGTGCCCTGGCTTCACCTCTCCCCTTTTCTCCTCCTCCGTGAAGACCTCTGGGGGAAGGCAGTCTTGGTCATTTAAAAGTGAGTTTTCAGGGGCGCCTGGGTGGCTCAGTCGTTAAGCGGCTGCCTTCGGCTCAGGTCATGATCCCAGGGTCCTGAGATCGAGCCCCGCATCGGGCTCCCTGCTTGGCAGGAAGCCTGCTTCTCCCGCTACCATTCCCTCTGCTTGTGTTCCCTCTCTCGCTGTGTTTCTCGCTGTCAAATAAATAAAATCTTTAAAAAAAAAAAGTGAGTTTTCAAGAGTGTATGCCACACGTGTCTTTCTAAGAGCCTGTGAGCCTTGAGAAACAAATGTTACGACCACTGAGGTTCTTCAACTCGTTCTAACATGAACGAAGAGCAGAGCTCTCCCATCCACTGGGTAACATTCCCCTTCATTCCTTTGTATATCATTCAGGCCCATCAATCACTCCAGCAGGGCTCCTTCTCATAGGAGATGTAGGGAAATGATAATGTTTTATGCAAGTAATTAATCCTGTGGCAGACGTCGCGTCTCCAAGACTACACCATTAGCACATCGACAGGCTTCCGAACACATATTCCAACCCTGGTTAGTAATGATTTTAATATGCTAATACTATGTTACTCATAAACAAGAAACATTCAGGCCTTAAGTTTTATATAAGTGCTATTATTTGCAGAGGCTTTTCAGAGAAGACTAGTGATGAGGTTTTTATATTCTTAATGCTGCTGTTGAATAAACAGTGTCCAATTAACATACCAGCTGGAAGTACACCATTCCTCAGTTCTATTTCTTCCTATAATATCCAACATTTGTAAAGTGAATAAAATAATTCAGATTGAAACTAATGGCCGTTTGGGGAAGAGAAAACAGAGGTCGGTAGTAGAATATTTTCCTAGCCATGCGACTTTGGGTGCTGGAAAGGAGAAAAATGACAAATAGAGCTACAAAAGAAAATGGGGGGGGGGGGGAATACTGGCTGCCTTTAATAATTTAAAAAGATTTCCTAAAAATGCAGAGCCAGAGTACATATGTTCCTGGCGTTGCCTGGTGGCGGCTGTGGGGGGTCATCCATGAATGAGAGTGTGTTGTCAGACTAGCTGTGTATCCAGAGCCGACACAGAAAACATCCTGAAATTGTGCTTTATTATTCTCCCCTAGCTTAGGGAAGGTAATAGTCCCTAGACAGTCACAGCACCTTCTGTCTACCTTTCTTGGTGTCACATTTTCTCCTTAAATTGTTATAGTACAATAATAAATTGCTATCTGCGGTAAACGTGCTTCATCATAATTTTGCTACATTCTGAATTCGGAAAATGGCCACGGTCATTGACAGGCAGTCTGTAAAACTAACAGCAGCTCCGATCTTGCTGCAGGAACTAGCTCAAGGTCAAAGCCTCTGTATTGGAAAGGACAAAATCCGGGCTCTCCGAGAAGAGCATTTTTTTAGTGTTGCCTGTTTAGCTGGGTAAGACAAAAGGACTGCTGTCACAACAAAGATTCTGTAACCAGAAGTTATTTCCTCAAGAAAAGATTCTAATCAAGCAATGTGGGCCACCACTGGCCTGTGGGTTGGAAGAGAATGCCAAAAATGGAGTGTGGAGGGATGGATTCCAACATGCTCAGCAGGCTCTCGTCAGCCATCACTCTTACTGTATGCCAGCATTGACAAGTAAGAGTTTTACCAAAAACTTCTCTTGAGTCCAATGTGCTGACTATACTACGGAAAGGGTTTGGTTTGTTTGTTTGGATCAGGCAGCTATGTTATGTGACTAAATGATCCTTCAGACCCTTCATTCAGAGACAGAGACATGACCAAGCTCAGGCACAACGCAAATCATCTGTGGTCATATCCCCCCAGGGTAACAGGTGGGAGAATAGTGTCCCTCAGGGGACAGAATCCCCTTCTGCAGTCACCTGAAAGATCCTCCTTTCTCTCATCTCTATGTCCTTTGTGTTCTGGTCCAAGGAAAGGGAGTGAACACTGAACGAGTGTCTGTGAGTTCATACCTGGTCCTAAGCAGACTCTAACCTTCCTTAATCCTCAGAATGCCCCTATGAGATAGAAATCATTTTCTCATTTCAGATGAGCCAAAGCAAAGCTAATTAAAGTGTTCCCGCCCTGAGATTCAAATCCAGTTTTGTCTGGCTCCAAATTTCTGCTTTCATCCTTTCTGCTTCTCATCCTTCCAATCCCGATCAAATTCCCTAGAAATCATTCTTGAAACTCCAGTGTGATAAAGTTATCTCTCTCTCAGCGAATGGCAACTGTCCGCTAACAATTTACAAGCCTTTATTGCTAATGGGCATTTTCACCTTACAGAATACATCTGAAAGAGTCCATTTAAATGGACAGTTTCCTTGGTACAATCAAGATTTCAAAACTACAGCCAACTTAATTAAATGTTTGCATTTTCTCATTCTGTTCTTAATACTGTTTCTCACGAACCAATGAGATGTCAGTATAATGAGGGAACAAGGTGCCTTCCCCATAAAGTTATAAATTTTCTGAACAAATTTATCAGGTTTAGTGCCTTAACTATAAGCATACCTCCAAGACCGAACTACTGCTAAATGTCAGGCACCTAAAAGGAAATATGCCTGAATACTGGTGAAGAAGAACTGCATTAGACCTTATGCACAGTTAATTCACGCCTTTTAAAACTCTTCCCATTTCCTCAGTCTCACATAGATCCTGGGGGCTTCCATGAGACCTGCAGCCTTCTTCCTCGATCACTCTGGAAAAAGCAGGCATCACTGTCTTTCAACTCCCTGGCCTTTACAAAATGTACAGTCATGATTTCACGCTGGTGTTTTCAATTCTCCCCATCATTCTCTCCATAGTAAACTCACATTTTCATAATATGTTGCCTCCATAACTCAGCAAATAATTCTTTTGCGTCGGCAACGTCCGAGGCAAGACGTCGGGCATACGGTCATCAACAAGCGGACAAAATGGTTTCCTTGCTCTTGTAAAGCTTCCACTCTACATCAGGGGTCAGTAAATTTTTTTTTTTTTTTTTTTTTTGTACAGGGTAAGAGAGTAAATATCTCCGGCTTTGTGCGTCATTGAGTTCCCCTTGCAACGACTCTGTTTTGGCATTCCAGTACAAACACAGCCACAGACGGCAAGTACGGTAATGAGCAGAGCTGTGTTTCAGGAAAAGTTGACTTACAAAAACAGGCAGTGGGTCAGACTTGGCCTGTCGGTCACAGCTTAGCAGTCCCTGTTCTACAAGCTGCCGTGTTGTTACCATTCTTGCTTTTTATTATATGTCATGTTCAAGTAAACATATTATCTTTAACTAGACTTTTTATTTTTGTATGATTACAGATTCACACGAAGTTTTAAGAAATAATACAAAGTGGGGGATGGGGCAAGTGGGTGAAGGTGCAGAAAGGGTACATAGCTTCACTTAGAAGATAAATAAGGGGTGCCTGGGTGGCTCAGTCAGTTGAGCGTCCAATTCTTGGTTTGGGATCAGGTCATGATCTCATGGGTCATAGATCGAGCCCCTTGTGGGGCTTGGCACTCAGCAGGGAGTCTGCTTGAAGATTGTCTCCCTGTGCCCCTGCCCCCACTCTCAAGCTCTAGCTCTCTAAAAAAACTAATAAATCCAAAAAATTAAGAAGTAAAAATAAATAAATAAAAAGACAAATAAGATCTAGGGATATTATAAACAACATAGTGGTTATACTTAACAGTCCTATATTGTATATTTGAAAGTTGCTGAGAGAGTAGAAATGAAAAGTGTTCACCCTACACATACAAGGTGACAACTATGCAAGATGATATGTTAATCAACCTTATTGTGGTAATCATTTAGCCAGATATACATGTGTCAAATCATCACAAGATACAAAACCTACACAGTGTTACATGGTAAAAGATACACTGGGGCAGGGTAAACTTCTTAAAGCTTATTTGAGCAAAAATTTATTTCACTTGGGCAGCCCCAAACTGGAAGTAGTCAGTAACTCTCCACAAGCAGGAGCTGGGAGAAAGACTTTTACAGAGAAGACGTGGAAGCAAAGCCAGAGAATTATTTGATTGGCTAGACTTTAAATGGCATTATTAGGGAACGTCCAGTTGGCTTTTTGCGATGAGTTATCTTTCGAATCCAATTTCTTTATCTTGAGGCATTAGAGGCTTAGGTTTTACTTTGCCTATGTGAGCTACTAAGGCATTAAAGCCATTTCAGTCTAACAGCCTTCTTGTTTGATGAATTAATAGTAATATGTCAATTTTATTTCATAAAGGCCAAAAAAATAATTGCTTTTTGGGGCCACTTGGCTGGCTCAGTCAAAAAAGCATGTAACTTGATCTCAAGGTAGCAAATTCAAGTCCCATCTCAGTGATAGAGATTACTTACATAAAACTTTTAAAAATTGCTTTTTTAATAAAAAGAAATAATCCAGAGAAATCCCATTCATCCTTTATCCAGTGCACCCCCCATGATAACCTCTTCAAAAACTAGAGTACAAAGTCACAACCAAAATAATGACAGTAGATGCAGTCAAAATATAGAACATTTCCATCACCTCAAGAATCCCTTGTCTTGCCATTTTATAGCCTTACCCACTTTGTGCCCTCAGCCTCCTCCTCCTCCTCTGGCAAACCCCAATCTGCTCTCCATTCCTCTAAATTCCTTCTCACCTCCTTCACTTTCAAGGTTATGAATAAAATGTTCTTTGTTACCAGCACAGTCACATCTTACTCCGCAGTTAGATTCTTTTTCTTTTTTTTTGAGATTTTATTTATGTGAGAGAAAGTATGAGAAAAAGAGAGAGAAAGCACAAGCTGGGGGGGGGGGGGGACAAGCAGACTCCCCACGAGGCAGGGACCCTGACATGGGGCTCAATCCCAGGACCCTGAGATCATGACCTAAGCCGAGGCAGACGCTTATTAACCGACTGCGCCACTCAGTCGCCCCTCACCAGTTAGATTCTAAAGTTAGTAAACAAGTTGAATATTGCATATAATCAAATTTATCCTTAGCAGGTTTTAGGAAGGTACACTTATGTAGATACACACACTCACTCACTCTAAATACAATACAGCCGATGCGTCCTTCGTGGTAGACCAGATGGTTTTCTCTTTGTTTAGACATTTTAAGAGCCTATTTCTGTATATCCAGGATTATGTTATTGAATCACTAGAATTTCATTCAGCACTTCCAGAAAACAATCATGGGGAAACTGAAGTCCTTAAGAAAACAACATTTCAGCTTTTTATCTAAAGGTCTCATGTGGCACGCAGTTGTCCTTTGAGTGGAACATCCTTCTCTGTCCCCCTCTGTGTCTCCTTTTGCTTCCTAATGCCAAGAATATGCTGATTAGTAGCAAATAATATTAATGCCTTTGATTATCACTGGGGGTTTTACAGTACAATTCACTGTCCTGGTAAAGTTCATCTAACTCAGTAGAAATAACGAAAATACTGTCTACTTCTGGGCTAGTTCCACACATTGAGTTACACTTTAGTGAGGCGATTTCTTAGAACTGCATCTGTTCTTAAAAAAATAAATACAAGCTCTTCCTTTGGCAGGCACTACATAGCTTCAGTATTACAATTTTGAACATAGTGCATGAAGACATCTTATTTAAAATTAGATATTTGTTTTGTACATTAAGGACAGCATTAAGTGTGATTTTTTTTCTTTTTTTGCTTTCATGCAGAAAAGATTGCAAACATCTATATCAATTAAGAGCTAAGATGTCTAATACTAAGAGCTTTGTTGTCTTCTTGTGACTTTCAAAGAGCTTGGCTAATGTAAACCAAATCGGGTTAAAAAAAAAAAAAAAAGGTAGGCATTATTCTAAGGGAGAGCTCTGGTATGCCAAGTTTTCACCTAAAGAGAATTTTTACAGTCAAGTCACAACCGTCTTAAAATAGGGTTATAATGGAAAACACCAGTAGGCAAACAGTAGTCACTTCAGAAGTTCCCTTTAATAGCAGGATAAACATCGGCTACTTTTTTTTCCTGAGAAATATTTGAAATACCTAAATGTGTTCACCTTTCTTCAGCCACACACCTTCTGAATAATTTCCTAGTACAAGTGGAGGTTTGTGACTGGAAGAGCAGCACGGGCTGTCTGGAACGTTCCCTCAGATTTCTGCAGTAAGCGTGTGTCCTCCACATCAGTCACTCTGAACATGAAAGAGACTTGATTTAACTCCTGCCCAGCTGCACGCCCTTGGACAGTTATGAAATGGAAGCTTATATTCAATGCATGAGCTTGATCCTGAGAGCCTCACGATTCACAGCTCTCCCCAGAGGGAGTGGAGCCCTCGCCCCTTAGCCTCTGCCATGCACCATGGCTATGCCTCGATGTGAGCACATATTTCACACTGCCTTGTAGGATAATTTGTGGTGTGCATGTTCATTTTTCCAACCAGGTTCCAAGCTCTCAAGCATATTATTCCCTGCAGCATCTCGGACAGTCGGGCCAAGGGTGAGTACGCAGAAAGGATGTTTGAGACTAAATGTGTACCGAAAAGCGACATATACCGCTGTGAATGAACCAGATGGGGGTATCAGAATCTGGCAATACAGAGGACTAGGGACACACTGATTCTAGATAAACAGTAACACCTTTTTAATGCAGTGTGGGAAACATGTAAGGGAATTTGGAAAGAGGAAAGAAAAAGGAAAAAAAAAAAAGGTCAAAATGAAGCCAGAGGGGTGAACAATAAGGACCCAGATCTGGAGTATAACTGGGGGTAAATGTCAACACAAGTACAGGGCTCGGGTGGCTACATTTTGTGAATGCTGTCATCTCGGGAGCAGAATCTGGGAGCTGTGTGTGAGCATGCACCCTCCAAAAAGGTCAGCGAGGTGTCACCCTACCCCCCAGGTCCAAGAAGTACCAAACACAAATCCTCTCTGAAAACAGGATCCCTAATTTAGACTCACATGATTCCTGGAGATTAACTTGAATGAAACAGGATCTCATAAAAACAACAACAAAAATCACCAGACACAAGGAAATAAGCAGCCACAAATGAATTCAGCAGAAACAAAAACCCATGGATTTGATGGCTTGATAGTTTTAATATTAGCATAACACTAAGAGAATAGAAAATACATATCCAATTGTTAACTAGGTAATTTTTTCAAAAAATCAGCCAGCAGCAAGGGACTTTCAAAATTATCAGGAAGATTTAAGAATAAAACCAAACTTTCCAAAATAAAAAAAGAGAAGTATTTAAATTTAAAACTCAATTGAAATATTGGGTGACAGAGTATATAGAACTGAAAAAAAATTAGGGAACTGTGGTCAATATTTAAAAGCAGTGTAGAGGGAAAAGCAAGAGGTTTAAGGGGAAGGTTACAAAATCACCTAAATGCATTCTCAGAAGAGGATGGTACTCAGGAGGACAATGTCTGATTTTCCACAATTGATGAAAGGGAAAAATCTTCAGAGAGAGGATGCCAAACTCCTCTCAAACAGCACAGAGAAAAACCAACTCACCCCTAGACATACTGTAGTCAAAAAGCAAAATACCAAAGACAAAATAAAAGATCACAAAATATATAGAAAATAAGACAAATCACCTACAGAGAAGCGATTAGATGTATACTGCACAGCAGTCATGAAGGCTAGAAGACAGTGGAGGAATGCCATCAAAACACGAAGGGCTACACACATCAAACTAAACTGGTGTCCCCAGCAAAACATCCTCTAAATGAGGATGAAATAAGGATATGTTTAAAGAAGTAAGTACGAAGACAGTGTACTCAGGAGCCCTTCACTAATGGAAGATGCATTTTAGGAAATGGTAAAAGCTGCCCAATACAGAAGATCTAAGACGCAAGAAGAACACAAAAAATAAAATTGGAAAACACATATATAAATCTAAGCAAATATTATATAAAATTATAATGATGTTTACATCTGAAATAATGGGCAAAAATACAAGGTAATTTGGAGGTGGTTCATCAGGATAAGAAGAATTTCTAACTTACTGTAGTGTTTGGAAAAGCATTTACATAAGATCAATGTTGAACTCTGTTAAGATAAATACATGTATAAGGAGGGTACCTACTGCATGGAGCACTGGGTTGCTGCATAAACAATGAATCCTGGGACACTGAAAAAATAAAATTAAATTTAAGAAAAGGAAATCAAGAGAAAAAATAGAATATATGTAGTAAAACTTTAAGAGTAACCTCTAAAAAAATACACACAGTCTATATCCTCCAAGCAAATGGAAGGAAAAAATAGATATGAAAACAAACAAATAAACTCAATTTGGAAAGACAGAGAAAAGCACAGAAAAGTCAAGATGTAGAAAAACTACAAAGTAATATGATAGACATTAATACAAATGATTAGTAAAACTAAATGTAAATGACTATGATTTTTTCAATTAAGGAATAGAGATCATCAGACTGCCTATATGCTATTCACAAATGAGACTTTTAAAAGGAGGACATGGGTAGCACCTGTCTGTCTCAGTTGGTTAAGAAGCCAGCTCTTGGTTTTCGCTCAGGTCCTGATCTCATGGGTCACGGGATTTGGCCCTTAGGTGGGCTCATGCTCAGCAGGGAGCCTACTCCAGGGTTCTTTCTCTCCCTCTGCCCCTCCTTGCACTCACACACTCTCCCTCTCTCTCTAAAATAAATAAAAATTTTTAAAAAAGAATCAACGTTGATAAAGTTGAAAAGTAAAAGATAAATATATAAGGTCAACATGAACCAAAGAAAGCAAAACAAGATCTATTAATAAAAAAAGAAGACCTTAAGAAATACATATTTTTGGGGTGCCTGGGTGGCTTTCGTTAAGCGTCTGCCTTCGGCTCAGGTCATGATCCCAGGGTCCTGGGATCGAGCCCCACATCAGGCTCCCTGCTTGGCAGGAAGCCTGCTTCTCCCTCTCCCACTTCCCCCTACTTGTGTTCCTTCTCTTACTGTGTCTCTGTCAAATAAAAAAAAAAAAAGAAATACATATTTTTGAGAGAAAGGATGTCACTGTGGGGAAAAGGTTCATGTCACCAGAAATAGGTAAAATTTCAAAAATTATCTGTACCAAATAGAAACTCAAAACATATCAGACAACAAAATGATTAAACCATAGATGAAAATAAACCAATCAATCATTACAAAGGAACATTTCAGTATGTATATGTCACTTATTGAAAGTTTAAGTTGACAAAAACTTGGTAAATACATGAACTTTAAATCCACAATCAAATACTTGACTTAAAGGATGTAAGTAGAATGTGTACCCAACAATTTGAGAATATACAGTCCTCTCAAACACACATGGAACACTTACAAATGACCACCCAGAAACCATAAAAAAAAGCACCAACGAATTTCCAATTTAACCATAACAAAATCACATTAGAAAGGACTAAGTCAGGAATGTTAGACTTTTCTCTAAACTCCTGGAAACATAAAACGGACTTCTAAATAACTCATGGTTTAGATAGTTAGATGAAGAAAGGTTAGTAACTATTAATGGATACTGTTTCTTCGGTGACAATGAAAATGTTCTAAAATTGATTGTGGTAATGACTGTACTACTGTGAATATTCCAAAAACACTAAATTGTATGCTTTAAATGCTGAATGGTCTGATGCGTCAATTATATCTCAATAAAGCTGTTAAAAAGAAAAGCAAAGCAATGATTAAACACAAAAGTTCAGGAGAGTGGCTGCCTTTGATAACAAAATGAGGTAAGGAGATAGAGACACATAATTTCATACATGTTTCTTCTATTTCTATTCAAGTATTCAAGTCAATAATGAGTATTTTTAAATACTTACAAATAAACGATACCTTCTGGCAAGCGAGCAGAAGAAGAAAAACAGAAACACAAAGTGGAAATTTAGAGAAGGTATTTGCCACCCATAAAACCAAAAATGAATTGGTAGTCAGAATCTATCAAGAAGGGCTGCTAATCAGTAAAACAAGCACCCAAATGGGAAAAGTCGACAAAGATACCGAGAAGTGTTTTAGAGAAGAGGAAAGAAGATTCCCAAATAAACTCATGCAAAGAGGTCCAGTCTCATTCACAGTCAGGGAAACGCCGAAACACAACCAGATACTATTCTGTATCCCTTAAATGAGCAGAAATTAGGAGACTTGATAATACCACGTGGTCGCAACAGTATGGAAAAATAAGCGACCTCTCAACCAGTTAAAGTATCAATTATCACTACTTTGGAATAACAGTTTGCATTATTTTGTAAAGTTGAACTTGCAAATTGACAGTGCCAGGCACAAGATGAAGAACATGGGATCATCTGGAACAGAAGGATTGTAGCAAAAACTGAGAAACAGACCAAACTGATATGAAGGATGGGGATAAATAAACTGTTTTATCTCAACAGTGGACTACTACTACTATAAAAATGAATGAATTCTATGAGCAGGAGCATGGATGAGTTTTAGAAACATGCTGAGTGAAAAAGAGTAAAGTCTGAGAAAAATTATTAAGTTCAAATAAAATCAAAGCTAACTATATACTGTAGTAAAAGCTTCTATGTAGCACCTCTGTGGTTAAAAGCTATATTTAAAAATACAAGGGGCACCGCTGGCTGGCTCAGCTGGTAACTGAGTTGGTAACAAGCATGCAACGCTTGATCACGGGGTTCAAATCCCACATTGGGTATAGAACTTACACACACACACACACACACACACACACACACACACACACACACACACACACAGGTGCACACGCATCAAGAAGGCTTAGAGTTGGGGAAGAAAGGTTAGTAACTATTAATGGATACTGTTTCTTCGGTGACAATGAAAATGTTCTAAAATTGATTGTGGTAATGACTGTACTACTGTGAATATTCCAAAAACACTAAATTGTATGCTTTAAATGCTGAATGATCTGATGCGTCAATTACATCTCAATAAAGCTGTTAAAAAGAAAAGCAAAGCAATGATTAAACACAAAAGTTCAGGAGAGTGGCTGCCTTTGATAACAAAATGAGGTAAGGAGATAGAGACACATAATTTCATACATGTTTCTTCTATTTCTATTCAAGTATACATATCTCTGTGTGTATTGTTCTGCAGGTATCAAATGTTATGAAAATAAAAAGGCTACGGAAAAACAAGCAAAACTACATAATTCCCCTAGGGAGACCTTACTATAAGCTTGCAGGAATGTAGATGGAAGTCCTAACACAGAAATGACCCACACCAGGATACTCATTTCTGGAATAAGTGAGTATGTATGAATAAAGTGAAACAAATTCCAAACACTAGAAGCTTGCGGTATGAAAGTTTTCCCATTGCAATTAAAAAGTCTAAATACAATTTAGGAACATAACAGAACACAGACATTTATGTTACCACTCTGCCCTTGGAAGCATTTTTAAAGGCGAAGCTGACTTGTATAACATCTCTCTACAAATGTTTCCACTGGTCTTGAAAAAGTGAGTACATGGCTTTAACTTAAATTTAAGATTTTTCCAAGTGGCCTCAAGGCATGAAAAACAGGATTGTACTAATGCGGCCAAAGTTCAGCTATCAATTCTACAATGTTTGACTCTTCTCTACTTTCTCAAAGAATAGTAATTATCTCACGGAAAGAATAAAATGGCAAATAGTGAGAGTTATTATAATCTAAATTCTATTACACCAAAATTAGCTTTAAAAATGATGTCATTCTTGGGGTGCCTCGGTAGCTCAGTGGGTTAAGCCTCTGCCTTCAGCTCAGGTCATGATCTCAGGGTCCTGGGATTGAGCCCCGCATGGGGCTCTCTGCTCAGCAGGGAGCCTGCTTCCTCCTTTCTTTCTGCCTGCCTCTCTGCCTACTTGTGATCTCTCTCTGCAACAAATAAATAAATCAAATCCTTTTTTTTTTTTTTAAATGATGTCATTCTTGGCGCCTCTGATTTGTATGTCCAGACACTATAGGAAATGTTATTCGTAAAAAGTACCATATGGAGATCCCATGGACCTCAAAAATACCCACATAGAAGAATACTGTACCTATGGTATAGTTTTTTCAGATACATACAGGGAGAGAGAGACAAAGAGAGAGATATGAATGCCCTGGTTATGTACACAAAATCACACATTACTCCATCTCTGGGGGCAGGAGGAGATATCTAAATCTATAATAAATACTGTATCTCTACCCACCTATCTACCTATCTGTAGCTCGAATCTCCATCCTAAGCCTCCAAAAGTAAATAAAACACCCACTCACCACACACACACCACACACACACACACACCTCCAGCAATAGTGAAGGTTAAGGAGTAAAGCTCGTGAATCAAATCACCAGGTCCCACACCTTCACTGCCACTGCCTTGCCAAATTCATGGGCTTAAGACTATCTGATCCTCTCTCCTAAACCAATTCCTTAACGGTACCTCATGTCTATATAAAGAAAATACAAAAGCTATTTCAGATACCATTTACGTGCATTGTTGCATTTGATATTTACCAGAGCCCTAGGAGGTATGATGGGAAGACTTGATTATTTCCCTTTACGGATGATGACACGGAGCACAGAGACTTTAACGAACTCACAAGGATCTCTTTTAAACAAACCTATAAAGCTGCGATGTTTTATTAAACCTCTCTAAGTCTTGATTTCTTCATCTGAAAAATGAGGGTAAGAACAGCACCCATCCTGGGGCACCTGGCTCAGTCAGTTGATCAAGTGTGCAACTCTTGATCTCGGGGTCATGAATTCGAGCTCAACTGTTAGGCACAGACTTATTTGAAAAAATAAAGGGTAGTATTTAAGTTACGGGGTTGTTATGAAAATTAAGCATTAATATGCGTGAAGGGTTTAGAATGAGGCAGACATATAATAGACGCTATATGTTAGCTGTTACTTTCATTAAGCAGGTTTCAGAATCACTGCTATTTTTATTATACCTTGCTAACACTTAAAGATAGCCTGGTTCCCATTTGCAATGTGACCTAGTTCTGAATAAAAGAATGTTATTGCAGAGACAACATCACGGAGTTCTTCATGGTCCAACCTCCCACTGTAGCCCCCAGCCCCAGGAGAGATCCAAGAGCACATTGTTAGTTAGCTGCAAAACTGGATCTAGCAACCAATCTCCCAATTTCCAATCTGTAATTTTTCTCACCATCTAAGAAAACTAGCCCAATGTCTCAAAAATCCTTCCCTTACTCCTGAAATTTTGTCTTATCCATATTACCCCTGATTATATTCTCCATAAAACCATTTTGTGTCCTCCGATCTAGTAGCCTGGTCTTCAGGTGATCCAACCCATCTAGATTGTCAAGCACTTTCTTGACAGTTTACCCACCTAAACTGCTTTCTGTCTTCACCTGTGTAAATTTCCATAGTGTACATGTGTGTTGAACTACAAGGATGTCCAGGCAGAAGACTGAACAAGAGTGGCTCTTCCTACTGGTGCGAAAGTCATACCTTAAAGATATGGAAATGAACATGGACTTCATAAAATACTGACTTAGAAAGACATGACTACTGAATTCTTTTCACGTCCACGTATTTTTTAAGTGCCAGGCCAAATATTCTCAAAGTGGTTCATATTACTAAATTCTATGGTGTCCCTTGAGCACCTCCGGCAGAATTCATAAGCCCCAAGCCTTGACAAACTCTCTATCTTAGGTTCCACCCAAAAAGATTCAACTTTTTTCTCAAAGGCAGTTCTGTCTTCCAGAGACTCTGATTAAAGGGCAAATGCCCTTCAAAAAGCAACCATCTCAAGTGGCAATTCAGCAAGATGAACTGTCAGATAGGCTCAAGTTCATGGTCTATAGGGATGTGATTCAAGGTAGGGCTGGGGATGTCACCACAAGTAGAAAAGACATATATTCAGCTCGAGAGCAGGATCCCTGGAGACACAGAGGGGAGGAACATCAAGCAAAACCACTCTTCTGCCACTTCCTGTTTTGGAAGGGGAGGTTATAGAATTATATGTGTTTATGGAGAAAGTAGAAGAAGACACCAGGAAGTCACCAGGAAAAAGTCACCAACCCAAATGGCTTTAGCACCATGACATTGAGGCTGTCACCTAAAAAAAAATGTGCTAAAGCAAAACAAAAGTTTTATGGCCTGTATTATTGGACATAATATTTCTAGAATAATCAATCTGATACCTCTGTGAGCTAGGAGAGGGAACCACGTGGATGAGAAAGATTCCTCAAGACTACCTGCTACACATCTAGACCTCCTGAAGCCACGTAATGTATGTCTTAACATTGAAGCTAAGAGATGTTTTAATATTTGTCTTTCCTAATTACAAAGGTGATACCCTTTCATCTTGGCAAATGCGGAAATTGAAAATGACAATACAATACCATTTATTATTCATCAGGTAGGGAAAAAGGCAAAAAGCCCAATATCTCCAATGTTAGCCAGGATGTAGTAAACTACTACTAAAAAGAATCTATTTTGGCAACAAAAACAAAACCAAAAACATTATTTTGGTAAAACGTGGACAAGTTAAAGATGCACATATCCTATAATTCAGAAACTCTATCGGTAGGTATCCACCCTAGAGAAACAATCACACTTTTATACTCCCAAAAACGCAAAACAGTGTGTGCTAGGGCACTTTTTGCAATAGTAGAAGAGTGAAAACAATCTGTTTCTCAGTAAAGATGAAGTGTGGAATCGGATATTACATTCAAAATATCTACAAGTATCAACATAGATAAATATCAAAAATATCTCATCTAATTTTTTAAAAAGCACATTACAGAAGACTACATACGGTATGAGACCACCTTAATATTAATACACAATGTATATATTGTTTAGGATATAAACAGGATATGTGGTAAAAAAAAAAAAAATACAAGACATACGTGAGAAGGATACACAGTACAGTAAATGGATTAACTTAGATTTCCAGGGAAAGAAAATCTAAAATATGAGTGGCTTAAGGGGAGCCTGGGTGGTTTAGCCGGTTAAGCATCCAACTCTCAATTTTGGCTCAAGTACATGTGCTCGGAGTCCTGGAATTGAGCCCTCCATCAGGATCCACACTCACTGCAGAGTCCGTTGCTCCCTCTGCCTCTGCTCCTCCCCTGCTCTCTCTCTCAAAAAAAAAATTTTTTTTTAAAGATTTTATTTATTTATTTGATGGAGAGAGAGAGAGCATAAGCAGGGAGAGCTGCAGGGGCAGAGGGAGAAGCAGACTCATCACTGAGCAGGGAGTCCAATGTGGGACTCCATCCCAGAATCCTGGGATCATGACTGGAGCTGAAGGCAGATGCTTAACCAACTGACCCACCCAGGTGCCCTATTTATGGATTTTAAATGTACACATTGCAACGTGTGTTGCTGTGTCTCCAGATATTGCTCACTTCAAGGTAAAAATAATTCACCATGTCCCCCTTCGTTTACATTTCTAATTCATTGCAGAAATTATTTTTGTTTTCCTAAGAGATTGCGGTTTCCTAGAACCCCTGTTCAGGTAGTATTTATTCCAGACGAAGTCTTTGGACCAAATTTCCTGAGCATCAACTGAAATCCCCTAAGACCAAGCTCTTCCTGCATATTTTCCCGATTCTCGCAGAACTTGCATTGATTTCCTGAGAGTTTCATGTTCAAGAGGAGTCCACACACATCAAAGAGATGCAAATCAAGGATGCTGTTCTCCTGGGACGAGTAAGAGCCTGCAGCACTCTGTGTTCCCATTTCCACAAGACCTGAGCTTCTGCACTGGACCAGCCTGATCCCACGAGACCATCACCGCAGATGAGACAGGTTCCAAAAGCAGTATTTTGGTACACTTGGTGAATGTGGTGAAGGTGATTTTTTTTTTTTTTTTTTTTGCTACTTTTGATTCTATCCATGAGAAGAATGACTCTCTTCCTCTCTCCTAGTCTCTCATCCACTTTTAGTGACCTTTCATTTAGATGGTGCATAAAAGATACCTTCTGGAATCCCTTTAACGGACTGTGCTTTGTTGTACATGCTTCCAAAGAGATTTTCAAACCCCATCTAGAGCCTTCTCACCATGAACCAGAGTCTGGTGATGCATTTTCAACCTGAGTCCAAAAGACAGTATGCCTACACATCCTAAAACAATTGACTCAAGGAAGAACCTTCCAAATGCCCCCAAAACTGAAGTCACTCACCCAAAAAATTAGTTGCAGGGGACTCACTGTGCTCCAGAAATGCACAGACTAAAGGTGGAAGGTCGATTAGGTAAGTACACAATTAAGACAATGTAATACCTACATAGGCTGAATAGAAGGTGTTAAGGGAGTACTGAGTGAGTGAGTCAGTGTGTATGTGTGTGTAAAACACAGACTTGGCCCTTTTCTCTGGTGCATATGTTATTAATCAGCTCCACTAAAAGAAATACATTGACTCACAAGTTCTACCCAATAATCCCATGGGAGCCTATATCCCACTCATGAACTTCCCTTTTCCTTCTGGGTCCTTTCCCAGATATTCATAACTGGCATTCCATCCCCATCATTGTATCCTTCATATTAAGGTACAAACAATTTTTGGTGTCTCCACATTCCTTAATAGTCATAACTGAGGACGTCTGTGTAGATTCTAGCCACATGTCCCTCCCAACACCATTCCTGGGGCTTGTCTTCCATGAGACCTTCTCTTGGTCACACGGCAGCCCAGATCTGCTGTCTTACCACTACCATTCCCCCAGCACCCAACTCAGAAGCTTCAAGAAGATTCCTACAGTAAGATTTCTACACTAACAGATGGGATCAATTCATATCATGCTCAAGTCACCTTACCGAGGTGTTTTTCTGTTTTTTGGGGTTTTTTATGGACATTGTAGATGGAGCCCATGATAAAGACTCGATAAATATTTGGTGAGTGAAAGAACAAATAAGTCAATTACTATGCTTCTAGATTCTCCTTAGCAGAGAGCTGAGCACATAGTTTTCAACAAATTGTCAACTGATTTCCTTCTGCATTACAAAATTATGAATATATCAATAATTTTTTTTTAAACTAAGTGTCCTTTTTTTCTAGTGATCTAGCTTCTTGGCATTTTTTACTTATCTTCAAGATATTCGGCAGCACCTTTTCAGAAGGAGTACTGAGATCTGTCTCCCAAGTTTGAGATGAGAGCTATAAAAATTTTTAAAAAGAATCTTTAGTCCAGTTCAAGATTCTCAGATAGCTCACTCGGCGCAAGAACCATACTACAGGAGCCCAGTCCCTGTCAAGAATGCAAAAAGGTCCTTCAGTGTGTCACCTGACGGTCACTTCCCTCAGGCACAGGTGCAGCACATCACAAGGTACCCAAAGAATAAGTTCCCAGAGTGCCTCCATATGAAGATCAACTGTCACACATTCTTCACTTCCTTACCTAACAGGCTGAACTGTGTCTCCTCACAATTCATACACTGAAGTACCTTAGAATGTGTATCTGGCCATAGTCTGCAATGCAATTCAGTTAAAGTGAGGCCATTAAAGTGGATCCTAAGCCAATACAACCCGTGTCCTTATAAGAAGAAAGGAGGTTGGAAGAGAGACAGGTACACACAAGGGGGAAAGACCAGGTGAAGACCAAGGAAGAAGATAGCCATCTACAAGCCCCGGAGAGAGGCTCAAGAAAACAAAACAAACAAACAAAAAACAACACTGCCAACACCACCTCAGACTTCTAGCCTCCAGAACTATGCAGAAAATAAATTTGTGTTAAGCCACCAGTGTGTGGTACTCTGTTATGGCTGCTCTACTGAACTAATACATCTCCCACAGAAACCCTCCATCTGAACCTCAAGCGCTCTGCCTGGTTATCTGTATTACGATCACAAGCTGTTAGACACTCACCAATGGGGCAGGAAAATGGTACACCAGTGACCCAGACACGGACATACCCGCCCGCATCAGCTCAATTGCTCCCTGCCCGCCCAGAGCATCGCTGGACAGCGACTCTCCCCAGATCCTGCCCCTCACTCTCTGCCACTCCCCTTTCCTGATTATATCCATAGTGTAACGTGCAACCTGTCATTATCTTGTTTATTGTCTGTCTTCTCTAACAAGAATGGAAGCTCCATCAGGACAGGGGTTCCTCTTTTTATCCCCAGTACCAAGATGTTCATTGAATGAGTCTATGATGTGTAGTTTTTTGAATCCTGTCAGTGGGTACAAGCTCCATTTGTGACACATTAACCCCATCATACCTTCTCTTTTCTTCTTCTTTAATTTAAATTCACAGAGCTTTGCATCCCAACTGAGAAATCTGCAATTGATTTCTGCAAAGGAAGTTGAAGTAGGAGCCAGAACCTCGCTCAAGGTGCATTTGTCTGCCTAAAAGCAACCATTCATGCTATTTTAAATGATGGAGTCTGGGCAAGGTAGGTGAGCAGGATGGGAAACCCATCAGAAGAATGATTTAACATTCAGAGGAGTGTTAAAAATGAAGCATGTGGGGGAAAAAAAATGAAGCATGTGTTATAAATAATAAAGCACACCCAACTGTGCATATTAAGTTGTAATTTGATCTCTGGCTTCTTTTGACGTTGATAAACCTCTCCAAGACTCCTTCCCGGGGTTTCTAACTCCACGAGTCGCTAACCCCTCTCAATGGAATTTCTATATTTTTATTATTATCATTATTAGTACTACTACTAGGTGCCATCAGGTCTGTATTCTGTACATATGAAAAAACAGGGGACAGAATGAACTGGACCATGCCAGATTTTGCTGGAAACGGTGCTGAGCCGATCACAAAGAGACAGTACCTGTACTTGTAAATGAGGCCCCAAGAGGCAGCTGGAGCAAGTGAAGTTTCTGCATTCTGGATTGAATCCGTAAATTCAGGGAAAGGCAAGAGAGCAGTGAAGAGCTCCTGTCAGATGTCAAGCATTCAGGTCCTGGAGCTCCAACTGTCTCCACTCCATGCTGACCCAGAACAACACTCACTCTCCAGGAGCAGCTGCATCCTCCAGGTGGCCAGAGGACGGCCAGAGAGCTGCTCTGCGTAGCAGGGAATGGCATTCTCATCTCCAGGGCAAAACACTGATACCAGCAGAAATGGCCCTTAATTCTTCTTGCCACCTGACTGAGAGGCTTCTCTAGATTTCTCTTTTGAAATCCTGCCTCATTGCCACCTGCTCGTCAGCCATCAAGGCTTCCGGTCCCAGCTAAAGGCCACGACTGGGATCTGATCTGGGCAGGGCATCTCAAGGAGCTTGGAGAATAAACATGAGCTCACTCCTGCGTCTATTTACCACATTAGAATTTGGCTCCCAGGTCCCCTCCCCCACCTCCTCTGTATCTGGTTTATTCCCTTGGGGCAGTAGGGCATCTGCTGAAACTACTGAATGTGCTGGGCTGTTCTGCCCCAAAGCACTTAGGGAAATCAGAGGAAAGGAATCTGCACCGCCTAAAAATAGCAATGGAGCATTGATTTTTTTTTTTCTCACTTCTCTCAACACCCTGCTCCCCTCCCCACCAGTCACTTTCACTTCAGCACTTCCCCCCTGAAATCAAGGGAAGGAAGGTGGAAGAAAAGGGGAGGGTCAAGAGTTAAAGTGGGAAAGGAAGAGCAAGAGCAGAGAAGGGAAGGGGACAGAGACACGCAACTGGGAACAGCAATCACCGACAGGACAAAACCCAAATTTCATATCACTCAGGCCAGCTGGGGGCGGCTGCTCACCCCACGGTGTCTCCTGACCCTCATGAGAGGGTCAAAGCAGGCAGAGCATCTGAAATGGACATCCCAGATGTTCAAGGTCAGTCTGCACCCAGCATGCCACAACAGCAAGAAAAGCACTCACTCGTTCACCAAAAAAAGGGTATGGACATACACACGCACAGGACTCCTAACAAGACTATCCCCGAGGGATGAGGTGCAAGTTAGCAAGAGATATTCTGACTTTTGACTTGAGATCTTTTTATTAAAAGCATTAGGGTCATAAGCAGTTTTTATTTCCTTTGGCGTTTTCTAAATTTTCCATAAGAATCACGTGCTTATGTAATTTTTAAATTAAAAAAAAAATGCTTTCATAGGAAAGAGGCTTTCTCAGGCATGATCATACTTAATATTCTCAACAGCCCAGTGAGGTGAACAAGGCAGACATGACTGAGGATTCAGGGTCCCTGGGACTTGGGTTATGATCCCTTTCCACCCACCTACCAGAGGTGAAATCTAAGCAAGCGACGTGATCCACCCCACAGACATAATTGGATAATAAAACCTGATATGCCAGGTTCCTAGGAGAATTATAGCAAATACAACATATTAACCCTTATAATAATGCTTGGTACATGATAAGCACCCAGTAATTAGAAGTTACCATCATTATAATTTTTTTTTAAGATTTTATTTATTTACCTGACAGAGAGAGAGAGAGAGAGATCACAAGTAGGCAGAGAGGCAGGCAGAGAGAGAGAGGGAAGCAAGCTACCCACTGAGCAGAGAGCCCAATGAGGGGCTCGATTCCAGGACCCTGAGATCATGACCTGAGCCAAAGGCAGAGGCTGTAACCCACTGAGCCACCCAGGCGCCCCTATAATAGTAATTATTATTAAAGAAGTAAGGACCATACAGCAACACAGCTAACAGCAGCCTAGGCCAAAGCCAGAAGTAAGTCCATTTAACCCACATTCCAAGGGATTAAACAGGACTGTCCACATCACCCACACTCGAGAGTGTCGGACTGGAACACTTTCAGAACCTTCTCTACAATCAGCCTCAGAGAGAAAAACCTCTGTGAAATGTGTACAGCAGGGGACAGGGCTTTACCCGGCCCTGGATGCTTCCCAAATTCAACCTACCAATATCTGGGGGCAAAAAATGCTACCAAAATGATGCTTGGAAGAAATACTCTCTGTGCCTGGTGGGCACGGCCAGAGACAAAGTTTTGAAGGAAAAATTAAAGTTTATGTGGATAAACCTAAAACCGACCTCCTCTTGCAGATTTTGAAAACGAATTTTTAGTTGCCCACATAGGGAGACAACAACAAAAAAAGAAGTCTGAATACTCCTCAAGCCTCTTCTCTGAACCAGTCAAAGCTATTCCAAAATGTACCAGTATTCCAATGCACTTTAGGGCCTCCCTCATCACTTTTACTGGAAACAAAATGATTGAGTTTCCATCTCTTTCAACATCCCTTACACCATTTAGGTTGAAGCCTGAACCATATTTCAGGTTCTCTCTAGGTGTTTCTGTTACGGCCTAGAAAGGCCTAGAAAGAGGAGTCGCTTCGATTCCATCTGAAACAGGCCATGAGGCATCACAGAGGCCCAGAGCCCATGGGTGGGGAGGTATAGTCTGGCCACATGGGGGGCAAATACCACCCAGCAGTCTCGTCCACTGCTGCCAGGGACAACCCCCGATCTTTGTCCGGTGCTGGGCACTCTCAAAGTGCCTTCTGGTACACTCGTCCGCCAGCCTCTCAATGATCTAGTAAAAAACAAACATTATTAGCCTCATTTTTTAGCCCTAGAAACTCTAGTCTCAGCAGACAGAAGGGATGGTCTCGAGGCCATAAGACGAGGAAGGAAAAACACAGCTCGCACCCCGTATCCGGCCCCCTGTCCACTACACGTCAGATGCCACTTGCACCTCTCACTCCAAAAGGAAGCGCCTCCCATCCCATCTCTCTGCTGTCCTGGCCGTGTGCCTCGACATTCTCCCCTCCGAGCAGACTAATGCTCAGACCACAGCAAGCAAGGACTGCACAGTCACCCCAGTGCTCGCTGGGGTCCTGATAATGTTGACAAAGTCCTTGGCAGGCCTTCTATTTCTGTGATCACGGCACCGTAGCCCGAACAAGGGCGGCTGGTGCTGATGTCTGCCGCGAAAATGTGCTAACGGTGTACATGTGCGTTTATATTCCAAGCACAGAGGATGAAATAATTCTGCACTGTGTCCATTGTGCGCTGTTAAGGCCTACGGTTGCTTTGCAAGCAAAACAGTAGATCTTTCATTTGCCCGTGACATTCCACAAAGTGCTTATAATTCAGCGTTAGCTGATCAGCCATCCAATCTCCCACTCTGGGGAATGTGTCAACCATCAAAAGGAGTGGAGGAGGTGTGCTGCATCGTAATGGCTTTCGTTTCATCAGACTTACTTTCTTAAGGGCATTTAATCAATGAGGACAAGTAGTAGGCAGATTTTTAAATAAATGTGTCAGTTTCGGTTAATCCACAGCACGGCTGAAATGTATTTGTTTATGCGACTCCCAAATATGTCTCTCTGTGGCTCAGCAGAATTGATAATCTGTAAACCAAAACACGTTACAAGTAGTTTTAAACTATCGCCCCCGAGGAACAGCTTTATTTGACCTGCCACAGTGCGAGATGTCCCCAAGTTTCAGGGACAAGGGGGGTGAATGTCAGCCCCACACAGCATTCTTGAGTCCACGGCCATTTCCACATACGACAAAGCTTCTGATTCTTTCATTTTCCTTTCTTTCATTCACCAGGTGAATAATGAACTAAAAAAATTTAAAAATTAAAAAATGCATTTGGGAGCCAGCCAAAGGAGCCGGCCAAAGGATGGTGAGATGGGAAGCAAGGAAGACTACAAGAATTTTAATTTATTCTTGGGGCTATTCTTAAATGCAGGAGTGACTAAGAATTAAAAGGAGACTGGGATGCTACTGATGAAGCGTGCATCACTCCGCAATGATTATACCCAGAGACCGGCTTCTGTTTATTCTCTCTGCTTTTTGCATCCTTAATGTGGCCCAGACAAACAGAGGAGCTGTAATTGCATCAACTCCGGGCCCATGTCAAATAGAAATTTCTTTTGCCATCCATTATCAGCTATCTGAACTGTCAAAATATGATTGTCACATCTGCAGGGAGGGTATTGGCCGGCCTGGGATGAGAATGCAGTTGCGGTATTTTACATTGATTTTCTTAATGCTGGCCGTAAGTGTGCCTGTGTGCAGACTCGGGCATCTTTTCAGCTCTTTCAACAAAGCCTGAACTGTACTGACATTTTTCCCCCAGGCAGCAGTGTCCATTCAGAGGAGGAACTCTGCTGAGGCTTTTGTTGGAAACCCTTAAATCTATCTATATCTATCTATCTTTCTTTTTCTCTTTCTTTCTTTTTCTTCTTTCCTTCCTTCCTTTTTTTTTCCCTTTTTTTAAACATAGAGTGTTTCCCAAATATGACTGAGACTGTAGGATCCTTCAACACTGTAGCTAACAAAAGTTATCAATATTCTGTGGGCTTCAGAGCAAGAATCTATTTAATGGTTGCAAGAATTATTTCTCAGGCACAGCCTTAACTACAGCTTTTTAAAGAGAGAAAAGGGTATCCAGATCAGTGTGTGTGTGACATTGCAGAGGACACTCGAGACTGATAAAAGCTCACTGTATTATGTCTCTTCCCCCCATTTCTTTACGGACAGCCACGGAGAAGCTGGCTTTCTTGAACTTGGGAAGTCATTAAGCTGCCAGCACTTGTGAATGAACATCAGAAGAAAAGATGCTGCTCTTCATTTCATCTTATATTATGGAAAATAGTGACATTTAAATAATGATGCATAATCTCTCCGCAGGCCTGGTGAGGGCTGCCTCGGCTCCCACGGGGTGCCAGGACCTCGGAGCTTCCCGGACGCTTGGGAAGAGGACCCCAGCCCGAAGCGCACCTAGAAACATACATAATGGGCAACTGACAATGGAATCAAGTCAGGATGGATAGTCATAGGCAGCTTGTAGTACAATTCAGCTCTCCATTCTGAGACAAATTAAATTCGTTCTGGTGCATCCTGGTGGTAATGTACAATTAGCTTCTAGAAACAGGAATGTAGTTTCCTATCATACAGGAGCCTTCGGAAATTTCCAGGATAACCTCCCCTGTCCCCTTGCACGTCATCCTTAAGTGTCTATCTCCAAAGTCACATAAATCAAACCATTTGGTAAACTGTATGGTAACCTTTTTAAATATAGCTCCCTGTTAGCATTAACATCATTATATCCCATTGTGATGAAAATGGACTTTCTGTATCCAGTGATAATTCTGCATGCAATTATCCAGGCTTTTTTCAGACTCTAGAGAAATCTCAGCTAATTGCTTTGGGACTTTTCCTACATTTCCATAAATTCTTTGTTAATTTTTCATGAGAAACTGTTATTGCAGTCGGCCCTTAAAGTTGCCATTGTATTCAATAATGTAAAGAAGTCATTATAAAAACGGAGGAGTTGCTGATGTCTCTGCCTGAGCTAGGCTTCTTTTGATCCCTGTATATTCTCAGGTGAGGTAGGTTCTTTCTTTCTTTCTTTCTTTCTTTCTTTCTTTCTTTCTTTCTTTCTTTCTTTCTTTCTTTCTTTCTTTCGGCTACAAGCGTTTCTTCATCTGAGTTTACTCAAAGGCGATCTAAAAGAGGTTGTTCTCTGCAGTGCACGACCTTGTCATTATAGGACATGAATTGAGTTTGCTTTATCTGACAGTTGGCTCTGGAATTGCTTTTATACCTACTCATCAACCCCAGAGACAAAGAACTCTGTTTTAAGTGATAGAGGAGCAACCGAATGAGCCGAGTTTCCCAGGGAATGCTCTGAAATTACCTTAGATGTTACATTTGATTTATTGATTGCTTCAAACTCAGAGTCACAATTTCTGCGGCTTCCAATAAGCAGTACCTAAGGACACCCCAAACACATCGCAGAGATTTTCAGGGTTTTTTCAGCCTGACTGTCTCCTCTGAGCATCCCTGGGTACCAGAGCACTCTCTCTGATACCATGAATGCAACATGGGGACACCAACCAGGTGCCCCAAACACCAGCAAAATGAGAACATGAAAAGCTAAGATGCAGGAAGCCAGAAAGAAAAGTTTAGCTTTGGGTAATTTATCAAAAGCCATCCAAAAAACCAAAATGAAGCCCTTTTAATTCCAAAATACATGCAAGGTTGGTGTTGTAGAGTTTTGCACCCAATTTTTATTGCAAATTGCTTTGGATATAGTTAAAAACTCATCGATGTATACTCAAGATTTGTGCAGATCACAATATGAATGCTGTACCTCAATAAAAAGGGAATTGGGGCGCCTGGGTGGCTCAGTTGGTTGGGCAACTGCCTTCGGCTCAGGTCATGATCCCGGAGTCCCGGGATCAAGTCCCGCATCGGGCTCCCAGCTCCACAGGGAGTCTGCTTCTCCCTCTGACCTTCTCCCTCTGACCTTCTCCCTCTCATGCTCTCTCTCTCTCAAATAAATAAATAAAATCTTTTAAAAAAATAATAAAAAGGGAATTGGACAAGATCCCTCTTCAAAAGAAGTTAAAGGACAAACAAATTATCACCTCGTCACATTCATGGGCCGTGAAAGCCGAGGTCTTCATGGGAAGGCAGCAAGCATCAGGGAAGTAAGTGACTGTGTGCCTCTCTCAGCCCACCTTGAATTCCAGGTTGGAGGCTCTGGGTGGCTGACTTCTAAGAAAAGCTCCCGCCTTCCCTGCATTCCATAAACTCTTCTTGAACGTTATGAAAAGGAACCTGGCTATCTTTAAGGCAAACCAGAGAGTGGCTAGACTACACCTTTTATTTTGGCACTCCTGTGGTGAGCATAGCCCCTGGCCCTCCCAGATGGTGCCTGAGGTCTGAGCTTCCACACTGTGTGCTAACTCTCCTTGCCATGGGCTCTAGGTTTTCCTCACATGGTGTGGGAAGCCCCCGTGAGAAAACTGTCCATTTGCCAACATGCTCATTTATCAGCAAGTAATCAAGCGCCAAAACCCACTGTGAGTCATTCAAACCATCTCAGGGAATGGGAAACAGAATCAAGGAACTTGTAAAATTAAACTTAACTAGGAAGCACCTGGGTGACTCAGTGGGTTAAGTGTCTGCCTTCGGCTCAGGTCATGATTCTGGGGTTGGGATCGAGCCACGAGTTGGGCTCCCCACTCAGCAGGGAGCCTGCTTCTCCCTCTGCCTCCTCCCTACTGCTTTTGCTCTGTGTCTCCCTCTCAAATCCATAAGATCTTTTTTAAAAAAAAAATAAACTTAACATTAAATAAAACTAAACTTGCTGCCTTTCAAAGTCATAAAAAGAAAGTTCTCAAAGGCAGACTGATGTCTCTCAGGAGCCTGACTGGGGGTGACTATTTATCTTAGGAGGCAGTTCTGAGGTAAATAGCTAAATACATACTGAGTGGACCCTAAAAGAGCAGTGGCATTTGGAACATCCCTAGTGGGTTCTCAGGGTATCTGAGCATCCAATTTAGTACTGAGGAACCCTAAACACTGTACTTCCTCTCTTGCGTGGAGACTTTCATGCTGCTACTGAAGATGTTCTAGCCTTTCCTGACGGCCAAGGCACAGACAGCACTTCAACTAAGCTTCCTTCCAAATTATAACTTGTGACTCAGTCCTCTCTTAGCTTCTAGTCATACTGGCATTTTAACTCATTCCAAGAGCTTTGTTAACTTTTTCTTTCAGGAATGGCTGCCTTGGCTGCATAAACAGACTTCCACCATATAACACAACGATGAGAGCACTCACTATGTCATCTAAGGATGTGACCTCAAAGAGCAAAGCCAGGCTCTGAGGAAGTCACTATTCATAGGGATTTATATTCGAAAATCCAAAACTAGATGAGTTTGGAAGTGCTGTAAGTCAAAAATAAGGAAAGGTGGTTACTGAACACTAAATTTTTTTTCCCCCTAACAACAAAATTCATATGGAGCACTTGCTTGCCCATCAGCATTCCCTAATGTAATCCTCCAAACAAGAGGACTTAAGAAGCATAATCCCACTCAATTCCCTTCAAGGGGGACGAAGAGGTGCAGATCTTAGGGAAGACCCTGACCAGCAAGAACATGACCCTCAAGGTCAAACCCAAGGACACCATCGAGAAGGTCAAAGCCAAAACCCAAGACAAGGAGGGAATCCCACCTGATTGGCAGCCCCTCATTTTTGCAGGCAAACTGTAGAGCGATGGTCAAATTCCCCCAGCTAACAACATCCCAGAGTCCAGTGTGACCTTGGACTTTGCCTGAGGGAGGACATCATGGCCCCTTCCCACCATCAGGTCAGCCAGAAATACAACTGCAACAAAATGATCAAGTATTAGGTTCCCCTGCAACCTCATGCTGTCAGCACCACTAGTAGTCCCACCAACAGCCTGAGCCCCAAGAAGTTCAAATAAGGCCACTCTACTCCCTCCTGCTTCCCCTGTGGGACAACCTCCTCCTGAATCCCATGGCCCTGGGGCCTCAAAGAAGGAAGAGGAGGAAGAAGAGAAGAGAGGAGACAGCAGCAGCAGCATCTTTATCTTACAGGTAAAGCATCTGAGGCTCAGTGAGATCAAAGAAATTGCCCAAGAAAATGCGGGGAGTAACAGAATCAAGATTCTAAGGCCTCTTTGCAAAACCCCCTTTATTTCTACCATGCCATGTTCAAGATCAGCTCTTTTGTGCACTTGTGATCTACAGCCGTGTCCCATGCTGGAAGAATTGCCCACACGCTTCTCAGGACTTCCGCAGTATTCTAAAGCTTCTTCTGGGGTCTCTGTAATATTTCACCACAGTGTTTGTGTACTTGTCTGAAAGACAGTTATGTGCTTGAGGACAGGTGTCTTGCCCTGTTCATGTGACATACCAGGTACAGGGGCACATTTATTACAAGTTAATATGAATGCTCAATAAGCACATGTAGAGACGGGAGTGCTTCACTAAGAAAGGCAAATCAAAGCAACAATGAAATGTTACTTGCTTAGCTCCCAGATTGGTCAATGAGAGAGTATTTTTTAACACTGTGTTTTCCAGAATGGGGGGAGGTGGGGGAGGTGCAAACAAGGACTCTCAGATTTTGTTCACTAGTATAAAACTTAACACCATTTGGAACAGTTTTGGGGCAACAGCCACCAAAATGTGAAGTGTACCCTCATCTTCTAGACATTTGTCCTTCAGACATACCCACAAAGGCAAATAAACAGAAGCTTATGAGAACGTGTATCATAATTTTGTTTGTAATGGAGGAAAAAAAAGAAAATGTATTTAATGTTTTTAAAAGGAAATTTTCAATTATGTGATACATTCATGTATCAGAATATCATACATCTGAAGGAGCTGCAACTGCTTAAAAAAAAAAAAAGCTGATCTTTGTATATTGCAGCAGAAAGAAACCCACATGTTTGGAAATCTCTAAACAGTGATGCAAGAAAACTGGGGGCGGTGTTTGCCTCTGGGGAGTGGGGAGACCAGGGGACTGCACAACTTTTCCTTTTCATCTTAAATTCACCACTATGTGAATGATCTCACCACCATCACATATTTTTTTCATAATAATTATGCAGAACTATGTGGAATTCAATGAATAACGTTATTTTTTTAAGTCAGTAAAACATCTGGCTCCCTCAAGCTCTGTCCACTCTCCCGCTAAGTTAAGGGGAGCAAAACATTCCCAATTAGGGTGACCAGCTCCCTGTGCTTTGAGCACTGGGGGTCCCCAACCCCAAGGAACTCTTCAGGTCCCCAGCAAACGCAGACAGACGGACGTCACCTTCTAAAGTGCTAACTTGCCTGATAGTCACCTGCTTTCCCCCCAAGATCTGGCTTCACCAAAGCTAATTCAGGCTCTTCTCCAGGCTCTTCCCCAAGTCAGGCCTGGCCCAGTTGGGCGCCATCCAGTCAAGTGACCTTTCCCTGGGGGTGGGCAGGCTTTTCTGAAGCCAAGCATGGTGCCCCAGGCCTCGTTTGCATGTCAACACTGATGGTGCTGTGGGGCTGATCTTGGTGCTGTGGGAACAAACTAGCAAGGTTTGTCCTGGCCTGAGAAGGCACGCTCTGCTTTGCTCTGCTTTGCTCTGCTGTCACCTTGGATGGTGAGCGTTAGGTGGACAGTGCCTTGAAGAGTTTGAAGAAAAACCACCCCTGCCCAAACAAGACAATCTAGACTCTCCAGTCGGGGAGAGAATGATAAAGACATTGGACACGGGCCTATGGGGAGACTGAAAGGGAATTCACTTCTCCTTAAAAGTGGCCACCAAATTCAGTGGAGAACGGCTCTGTTTCGACTGGGGTTCTTTTGCCAGCCCCTCCCAAGCCTTGCTGTCCTGCTCGCTGGCTTGTCCGGTCGGCAACCAGAAAGTGCCTCCTGCTCCATCTGGCCAGGTCTGGCCTTCCTGGCTCAAGGCCCACGTGTCATCCCATCCCCCAACATCGGCTGGCATTCACTACAGACAAGCGGCCCTTTGACAATCCACTCGAGCTTCCAGCATTCCGGTGCCTCCGGGAGGGCGCAGGAAGGGGGAGGGAGGGAGAAGAGGACAATGTTTAGGCTATTCCAACAGCCATCATACAGCCCTTCCCTGCAACAGCACCTCCCAGGAAAGTGAAGCGGCCAAAGCCAAGAGTACCAACAGTTCCCACTTGCTCAGGGTTCTGCAGCGTCTCTAAAAACATCTTTGGCTCCTGCAGGATAGAAATGAAGTGTCCCATATGCCCGTGTTGTTCTTCCTGATTCCCACTCCTCTCTCATTGGAACAGGAATGTTTCCACGTCCCGGTGCAAAAATCACACTTAACTTAAAGATACCGTGCGCCGTGTCAGGCGGACAGGCTGTCATGACTTAGCAGCCACAGTTTACTAGGGATGCGGTCCTGTTGTTTTTATTAAAGGGGTTGTCAGGATCTGGAATTCACACATCATTAACTGCTTCATTAGGACAGCAGCCCTGTGGGTCCTCGAGTCACAGCAGTTTCAAGACCAGGCAAGTCAACGCTCTCCTTGCTGGAGCCAGGAAGGCAGCCCCCTGTCCAGCAGCAGTGTCTCCAAAAGCATTGTTTTCTAGGAAATCTCTTTTGCTAACTCTGGAGCATAAATGTGTAAAACATATTCACTTAAAACTGATTTAAGTTAAAAGCATTACTTTGCAATGAGCTGTGCGCCCTCCCACGCCATCCATCAAATTCCAGCCGTCACAGGCCGCAGTGTGGAGATGCTTAAGCATTTTCATATGCCAGAGCCTTTTTACTGAAAGAAAAAGCAAGACCATGAAACACACAGGAGGGAAAACATCCAACAATCTGTACTCAGACCCTGACACTGGTTTTCTGGTTTCAGTGGAGCCCAATCCTACACGTTTTCCCAGCAGCCCTCAACCGATCCTGAAACGCAATATGGGGGCTCTGGTTTCCCCGTGAAATCACACACTTGGTCTGTTTCCTCAAAATAAATGGGTCATATGAAACCAGCCCCAGACTAGGCTCAGATCAAGCAGAGCAGGAACTCCAGACCTCTGTGGACCAGCCAGCACAGCCCACGTATAGACCATTTTTCAAACTCAGGCCTGTCTGTTTCCTCAGATCTTTTCCAGTTGGCTCTATAAATTGGGATTCCTCTGAAGTTTTTGCTTGAAGAAAGCATTCTGAGACTCAGGTAAGTGGGAGACACTGGGACATACTGTGACCGGACTTCCTTAAATGTTTTGGGCCTCATTACGACCTTTCTTGCTGCTTTTTTCCTCAGAGCTCTGCTAGATAATTGGCTAAGTACACTGTGCTGTAACAGAGCTTACACATACGGGATGACAACAGACCGAATTGATACTTGCGGGATCCATTTGCATTTTCACTCAAGTCTTCAAGCTCCTAATGATAAAGAGTTAAGGATGAAGTTCTGATTCCATGACCCGGCTACCTGGTCAATGTTTTTGCCAGAACAAAGGGACAGGACAGACACCTGCCCAGTGCTTAAAATCAGACCACCTTAGCAATTGGCTCAACAATATTTCTTCAGCTGTGGTGCCCAGACCAGGTACATCAGCATCACCCACGAATCTGCTAGAAATGCAAATTCTCAGGCCCCACCACTACCCACTAAATCGGAAATTCTGAGATTGGGACCCCATAATCCGTTTTAGCCAGCACTCTAGGCGATTTTGATACATGCAAAAATCTGAGAACCCCTGACCTAGACTAGCACTCTAAGTGGGAGCGTCTGTCTGAAGCAGAGCCTGAGGTGGGGATTCTGATGAAAGATTAAAGACATGCTCTCAGGAGGAACTTGTTAAAAGGGAGGGGAGTGAGATGAGGAAGAGGGAGAAGCCAGGAAAGCCTGTAGACTCCAGAGGAAGTCTACCCTTGGCTAGATTCACAGAAACAGGCTCTGGAACATGATCCACGGAGCAGAGTTAACACCCCTCTGGGCAAGGGGCTGAGCTCTGTTTTACCATTTGCTTAGTCACTGGCTGTGGGGAAGACGGTGGCTTCCCCTTTGCTGATAACAGTCCTCTAGAGAAGGGGAAGCTGGTTGTCACTAGAAGCCAACAGTCTAGCTAGAGAATGGGGGGTCTGCATGAGACACCAAGAGTCATCTACCAATACCACCAATGTATACAATCAGCCTCAGAAACGACCAAGCTCCACGACTTTCACTGTGGATCAGATGGAGAAGAACTTGGCCTCCTCACTCTCAGTAGCCAAGACCAGAGTGGGCCTGCAAATAGGAAGCAAGAAAGACCTTACACTTGGTCCAGCCCTGAAGAGCCACCAGAAACCCCATGCACCTCAGTCAGCATAAGTAATACTAACACTAAAATCAAGTCAGTTGGAACACGAAGGCAGGAGCCTCTAGGTTATGTCAGAGGATCAGAGGATCACTGCCTCCATACAGAGCAGTTTTGAGGATCCCAAATAAGGGTACTCTGGTATCCCTTGGGGTATGTATTCCTTCCACTGTTGTTCTGATCTTGGCGAAGTTATAGATCACCATGTCTGTTGTCTGCAAGACAAGGTGTGGGCATGTCACCCAGTCCGGATTACTGGTTGCTTTCCTTGGAATTAAAATCTAGATCAGAGGCATGGACCATGGTGAGAGGATATTTATAGCAGTGAACGAAACTTGAAGCCAGCCTTCATCAGTTTTTGCTACCAAGGCCTCAGAGGGGCTCTGTGAATGGAATTATTCAGCATTCCTTTAGATCCTTCCAGCTCCATATTGTGCCAATAAATTCTCTTGTGCTTGAGTCAGAGTTGAATTTGTTTCTTGCAACCAAAGAACCCTGACATGGGTTCCTCAAATCCTGGGAGTTTGAAGGCCATTTAGAAATATACGTATATGGTTTCTACTCAGTTATTCAATCTTTTTACACCATTTTTGACCACTTTCAATTTTTCATGCCACCTCAGAACTCAGTGGTGTAAAATAGCCATTTTAATATCCTCATAGGTCTGTGGGTATGGGATGGTTTGGAAGTTCAGCTCAGAAGACCCAAATGCCTGGGTAAAAGGGCAGGGTCACTCAAGAGTTGGAGGCTGGAATCATCCAGAAGCATCTTTTCTGATATGTCAGGGGCCTGAACTTGGATAGCTCAAAGGCTTAATTTAGCAGAGATATCAACTTGATTACCTACATGGCCTTTTCACATACCCTGGGCTTCCTTACAACATGATGGCCTCAGTGTGGCTGAACTTGTTACAGAATATTAGTCAGGACACCAAGGCAATTATCTCAGCCATCAAAATGGAAGCTGCCTTTTATGACTGGGTCTCAGAAATTACACAACCTCAAATCTGAAGCATTCTACTAATTATAAATAAACTTTATGCTAATCCACATTCAAGGGGATAAGACTGAAATCCTACCTCTTCATGGGACAGTCTATGAACTTATTGACATATACCTTAAAACAGCATAAATACGTAAGGTACATAAAATCCATCAGTCCTAAGTGTACAGCTAGATAAAGTTTTACAAATGTATCCGTTCATCCAACACTATCAGAATATTCCAAAAACCCAAGAGGTTTGCCTCATGTCCCTTCCACCACCTCTTTAAGGAGCAATCATTATTCTGACTTCTATGGCCATCAATTCTGCCTATCTATAACTTATGTCTGAATCTTACAATATACTCCTGACTCTGACTTTTTTTTTTTTTTGGCTCAGTATCATGTCTGTGAAATTTATCCATGTTGTATGTATCATTTATTTTTACTCCTGTGTAGTATTCCCCTATAAGCCTATACCACATTGTTTTGTTGATGGACATGTCAATTGTTTCCAGTTTGGGGCAGTTATGAATAAAGCCATTATCCTTACATGCTTGAAAATCCATTTTCACTAAAAAAAAAATGTTAACAAACTGCCTCCATGTTCTAGAGATTATAGATCTTGAAAGTACATAATGCTAAAAGACAACTTTTAAAGGCATTTCTACCACACTGTTTAAAAAGGAATACATGCATTTCAAGTAAGACCTGTGTCTGTGACTTTATTCCTACTAATAACATATAGGGTCACAGAGATGCATGGACCCCATTCCAACAACCTGTGCTCCCTGCCCCTACCCTCAAGGGTATGTGGCTCCCAGATCAGGAATAACTGCCATAGGGGATTCACCTTTGGGATCTTCTAAGTAAGAAATGTGCTAACATGTGGATGCCCATCTTCATGGTTCTAGGGTCACAAGCTCTCACTATCATACCAGAAAGCAGAGTTTGTACTCACGACCATTCTGTTAAGCTTTCTCACTCCCTGATGAATACAAGTTTCTACTCTAGTGGGTCCTGTAAGCCCACACTCTTCCCTGCTTGGGGAAGGGAAGAGCTTCCCTTCTGTTCCCTACAACAGAGTTGTACTTGGCGAAAATGGCAACTTGTATAATTAGGATAATGAGACGGGCTTTCATTTTGAATGAAACTGGAACATAATACATTTGAGCCGAAGTAAATCAAATTAGGAATAAATAAAATCCAAATCCATAGGAATCCATGTTGGAATTATTTTCTTAGAATGACTTTCCAGCTTTCAGAAAGACTCTTGGAGTCATCTGACGACATCTTCCTCCATGCTACCTCCTCCTGAGGTTAAATCCCACCGAACTGGTGGGGTCGAAGTTGAGTTTTCTGGGCTCTTAACTCTGAAATTTCCCCCCACCCTTCCATTTCTTACTGTCTTTCAGGCAGTCCCTTTCACCCAGGGACCAAAAAAAAGCTGTAGGAATGATCCCTGGTCACATCTCCTCAGGTTTTGCTCCATCGCTGCAATAGTGGTATGCAAAGGAGATCTCAGGAAAACTGTGTATCATATTTTATGGGATGGCACACAAAGAATGCTAAAGAAGATGGACGATGTTGTATTGTATACTTTGATATTAACCTAAGAGCACCAGGAAGAACTTAATTGATTGATGATATGCCAAAGATCCATTTGAATTGTGCTAAGCTCATTCATTTCAGTTTTGCTGACAATTTAAACACCATATTTGTTAGCATAAAGCCAGTCTCCGGGTAAATGTACTGTCAGCAGTGATATTGTACAGTCTTTTGAGGTGAGATGTGATGACTTCCATCAATAATTTTTAAAGTAAATAAATCTAAATTGAAAAATTTTAAAACCTTCCCCCTCGGCTCCTATCGGCACGTGTAGATGACTGGTCTAGCAATCTCTTTCTCTTCAATCACTGGGTGGCCGGTCAGTGACATCATGTTCTCTGTGAGAACCGTTATTCTGAATATTTTTAAGTCTAGTGACTTCTTAGGGGTGGGGGAACAGGGCTTTAGCCAAGGGGAAAAAAATCTCTTGCTAACAATAAAATGCAGATAACTCCCTCACTTTGACTCTTTTATATATAGGTCAAATTATGATACAGTCTAGCCATAATTCATCAAAATATGCACGCTACCAATTTGCAACTGGGACAAAGCTATCATTAACCTTCATTTACAAACAATGCCTATGTTCCCCCCTGCCTGAATCATCTCAAGTCATTCTATTTTCTTTTCATGAGTTAGCCCTTCATCTTCCAGGATACATTTATGCGATGCAAGCTCTG
>CM053607.1:115077278-115101712 GCA_028646535.1 Procyon lotor | reverse complement strand
CACTCCACCGCCCACCCCATCCTCCTAGATCAGATGCCAAATTTTCCAACGTTTATTTGTAGGGTGATGATTAGCAGGGGGGGAAAGAGGGGTGGAAGCCCCAGCCTGGCGGGGGTGGCTTTTCAACCGGATTTTGGAGAGGGAGGGCATCTCCAGCACGGCTGGTTGTAGGGTTTGATGTTTTCCACCGCACATAATAGAAACCTTGTCTCCAGCTACCTTCAGCCCCAAGGAAATAAATTCTGTTCCATAGTCTGAGGCTGAGAGCGGGGTAAGCTCCAGATGCAGTCCTCCACATCCGTGGGCCTGCTTGTCTAGAATACTCTTTGCTCATCCTCCTCTCTATCTCTCATGTTAATGGCCACGGGAGTTCCACCGGCCCCGTCCAGAGTCATGCACGTTTTTCTGGGTCTCTGTCCTAGGAGGGAAGAGGTCTTTCTCAGACAGCTTGCAGACATCTGCTCAAGTCTCCTTGACCACAGTCAGGGCACATGGTCACTCCTGAACCATCATGGATGAAAGGACAAGATTGCTGTCACTTCCTCGGGTTGAGAAGGATGAGACTCTGCCCCTGGATCATGCATGGGAGAGGTGCCTGATGGCTTAGGGCCAGGCTTCCATTAGGGAAGAGGCTAAAGGAGATGAGGGTTCTGTTGTCTGAGCCCAGTGACCCTTGGTAGATTCTCCTGACATCCTCTGGTTCTCCTGAAGTATGTCTGCATCCAGGATGGGGTCTGGGTGTGAGGCAGGCAGTGGTTGGCACGTAAGCAAAACTCAGGGAGACCTTCGACTCTTACCTGATTCTCCTTTAGAGAATCCCGTGATTGGGCAGAATTCGTGAGGTGAGGTACTCATGTGATGGGCTACACTGAACATCCAAAAACATAGAAAGGAACTCAGAAACGTACCAAGCAGGACTCTACTGGTTGGAAGAAAGATACCAGTCTCCACTGCCACCCCAATATACCAGTCCCTGCTGCGCGTGCGCGCACACGCGCACACACACACACACACACACACAGAGTTACATGCTCTTTTCCCCAGCAGAAGGTCTCTACAGTTTACAGCATATAAGAAATAAGAGGGACCTACCATTTCCCCCAAGCAAGTAGCCCATACTCTGAAAAAAGGAGTTGGGTCCATTCCTTACTGTATTAGAGATACAAGTGGAAGTTGTTGGAGAGCAGGTATTGCCGTAAGGGGACCGGAGTGTTAGGAGGGGCACATGTCAGGCTCTGGAGTACCAAGAGAAAGGACAAATTAGCCCACTGGCAGGGGAGAATCTTACCACAAACAAGGAAGATTCCTTGACGGAAAAGAGAATCCACTCTTTTCACTTGAGGTCATTGACAGAATTATCAAAAGCTTTCGGTTGAGAAAGAGCCTTGAGTGGTTCTCACAAAGTAGTCTTCCTGTCCTGAAGAGTCCCAATGGTGAGGGGGTTGGGGAGAGGGCTTAATCCTCTCGAACTTTGACCTCCTCTGCCCTCTCAGCGATCACAGCGGTTGGTAGGAAGAAGGTAAAGGAGCAGTCCCAATTTCCTGCCCTTCTCTCAGTCTGAGGGCTGAAGCAGGAAAGGCCCCCAGCAGGCAGCTCCAGGAGGCCCTCTGCCCAGTGCCACCGTGAGCTCAGTCACCAGGCCCCTGGGGAGTGGCAGACTGTTAACTCCAGACCTTCCCGGAGGTAGGAAGCTTCATGACTCATTTCTGCCCCTTGCTTGGATTCTGTTGTCGTTACTGAGCAGCAACATTAGAGGCAGAAAAAATGCCACACGGCCAGGGAAGACCCAGAGCCTGTCAGAGGCCAGCCTGAACATGGTTTCTATCTTGAGAGTCCTCTTACTGGAACACAGCAGCTTCTGGAAGCCCCATGTGTCAGTCCAGGGAGCCCAGGCACATAATATGCTCTTACAATTGTATTTCTTTGGTGTTGGTTGTGATCTCTCCTCTTTCATTGATCATTTTATTAATTTAGGTCCTTTTTCTTTTCTTTTGGATAAGTCTGGCCAGGGATTTATCAATCTTATTAATTCTTTCAAAGAACCAGCTCCTAGTTGTGTTGATTTGTTCTATTGTTCTTTTTAGTTTCTATTTCATTGATTTCTGCTCTGGGCTTTAATATTTCTCTTCCCCTGCTGGGTTTAGGCTTTCTTTGCTGTTCTTTCTCCAGCTCCTTTAGGTGTAGGGTTAGGTTGTATACTTGAGACTTCCTTGTTTCTTGAGAAAGGCTTGGATTGCTATATACTTTTCTCTCAGGACTGCCTTTGCTGGGTCCCAAAGATTTTGAACAGTTATGTTTTCATTTTCATTTGTTTCTGTGAATTTTTCAAAATTCTTCTTTAATTTCCTGGTTGACCCATTCATTCTTTAGTAGGATGCTCTTTAGCTTCCATGTATTTGAGTTCTTTCCAACTTTCCTCTTGTGATTGAGTTCTAGTTTCATGGCACTGTGGTCTGAAAATAGGCAGGGAATGATCCGAATCTTTTGGTACCAATTGAGACCGATTTGTGACCCAGGATGTGATGTATTCTGGAGAATGTTCTATGTGCACTAGTGAAGAATGTGTATTCTGTTGCTTTGGAATGTTCTGAATATATCTGTGATGTCCATCTGGTCAGTGTGTCATTTAAAGCCTTTATTTCCTTGTTGATCTTTTGCTTAGATGATCTGTCCATTTCTGTGAGAGGTGGATTTTAAAGTCCCCTATTATTATTGCATTATTGTCAGTGTGTTTCTTTGACTTTGTTATTAATTGGTTTATATAATTGGCTGCTCCCATGTTAGGGGCATAGATATATTAAATTTTTACATCTTCTTGTTGGAGAGACCCCTTAAGTATGATATAGTGTCCTTCTTCATCTCTTCTGATAGTCTTTGGCTTAAAACTCTAATTTATCTGATATAAATATACCCCTGCTTTCTTTTGATGTCCGTTAGCATGGTAAATTGTTTTCTACTTCCTCATTTTAAATTTGGAGGTGTCTTTGCGTCTAAAATGAGTTTCCTGTAGACAGTATATCGATGGGTCTTGGTTTTTTTAATCCATTCTGATACTGATTGGGGCATTTAACCCATTTACATTCAGGGTAACTTTCGGAAGATATGAATTTAGTGCCATTGTATTGCCTGTAAGGTGACTGTTACTATATATTGTCTTTGTTCATTTCTGGTCTGTTAGTTTTAAGCTCTGTCTTTGCTTAAAGGACCTCTTTCAATATTTCCTATAGGGCTGGTTTGGTGTTTGCAAATTCTTTTACTTTTTGTTTGTGCTGGAAACTTTTTATCTCTCCTTCTCTTTTTTTTTTTTTTTTTAGATTTTATTTATTTATTTGACGGAGAGAGAGATCACAAATAGTCAGAGAAGCAGGCAGAGAGAGAGAGAGAGGGAAGCAGGATCCCTGCTGAGCAGAGAGCCTAATAAGGGGCTCGATCCCAGGATGCTGAGATCATGACTGAGCCAAAGGCAGAGGCTTTAACCCATTGAGCCACCCAGGCACCCCTCTCCTCTTTTCAATGACAGCCTAGCCTATATTCTTGGCTGCATATTTTTCTCATTTAGTGCTCTGAATATATCATGCCAGTCCTTTCTGGCCTGGTAGGTCTCTGTGGATAGGTTTGCTGCCAATCCAATATTTCTACCATTGTATGTTACAGAACTCTTGTCCCTAGCTGCTTTTAGGATTTTCTCTTTGTCGCTGAGACTTGTACATTTTACTATTAGATGATGGGGTGTGGACCTATTTTTTTGATTTTGAGGGGGGTTCTCTGTACCTCCTGGATTTTGATGCTTATTCCCTTCAGCAAATTAGGGAAATTCCCTGCTATAATTTGCTCCAATATACTTTCTGCCCCTCTCTCTCTTTCTTTTTCTTTTGGGATCCCAATTGTTCTAATATTGGTTTGTCTAATGATATCACTTATCTCTTGAATTCTCCCCTTGTGGTCCAGTAGTTGTTTGTCTCTCTTTTGCTCAGCTTCTCTACTTTCCATCATTTGGTCTTGTATATCCCCAAGTCTCTCTTCTGCCTCATTTTTCCTAGCAGTGAGAGCCTCCATTTTTTATTGTTCCTCATTAATAGCTTTTTTTATTTCAACTTGGTTAGATTTTAGTTCTTTTATTTCTCCAGAAAGGGATTCTCTAGTATCTTCCATGCTTTTTTTCGAGCCCAGCTAGCATCTTGATAATCGTCATTCTGAACTCTAGTTCTGACATCTTAGTAATGTCTGTATTGATTAGGTCCCTAGCCATCGGTACTGACTCTTGTTCTTTTTTTTGTGGTGAAGTTTTCTGCTTTGTCATTTTATCCAGATTAAAAATAGATGAATGAGAGGACAAAATACCAAAAGGGAAGCAATGACCCCAGAAAAATATATAGTACCCAAATTGGAAGAGACCCAAAACCGGGGGGAAAAGAAAGGAGGAAAAGAGAAAAAAACAAAAACAAAAGAAAAAGAATTGATAAGAAGGTTGAAAAAAGAATAAAAAAGAGTAAAGAATGTGATCAGGCTGGAGACTAGAACAAAGCCATGCACTAGATTTAGGGTATATTTTGATCTGTTAGAAGAAACTGTATCCAAAAATTTTAAAGAAAAAAAATCCTATATATATATATGTATACAAAAAATAAGGCTAAATACAATGAAGGGATAAAATATGACTATAAAGTGAAAATTTTAAAAAATTTTTAAAAAGGTGTTGATAAGATAAAATAGTTAAACATTAAAATAGGAAAGAGGAAAAATTTTAACAATTGAGTAGAAAAAAAATTAAAAAAATTAACTTTGAAAGACTAAGGGATCATGGGAGAAAAGCCATGAATTCTATGTATTGCTTTCTGCTAGCTGTGGAGTTCCGCAGTTCTCAATGACGGGTAAACTTGGTCTTGGCTGGATGTTCTCGCTGATCTTCTGGGGGAGGGGCCGTTCCAGTGATTCTCCAGTGTCTTTGCCTGAGGCGGGATTGCACTGCCCTTGCCGGGGGCGTGGCCAACCAATATGCTGGAGTTCACTCGGGAGCTTTTGTTCCCTCACCGCTTTCCGTAGAGCTTTGGAGGACAAGAATAAAAATGGCGGCTTCCCAATCTCCCTCCGGCCTGCAGGAGCCGAGCGCTTGGGGCCCCGCTTCTCAGCGAGCCCTCAGAGAAAAGCGGTCAGTCCCTCCCGTCTCCCTGGTCTCCGGCCGCACTCCGAGCTCACCCCGCCTGTGACCGAGCCTTTCTGTCTCTGGCGAGGGGCCCCGTCTGGAGTCTCCAAACCCAGCAGATTTCTGCCGCGCGCTCCCGCGCTGCTCCTCCCTGAGAAGGAAGGTGAGTCTCCCTGGATGTGCTGCTGCTTGGGTCTCTGCTCCAAGAGCAGTGACGTGACTGTGCCTCAGATCATGGTTTAAGGTAACCCTGAGCCCAGAGTCCCTCTTCTGCTCCGTCTTTATGGCCCGCTTTCCCACGCTGATACCTGGGAGCTCTGCCACACTCAGACACACCTGGTCTTTCTGTGACCCTGCGGGTCCTGAGACCACGTGAGGGCTCGCGAGGGCTCCAACCCCCACTTAGCCTCTGGAGTGACATCCCTCAGCGGAGCAGACTCTAAAAGCTCGGATTTTATGCTCCGCTGCTCTAACACTTGCTGGGAGCCGGCCCCTCCCCCTGCAGTCTGTCTTCCCCTGGGTTGCCTCAGATTCACTTCTCTGCCTGTCTTACCTTCCGGAAAGTGGTCGCCTTTCTGTTCTTAGAATTGCTTCTCTTCTTCTCTTCCATCTCCTGTCGAGTTTGTAGCTGTTCAGAAAGGTTTGATAACTATCTAGCTGAACTCCTGGGACCTAATGATATTTAGATCTTCTACTCCTCCACCATCTTGCTCCTTCCTTCTGGCCCATAATCTCTTAGCCCTACTTCTTTTGGTGCAACTGTCCCTTTCTCCTACTTCTGTTGACAGACAGACTGGTGCTGCCTTGGTAGCTTCCAGGCTGTTGTTATTAAGTACAGCTTGGGATGCTTAGGGAGTGCCCTCTGGTTCATTTCTCAGCATCATTTAACTGCCTCAGCCTTTCACTTTGCACTCCAAATTCCTATGCCAGGTATAATGGATTTCCGTCCCTGTCATAACCTCGTGTGGCTGGCCAGATTTGGGAGAGGTGGGACAGAATCCTAGAACTCATGACTATCCTTCCTAGAAGACTCAGTACGGCAGCTTCTCCAAGAGCAGTGGGGGTGAGTGGGTGGCATTTCTCCTGTACCCTGACATGACATTCCCTTAGTCATTCAGCACATATTTATTGAGTGCCTGTTTTAGACTAAAAGCTGTTCTGGATGCTGAAGAAAGAACACTAAAGAAAAGATGCCCAACTCCGCCCTCGTGGAGTTTACGTTCTCCTGGGAGAAAGTGACCACAAAGAACCATGCAAGCAAATATATACCATGTCAGGGAGTAGTTGAGCCATGTAGAGACAGGCAACGTAGAGCCAGGAGGATAGGGAGCACCTCACATGTAGAAGAGGAAATTCCAATTTTTTGGTATTCTAGACTCCTAATTAAAGCTCCTAAAGCCCTTGGTACTGCCGGGGCTCCTGAGTGGCTCACTTGGTTTAGCATCTGAGTCTTGATTTCCGCTTAGGGTGTGAGATCAAATACTGTGTGGGGCTCTGCGCTCAGTGGCGTCTGCTTGAGGATTCCCTCTCTCCTTCTCCCTCTGTCCCTCCTCCACTCCAAATCTTTAAAACAAACAAATGAACAAACAAACAAAACCCTTGGATCCAGCGAAGTGATAGGAGTGCATTTTGTTACTCATAAGGCACCCCTTCAGCCATACCCAAATGTATGGTAATGAGGTGACTCTTGGCAGACCTCTCCAAAGCGTGGTTTGGGGGCTGGTTGCAGAGGAGGCAACCATGTGATGAGAGGCTTGGAACTTTTAGAGGGACAGGGACTGGAGATGGAGTCACTGATGGCCAAGGACTTAGATAGAAGCATGACTATGCAATGAAATTTTGATAAAAACTTATCCTGATGATAAAATAATCGTAATCCTAAGTTCTAGTAGTTGTTCTAACAAATTATCAAAACTGAGGGGCACCATGGGAACCCCAGATTTATTGTTGGCTCTGCACAGGTGCAGGTAGCCTGGGGACCCATTTGTGTCTGGCATCTGAAGAGGGGACAGTCTTCATTTCAGAGACTGAATTCTTAACCTGTTGGGTCTGTGCTCACACAGGACAGTGTCAGAATTGCATTGACTCATAGGACACCTCTCTCACTTGGTGTCGGAGAACTGGAGAATTGTTGCTGGAAAGTAATGTCATTTTATAGAGAGGGGTTCAGGAAACAGCTGAAGCAGTTGAGGGAACATGTCATATAGATGTCTGGAAAAATAGTGTTTCAGACAGAGGGAAGAGCAAGTGCAAAGGTCCTGAGGTAGGAATGTGTTTGGACCATTTAAGGGAGAAGAAGAAGAACGTGGCTAGAGCACGGGTGCGGGCAGATTCCATTGGTCAATAAGGTGTGTTTTGACACAGCCTTACCAAGGAAGCCTCGAAGGACCCAGCCAGGCAAGCTGTCCCATAGAGGTGGGACAGAAAGCTTACAGATTGAAGATATAGAAATCATACGGTTAACCAAAGCAATGTAACCTCAATCGTAGAGTTTGAAGCAAGTGGAAGGAAATAGAGTGGACTAATACACTTAGGCTGGGGCACAGGCCAATGGAAGGGCCACAAACCCTGAGTTCTGTGTTGTACATAGGCTTTTGTCCGGGTTAAGAGGCAGATGGGGCTTTGTGTGAGTGTCAACACTGAGTGGTCCTCGGCTATATTTAGGTGATCATGAATATTCAGTGGTTTGTGTGTCTCATGTATATTTAGTGGTCATGAATATTTAGTATTTACTTGCTTCTTCCATTTCCCTTCTATCTAGGTTCACACATATATGCTCTATTTGCTTTATCTGTCTTCATGTGTCTCCCAGGTAAATAATTTAATTATCTGTGCTTGACACATCTAATGATATGCATCAGTCCCCTTTGTTTTATCTTTTGTAGCTGAGTTGAATATTCTCACTGTGGTCTGTGCATACTGCACAAGACCTGGCAGTTGGATGGAGAGTGGTGGTAAAGTAGCAGAGTCTTACAAGCCATTGTAAAGACTTAATTTTTACTCTGAAGGGGATGTAGGAGCTGTACGTTTGGATTAGCCTAAAATTTCATCACATGCATGATAGATTTTAGGAAAGGCAGGAAGTAGGAACAATTATGGAAGCGGATGCCAGGAAGTTGTTTGCAGGGAGATGTACTTACAAAAGGTGCTGAGAATGTGGGGTCTCCAGACTGAGGAACAGATAATAATTTTACTCATTTGCCTACCAGCTCTTTTAATCTTGTCCTGGTGGTGAGGGGACAGCCCTGTGTAGGAGGAAACAATCACCCCCGATGTGAAGGGTGGGGCTGGGCTGGGAGAGGATGGGAGTCAGCCTCAGGAGCAGGTGCTGTCAGCTCTGGAAGGAAGTTAATGGGAGAATTTTGCAAGGTGGGAGGTAATATGGTACCTTTAAGGTTGAGAGGCACTGCTGTTCTTAGCCCATCACAGGATTGAATGATTGAATCCTTGCCAAGCTTGACTTGCCTCCCTAAGATGCCCTGTTCTGGTTATTTCTTCTCTGTTTTTCTCATTGGAATGAATTTTTAATGTCCAGTATTATGTTAATCACCCCATTTCTGTGATTTGGGTTCATCGGGGCAGAGAAGTAACACATTTAACTTCTTTGATAAGTTTGGCACTGTTTGTTCATAAAGCAAAAGGATATAGCCATTTCAGTGGATATATAACCCTAAGAAAATCCATTTAAGCTCTACTGAAGAAATGATTTAAAAATGTCTTTGTGGAATATCATTGATTTTACTTTCTTAGGAGTCTGTCTTGTTGAGAAAGAATTTGGGGGTGTTCCTTTCTCATGTTCCTATAGCACAGAACTAACAATTGCATGTTATTTAAGGTGCAGGTTATGTTTCTTAAAGAAATATTTTATAAAACCTCGGAAATGGCTGTAGTCTACTATTAATATTTCTGAAAAACAAAATTAATACATGAAAACATACAAGTCTTTTTATCTTTATTTCTAGTGAAACATTGCTTGTGTGCATATCTTAAGCATGTTTTGACAGACTGATTTGCCATATGGGAGGAAATAGCCTGGAATCCAATATAAGTCCTTAAAAGCCAGAGAAATTCTAGAGGAATCAACCATTTAGTGGAAATATCATAGCAGTAGAAGAAAACACTGGTGATGTGTTCTTTTATCTGGGGTGGGAGTGATAATTCTGGTACATAGCATTCGACTCAGAAACCACCAAGGAAAAGATGGATAATTTGACCACATTAAAGAATTTAGAGTTGCATTTGGGGAATAACCTCATCAATAAAGTCAGATAACAGACAAGAAACTGGGGGAAATATTTGCGAAATTTACCACAGGCGAAGGGCCAATTTTGATACATTATTTTTTACAAGCGTTGAGCCAGTAGCCTCATAGAAGAGAGAAACGAAGGGTATAAGCCAACCAGGGAGCAGAAAAAGAACCCAGTGAATGATAGGAATATTAAAAAGTGGTTGTAGAGTGAGTGAAAAGGACAATGGATTTCTTTTTACCTCTTAGTACAACCAAGGTTAAATGTTGATTGAGAGTGTGGCTCAGAGTTCCTGTACTTGTAGTGAGAAATACGGGAGAGACAGATTTGACGCTGTTTGTCAAAAATATAAACATACATCTGCCTTCCGCTCCGGATATCATCTCAGGGTCCTGGGATTGAGCCCTGCATTGGGCTCCCTGCTCAGTGGGGAGCCTGCTTCTACCTCTCCCCCATTCATGCTCTCTCTCTCGCTTTCTCTCTCTCTTTCAAATAAGTAAATAAAACCTTAAAAAAATATATATATAAACATACGTAGTAGGCTTTTCTCTTAGGAGTTCAGCCTATTAGCTATTCTCAGTTATACAAAGATGGTACAAAAACGTTCACTGCATCATGTTGAGCAGCCCAGAACTACTAAAATGTCCCATCAGTGTGGTCTAGCCAAGGCAGAACTACGGTACCTGCCTTGGAAGGTTAAATGTTTACGGACGCATTCAACGTGGTGGCCACAAGGTGTGGTTTGTGTGTGTGTATGTGTGTGTTTATGCTATATTTGTATTTGGATAGACATCCTGGAAAGCCAGGTTCTGGCTGTAGTTACCTCTCATGAATGGGGAGTGGAGAGTAGCCTAGGGGAGGAAGGGGCTTTGTCTTTAACGTCATTGTGAACTGTTTGATTTTTTACAATGATGGGCACAAATCACTTTCAGAGTAAACTGTCCTTTTTCTCCCTATGAATATGTAGCATGGTATCTGTCTGTGTCTCTATCTTATCTCTATTATTTTCTTGGTATCACTTCCCTATCTCTATGTAATTCATCTCTATTTAATTAATATCTCTATGTTATATTAAGGGAGAATGTTTATTAGCCAGTTCTACTTTCCTTCACCATGATGTTAACTGCCTTCAAATTTATTATGCTAAGTTTGTCCTTGGCTATTTGTGTATAGCATTTTATTTTAGCATAACATCTTATGCATACTCTTACATGCTTAATGAGGAAAGCGCTCAAATGGAGTAGCAAACAAATGAATGTCTTTATTAAGAATAGGTTGGGGGTGCCTGAGTGGCTCAGTCGGTTAAACATCGGACTCTAGGTTTTAGCTCAGGTCATGATCTCAGGGTTGTGAGGGCTCTGCGCTCAGCAGGGAGTTGGCTTGAGAGTCTTTCTCCCTCTCTGTCTGCCGCTCCCTGCTGCAGTACCCCCCCCCAAATAAATGAATAAATCTTAGCAAACAAACAAACAGATTCAGTAATCCTCTTAAGGTCTTCAATATTTTGGAGCTAAAAATAAAACATACCCATTGGGAAGAAGTCTATCTAAAATTCTTTTGATAGAGTTTTGTTTGTTTGTTTTTTATAGAGGTTTTTAATCTTAATTTCAAACAATAGAGAGTTTCATCATTTTAAGAAACCCAGTTGCCGGTGGCATTGAGGAGTGGGTGGTGGACTCATCTGCATAATGGCTGCCATTTTTAAAGGGCACTTTGGAGACCTTGGAGTCAGGGTACATATAGTGGTTTAGATGCTCAGCAAGAATGAGGTATAGTGAGTAGTTAAGGTGAGTTAATGCCCAGAGTAACAAGTCTCCCTCCCCTCCCCCCAGCCCTGCTTAGCATCTACGGACAGGCAGTACCTAATAGGACTAGGAGCTGTAAGCATGTTTAGAATATACTCATATACTCATACACATGTATTTCTATGTCACTAGAAGCAAGCCTCCATTTTTTAAATTTTGCATATGCCTGGGGAAATCTTTGCCTATCCTTCGATTTCAAGCCTTCTGAATCATTTGTTTTAGATGTGTCTCTTATGCAGAGGAGAGATAAATTTCCCTATAAAATCTCATCTGAAAATCTCCTTCTTTTCATAGTTAAGTTTAGCCCTTTTTTATTTTTGGCTATGAAAGATTTGTTTCTGTGCTGTCATATTATTTTATGTTTTCTTTTTGCTTATTTTAATATTGTAATTCTTTTGACATTTGAAAAGGTTTGTATTTCTGTCCAAGTATTTTGTATTTTTGTGTAAAGATTTTATCCAACTCTTCTGTAGTCTAGAAAGGTGTAATTACCTCATACAAGGGTATATACGGTATAATAACCTCAAATACTATCATCAGTGATAAAATTAGCTTATGTTCTCTTCTTTCTCCATAAATATACTCCTTCCTTCAACTTTATTGTCTTTTTTATTGTCATTTTTGTAGAACTAATTATGTTTTCACTTCTGCCCCTCGTTTTGCCAATATTAAATAACATTCTTCTGTGCTCATTTAATTCCTACCTCCTACCTTCTCTCAATTTTTATTTTATTGGTTTCTAAAAACATGTTATAGAAAAACATTTTCCGCACTTAAAAAGAATTGTACGTGATTTGATCTTTTGCCTAGCTATCCAGAGGATTATTTTTTATCTTAAAATTCCCATAGATTCATTAGAGTGTAGCTCAATGTTGGTTGCTTTCCCTGATACATGATATGCCATTGGAAATTGTAGATACCAAAAAAAAAAAAATTGTAGATACAAGTCTTCATTTATTTCAGGGAAGCTTTTTAAAATTTTTTTAAAGATTTTATTTATTTATTTGTCAGAGAGAGAGAGAGCGCACAAGCAGCAGGAGCGGCAGGCGGAGGGAGAAGCAGGCTCCCCACAGAGCAAGGAGCCCCATGCAGGACTTGATCCCATGACCCTGGGATCATGACCCAAGCCAAAGGCAGTGGCTTAACCGCCTGAGCTACCCAAGCGTCCCTATGGCAATATTTTTGAGTGTTTTTTTAAATCCCGTGCTCAATTTTGATGCTTTAATTTTTTTCAGCCTCATGCCAATTAGTCTGCGCATGATTGATTGGGTTAGATTTTCCTGGACCATCTATTTATTTATAGGCTATTTTGTTAAGAGTGGGAAGTAGGGCAAGATGAAATTCTAGGCTTTGTAACTTAAGAGTCTTTTCTTCGCTGCCTGAGAGACATTTTGCTTCCACGTGGCATCTCTGTGCTCTGCCGTCGCCGCTTCCTGATCCTCTCTGAGCCTCATGGTGTGATCTCAGCACTGTTAAATCTCAGTCCTCTCGCAGCCAACCTTCTCTTTAGTCTTACACTTTTCTTTCGCTCCCTTTCAGTTGCTGCTTGCTGGTTCCCTTCACCCCTTCTTGGGCGGCTCTCTGCTAATTCCAGAATAGCTCCTTTGGGGGCCCTGCTTCGTCTCAGCTGTGGGAGGCAGCGTGAACAATAAGAAGTCTGTAGTGTGCTTGGTACCCAAGTTTGTCATAAATAATGTTTTTTTCATAGTCCTGTTTGTTCAGTCTGGTTTCTAGGAAGAGAAGAGAGATTCAGAACCAAACTCCCTTTGTTTACATCAGAAACATATTTTATTCTCATATTTTTAAACAGTGTTAGTTCTGTTATGTCATTTTTTCATTGCATGAATCATAGATAACTAAATGATTGTTTTAAGAATTATTTTAAGCCAAACAGAAGGATAAAGGAAATAAAGTTTCCCTTAATACCTCTTTTCAAGCTAAAAAAAAGCAACTCTGTGTCACTGGTTAGGATACATCTTTCCAGATACTTCTCTGTGTGTATGAAATTGGTATTAGATATTTTGAAATTCATACATATAGGGGCACCTCTGTGGCTCAGTCTGTAAAGCATCTGACTCTTGATTTTGGCTCAGGTCACGATGTCAGGGTCGTGAGATCAAACCCTGTGTCAGGCTCCTTGCTGTGCGTGGAGCCTGCTTGAGATTCTCTCTTTCTCCCTCTCTCAGTGCCCCTTCCCCCCAAACACATGTACCTCCTCGTGCATGATCTCTCTGTCTCTCTCTTTTTTTTTTTTTAATGAAAGTTATACCTTTGACCTTGACCTTTGTTAATGCTCATTTTTTTTCTGGTTTCTGTTCCCTTATCTCATGCTGCCATTAACTTTGTTCTTACTCCTTGGCTACAGAACTTGTTGACAAATTGTTAGAAGAATTTTTTATTGGTCCTGATATACAGCAGTTCCTTCTTCCGGCAATGACAGAATATTCGACAAAAGTTGACCCTTATGATAGTGGTGATTTGCCATTTCTTTCATCGAAGCTTTCATTTAAACTCTTTTCCAAAATTTGAAAGACAGCACCTGACATTCTGCTCCTCCCCCATACCTTTTCTCTCTCCATACTTCTTTATTTCTAGCAGAGTCTAAGATCGTTTCTCACAAACACAGGACCAGACCCCTGTGTGGGAAGATGTTTCTGGAGCAATACTACATTTTGTTTTTTTCTAACAGTGTCTTTTTTGCCCCTGATGTGCAGTTAACTTTTTTTTTTAATTGTGAAAATGATTTTAATTTAAATATCCAGATTCACATTTCTGATGTAAGACTTGATGAAATGTTTTGTTTTGAGCATTCCCTGTGTTTAAACAGTTTCTCTTTCTGATCCTCACTATGAAGAAGTTTGCCTTATTATGTGTCCTTTTTCCTCCTTAGGAGTCAAATTTGGTCCTGTATGAAGTAAGAATAAAGAAAGGGTTAATTTTTGGCAGTCTTTAGCTTCATGCTGAGACCCTCAGTTAGACTCATGGACACAGCCTAACCTCAGAACAGAACTCTCATTCTCTTGTGCCAGATAAAGAAGGACAGACATCACTCTTGTGGCCGCTATTAGTCATCCAATTGAAAGGCTGATCCTGGACAATCTATCATTTGGACAAAATAGTCATTTGGTACACTTCGGGTTTTCAGAGTTTATTCATCCACAACAAGGATAAAGAATAGCTACATAAGGGGAATTCTTTACCAACGGACTTGCTTGGTGAAAAAAAAAGAAAGAAAATGAAAACCTAAAATCATTGCCCTTAGGAGAAGCAGATACTTCTTAAAGTGTCTTATACTGTAAAAAAGATTTTTTTCCTTTCCACGTTATCATCTAGGCTCTGGGGGTCCACAAACCATCCTGAAGTAAATGGCAGCATTTTGCAGGACATGATCATGTAAGGATTCTTCTGGAACAAAAGACCTTTAGTTTTAATTAGATTTCAAGGGTAGAAATGAATGAAGTTTAAGAAATATTGCTAAGTAATACCAATAGTTGCCTAGCATTTTGTTTGTCGTCGTGTGGTCCTTTGTTGTTCTTACCTGACATCCATTTCCTTGCTTTCTGACGCTCTCCCCATGTCCCCTGGGAGCCTCTGTTCTTGGCTCTCAGTCCAGAGACTGCAGGCAGGGTCCCCCCCCCCCCCCGCCCCGCTCTGAGGGTGCTGAGGCGCAGGTGTGGTGGGTCAGTGCATTCTGTCCTCCTGGCCACAGGGAGTGATCCGGGGGTGTGCTGGTGACTCACTCTGGACCCTCGAAATTTCCATTGGAGAATTTGCTGAAACTACAGGGAAGTTGCTGAGCAGATAGACTGTAACTCTGGGTCTGATGGACCCTCCATGGGGTGAGGGCTTTCCCCAAAGTGAAGTTTACAGGAAATAAAATTGAGCAAAAAGATGGTAGGAGTACTTCGTGATACCTTTCCAAGCCCCGGAAGTGTGTCTAAAGTGGTCCTCCTGCTGGACTTTTTCAGCTCTCTGAGCCAAGAAACACCTCCCCGCCCCACTCTTCCATTTGTTTGTGAATTGGAATGAATTTGAGTTGAGAATTTGTCACTTGAGTGACAAAGAGTCTTGTCTGATGTCTGTCCTCCTTGTGTATATATGCATTTATACTTCATTTCCAAATATGTCTGGGAACCTTTGTGCAGGTTGCTGCGTGTGGCAATATACCAAGATTTATGTAACAATTAACCATTTTGCATATTTAAGTCTGTTGAATTTTTTTTTTTTTTTTAAGATTTTATTTATTTATCAGAGAGAGAGCACAAGCACTGGGAGAGACAGTGGGAGAAGCATGCTCCCTGTGGAGCAAGGAGCCCGATGCAGGACTCCAACCCAGGATCCTGGGATCGTGACCTGAGCCAAAGGCAGATGCTTAACCAGCTGAGCCACCCAGGCTTCCCTCTGATGAGCTTTTTAAAAGTTTTTAAACTTTAAAAAATAAAGTTTTTTTTTATAAATAAAAAATAAAATTTTAAAAATAAAAGTCTAAAACTTTTAAAAGTTTTAGAAAAACTTTGTTTTTCTAGCATGTACTATAGCTTATATGTTCTTCTTGGCCTATCAGGTTTTGCTCCTGAAAAAAAAAAAAAAAGGATTTCCTGCCAAAAATGACTTTCATGTTCATTGAGCTTCATCTGATATTTCCACGAGGCAGTGTGGATGACCTTCCCCCGTACCCTGAGACCCCAGGAAGGGAGTGGAAGAAATCAGACAAATAAGAGGGCACCCAACTGTGGTCTCAGGATCGTTCTTACTCTTTCATTTGGGCAACAAGAAAGGATGCCTATCATCACTGACTCTGTGAAGTTAGAGAAAACAAAGAATCATTTTGAAAAATCTGCTAATGGTGCTGACATCTCAGGTTCTCCTGTCAAAGGTACAGTCACAGCAAAGATGGAAAAATTCTGCGAGACGCTCAAGTACCCTTTCAGCTTCTGAGAAAAATCAATACCATCTTCACTCTCCTGTTTGCTTGCATAAAATATTGACTGCAGATACATTGCTTTTAGTCCTTATGTAAAAACGCCCATCTTAATCGTCCGCCGGGTCCTAATTGTTTCCCCTCCCCTCTCACGACAAGAATAATGAGAGGACAGCTAAAAGCGAACTATATAGTTATTTTATAACTGGCACTAACAAATTTCGCCAATTACAGAGTCCATTCAGTAAGCAATGAATGTGTGGCTCCCAATTAATCTCGTGCACCTCTAGGCAAGGTCTAAATCAGCTGGATACAGCTAAAGCAATTTGCACACAGCTAAAAGCAAATTGGAAAGTAAGTGTCCCATGCTGCTGCCTATCTTTCCAAGCCAAAGACACAATCAGTATTCTGGCAGCAGCCCTCCGTCATGTTATTTGCAGCTATCAATTTTAATTATAACAATTATTGATTAGTTGGGAAAGTGAATAATCTGAAGCTCAAATAAATGACTCTCCTGCTTCAGGAGCACCTTCCTGCCTCTCGAGAGGTATTGCCGAGTCCTGCCTAAAGATTCCACTTGGGTTCTGGATGGTTCCCTCCTCCTTGTTCCCTCGCCTCCCTGCCCCTCCACCCCCACCCCCCCAAACAGTCTTAGTTTTGCAGTTTGGCTTAAAGACTGCCGTGACCTGAAATAAAGCTTGGTTGGCCCCTTGTTTCTTATTAAAGAGTTCAAGAGACAATTATGGAAGAGGCGTTACGATTTTGGAAAATTTGGAATTCATCCACCTGTTCGTGTTCGGATCGGTAAAGAAGGAAGAAAAGAAATCCAGTAGGAAGAGAGGAAAATCGAGCTAAAAGAAAAGAGAACATGGTCAGCACCTTGGTAGATGGAGCAAGCAAGTGAGTATGGTGTAGTGAAAAAAAAATAGAGTTTGGGGGGGCGCCTGGGTGACTCAGTCGTTAAGCGTCTGCCTTCAGCTCAGGTCATGATCCCAGCGTCCTGGGATTGAGCCCCGCATTGGGCTCCTTGCTCGGCAGGAAGCCTGCTTCTCCCGCTACCATTCCCTCTGCTTGTGTTCCCTCTCTCACTGTGTTTCTCACTGTCAAATAAATAAAATCTTAAAAAAAAAAAAAGAAAGGGTTCTCTGGGGCACCTGGGTGGCTCAGTGGGTTAAAGCCTCTGCCTTCAGCTCAGATCATGATCTCAGGGTCCTGGGATCGAGCCCCACATCGGGCTCTCTGCTCGGTGGGGAGCCTGCTTTCCCCTCTCTCTCTGCCTGCCTCTCTGCTTACCTATGATCTCTTTATCTCTGTCAAATAAATAAATAAAATCTTTAAAAAAAAAAAAGAAAGAAAGAAAGGGTTCTCTGAGATGGTTGTAAATGTTATGTTGCACTCTCCCCCACATGTTTTATCCTATTTGTTGAATTGGCCACGTTCTCCTTTGGCTCAATTTTCTCCTGTCAGATTCTACATGAAGGAAGCCCTGGAGAGGTACGCGGTTCTCGAGATGATAGATATGAACATAAATAAATTAATCTCTCAGTTTATGAAATAGATGTACACTAGCAAATTTGGCTATAAAGTGAATTTCTGCAAAGCAAATCCCATTTCCCTATTGATGTCTATTATAAAATCAGATATATATCCATGGAGAAGAATTTCCCAGGATACTAAGTGAAAAATTGTTAGAGGACAGTGGCCGTCACTTTGAAGTGTGTTCAGAATTCTTGAAGTATTTGGCGTGATGTTCCCAGTTCAGGGATTCATCTGGAACCTAGCTTTGCAGAGAAGGCTCTAAACTAACTAAAAAGGATCCTTAAAAAACCTCTTGGGACTAAGCTCTGCTTCTCAACTCTGGTCTAGATATTTATGAAGTCCGTGGACCTGAGTTGTAATCATGCATGTTGCTAATAGATGGTGTAGTCTAGCATGCTGAGTATTCCAACTCCTTAAATTTCAGAGGAGAGAGTAGAGGCTTTGTCCCTTTCTTAATCTAAGAATTCATCGTAATGAGCTTACTAATAAGAGGCGAGGTGGAGCTGAACAGCCCTCAGTGTGGTGCCTTAGGTGGTTTTGTCCAGATGCCGCCGTTACTGACCAGGGAGTTCAAGGTCAGCAAGGTCCCACAGCAGCATGTTGTCCAAGAACTAAAGCAAGGTCAGAGCCTTCTTAGGGCTTAGCAGTTTAAACCTCAAATAGCTCACGATCAGTCTTCGCTTGATTCTTCTTCCAGGAAGAGTCATACGTTTGGGGAAGCATGCTATGCTCAAACCTCAAGGAAAAAATAGCCAAATCCGTAGCTTCATGAAGATTTTTTTTTTTCCTATGGATTTCCTAGAAATAATTTCAAATTTTGTGGGGGTACAAGCTACTTTTATTTTTCTAGTCAATTTTAAAGGAAAGGCATGACCTGCCTAGTTTGCTCTGTGTCAGAGATATATGATTTAAGAATATGTGGATGTTCTCATATAATTGCTAGCAAGTCTGTCACCATATTTCAAGGGAAGCTATTTATGACTTCAGTAAACATTTAAACAGCAGAGTAAAATAAGATCTACAACCGTGACATGAGAAGGAATTTAAACTATTCCAGAGTTATTATTTCTTTCAAACATCCTATTTGGATATGCAAGATTAGTCATATGGGGCATATTGTAGAGTATCAGATTCTTTTCTCAAGGATGCCATTGTATTTTTGCCTTTGAATCTTTGCTTTAACATATGTTATAAAACACACAATACTGTATTTCCATATTTGGCACTTAAAATGCTTTAATGATTTACCACAATTCAATCAATTGAAGTTCTTTCTATGAATAGAAGGGGCATACAGATTTCCTTAGTTGATAAGAGATTATTTAGCAAAGGTTGTACTTGGACCAAGAATGTTCTTAGGGTTATAGCTACACTTCTTTTTTTTCTCTTTTCTTTCCTTTCCTTTCCTTTCCTTTTTTCTTTTCTTTTCTTTCTCTCCCTTCCTTCCTTCCTTCCTTCCTTCCTTCCTTCCTTCCATCCATCCATCAGAGAGAGGGTGCACAAGCAGCAGGAGCAGCAGGCAGAGGGAGAAGCAGGTTCCCCACTGAGCAAGGAGCCTGATGTGGGACTCAATCCCAGGACCCTGAGATCATGACCAGAGCCGAAGGTAGTCGCTTAACCAACTGAGCCACCCAGGTGTCCCTGTAGCTACATTTCAGACTCATATGTGACTTTCACCATTGAATGCAGGGTGATTTGCTGGAATCCGTCAAGTATGAGTCCATCATGCATGGTAGCAGAAGCATGAGATTTGGTATCTGAAACCCTCTGGTTACACCTTGAATCTGTGCCCTTTGGTTTCATGTCCCCGGGCAAGTTATTTAACTTCAATAAGTATCCAATTTCTCATCACTGAAGTGGAGACAACACAGCAAAATGGGTATACAAGAGTGAATTTCCAAGTATAATCATTGCTCAGTCCACATATTTGTCCTTCATTTTCTTTCCTATCTTAACATGAGAGGTGCATGACGTAGATGAAATCTATTTATGAACTCTGACTTCTTTGTACTCAAAGTTAGTCAAGAAACAAACAGAAAATTGAGCTGGGATCATTTTATCATTTAAAAAAGCCCAAATAGGGGCGCCTGAGTGGCTTAGTGGGTTAAAGCCTCTGCCTTCGGCTCGGGTTATGATCTCAGGGTCCTGGGATCGAGCCCCGCGTCGGGCTCTCTGCTCAGCAGGGAGCCTGCCTCCCCCTCTCTCTCTGTCTGCCTCTCTGCCTACCTGTGATCTCTCTGTCAAATAAAGAAATAAAATCTTAAAAATAAATAAATAAGCCCCAATATTTTTATTGCAAGAGTGTCTTTATCTAAACAAAACACCTTGGAAATCCGAGGTTTTAGTCTGTACACTTTGGTGCTATTTCCCAGAACCACAGACTCTTGATGTTAGAAGACATTTCAAGTATCATCGGGTCTCCTTGTTCAGCTAGTGTTCTGATCCCCTTTGCTTTGTAACGTGGCCCCCTGTGAACCAAAGCACCCCTGGAGGTTTGGCCGGGAGGAGGTCAATGGACTGGAATTTTGTTCTTGGAGCTGAATGGTGGTCTGCAATCCAGGTGATCTTATTAGATACGTTTGTTCTGGAATGGGCCTGATCTATAAGCCTTCGGAGTCCCACAGTAAGATATGGAAGCCTTCTTTGACTTGCCCTGTGTAACTATTTCTGCACTTGCCCCAGGAGACCAGGCGGACTGCTCAGGCTCCTTAGCCTGAGGTAGCTTCCTGCCGTGGCCTATTCTCCTTGGGCTCTCTAGAGTCTAGACCATTTGCTGCCCTTGCCTTTCTGTTCTTCATTGTTCTGGATGGACTGACAACTTTGTCATACCTAATTTATAAAGTGTTCATTATCTCCTCTCCTGGGACGATTTTCATCCTAAAGGTGACCTGTGGCCTCAGCAGCAGGAATGAAATAGGGCCGTCTGGGATTTGAGCAACCTCATGGGGGAGATATACTGGGACAGACAGGCACCGAGAGGCCCCCGCTCAGAGTCACATGAGGTAGTTACCTTCTGCCTCTTAGATCACTGCACGCTGGAGGTTGTGAGCACCGGGAACGGAGAATGTCCCTTTCCACTTACACCATTTACTTGATGCATTTGAAACGCTCTAGCGTAAACTTGAAATAACCCAGAGAAGGCTGATTCCTATCGCATTAACTTCTGAATGCCTCAGCTGCCGGGGTTTTTCTAAAATGAAAAAGCCAGTCCAACTGCTTCGTGTGTAAATCTGGCACCTTTTTAAGGGGCCATGAACAGGTAGGGAAGGCCTGCCGGGCGAAGCTCTCTGACAGGGAGAGCTGGGAATTGTCATCCCTGTCAGCGCGAGGTCCTGCTACTTGAGGAGCAAACCTGAGGAGAGCCATGGGGCCTCGTTTAGAAATACCAACCCCAGCTATAGAAAATCTGCGTGCGGAAGAGTTCAAGCCAATGCCGTGAGAAGTAGATAGGGCAATTACTCAGGAAGGTGACGACTTTTTTTTTTTTTTTTTTTTTTTAAAGATTTTATTTATTTGACAGAGAGAAACACAGCGAGAGAGGGAACACAAGCAGAGGGAATGGTAGCGGGAGAAGCAGGCTTCTTGCCAAGCAGGGAGCCCGATGCAGGACCCTGGGATTCTGACCTGAGCCGAAGGCAAACGCTTAACGACTGAGCCATCCAGGCGCCCCAGGAAGGTGACTTCTCAGAGAGATTGTGTGATACCTCAGTGTAGGCCTTGGGTGTCTTTTCTGCCTGGTCGTGACTGGAAGACGTGAAGAAAAATTTTAGAAATTGCACGCAGTCTTTTCTTCATTCTCCCAGGTGCCACGATTGACTAGGCCAGGTTCATTCAGGTTGGAAAACAGAAAAACAAGAAAGGTTTTTGTTGTATTTTCTTTCTGTGGAGAGTGTCCTTTCACTGAAAGCAGTGAACACTTGTCTCCCTTGGTGAGTATTCCCCTACATGGTAGGGCTCGACTCCAGGCCCTGACTCTAGGCTTAATAATTACACGTAGGTGATGTTAGAGCCTTTTAGACAGTGAGCATGGGTTTGGTCACTTGAGAAGACTTGAGGAGGAAAATGTAGGCTAATGGAGGGCACCATTTTGAGTTTTCCTCTTTTCTTTACCCTTTGTTTTTCCTTACTCCCATCTTTAAGAAAGAAGGTCCTTTCCTTATTGTCTAATTTACGTTTTCCTTTTCCCTTGGCTCCCTCTCTCCTGCTTCCTTCGAGCCCTTACCCTCTTAATTTACACTGCCAACTCTGTCTTCCGTAATGCTGCCTTCCCTTCTCTAATCAATATGATCCGTTCAGGATTTCATTCTCCTAAAGAATCACAATGGCTCAACCATCTTACCCCCTAAGGCATGGTGGGGTCTCTCTCCTCTTCACCATCAAAGTTCTTCTGGAGCTTTTTATTGCTCTTATTCTTTCTTCCTCACCAGATACTCAGTCCCTCACATTTTGAAATCTGCTGCATTCGCTCATCTTTCTCCTGAGAGTGCTTCCCTGATGGGAGCCTGGCAGTTGACGGAGGATACAGCACTTCCCTGGAGCACATGTCCCTTGCCACCCCCCATGTGCCCAAGTCTCTGCTCCCTTGGCTTCTGAGAGCAGGGCCATTATTGATTCTCATCATAGGTTTTTGAACCCTTCTAATCTCCTTTGTGGCTCTTGTCACCTCTTTTGTCCTGAAACATAGATTTTTCCTTCCAGCCTCAGGATTTACCTGGATTACCATTTGCAAATCCATATTTCTTTTCTTTTTTTTTAATTATGTTAGTCACTGTACAGTACATCATTAGTTTTTGTTATAGTGTTCCATGATTCATTGTTTCTGTATAACACCCAGTGCTCACTGCAATGTGTGTCCTCCTTAATACCCATCACTGGGCTAACCCATTCCCCACCCCCCAAAATCCTATTTGTTTCCTGAAGTCCGTGGTCTTTACTGATTCGTTTCCCACTCTGATTTTCCCTCTTTCATTTTTCCCTTCCTTCTCCTGATGTCCTCCATGCTATTCCTTATGTTCCACAAATAAGTGAAACCATCTGATAATTGTCTTTCTCTGCTTAACTTATTTCACTCATCATAATCTCCTCCAGTTCCATCCATGTTGATGCAAAAGTTGGGTATTCATCCTTTCTGATGGCTGAGTAATATTCCACTGTGTATATAGACCACATCTTCTTTATCTTTTCATCTGTTGAAGGGCATCTCAGCTCCTTCCACAGTTTGGCTATTGTGGATATTGCTGCTATGAACATTGGGGGGTGCATGTGCCCCTTCTTTTCATTACATTTTTATCTTTGGGGTAAATACCCAGTAGAGCAATTGCTGGGTCATAGGTTAGCTCTATTTTTAACTTTTTGAGGAATCTCCCCACTGTTTTCCAAAGTGGCTGCACCACCTTGCATTCCCACCAACAGTGTAAGAGGGTTCCCCTTTCTCCACACCCTCTCCAACATTTGTTGTTTCCTGCCTTGTTAATTTTTGCCATTCTGACTGGTGTAAGGTGGTGTCTCAATGTGATTTTGTTTTGAATTTCCCTGATGGCCAGTGATGTTGAACATTTTTTCATGTGTCTGTTAGCCATTTGTATGTCTTCTTTGGAGAAGTGTCTGTTCATGCAAACCCATATTTCTATTCATGTCCCCTCTCCCATATTTCCAACTACCTCCCAGTGATATTTGGGTATCCCCCCACCCCCACCCCATGGATGTCATTGTCAGTCCTAAACTTAGTAAATTAAAAACCCAAATTCTTTCCTCCTACTAGGCCAGGTTCTTTTCCTGGACTCCCTGTGTCTTTCCACGGTGCCACCTACCACCCACACTCAAGCCTTGGAATCATGTTGACTTGTAAATGTTTAGGAAGCTGTTACTTTTACTTTGCAGTTTCTCTGATCTACATTTCTTACTTCCTTGTCACAGTTCAGAGTCTCATTCCTTCTTATTTTTACTCAAATAGCTTCCTGGATCATCCTTTCTAGTCCATTGACACCTGGATATTCTATATACTACCGTAGAAATCTATGTACGATAGTAGAAAGCTGTATACTACAATAGAAATCTATATACTCTGGTAGAAATCTGCTACAGTAAATTTATATACTGTGTATATGTGTGTATAATATATATCTGAAGCTTGTGGGTTAATAAGAAGAATGTCAATTAAAACAGAGAATCATGAGTAGTAATAGACACATACCTTAAACATTTTCTTTTAACTTAAAGCATATAAATGTGGATTAATCTAATACATTGTGAGCCACTGATTGATGTTCTGCCTTACCTTTTTTTGCATGAGCATCTCAACTGCATGGTTTCTTTGTTTTTGTTTTTGTTTTTTTTTTTCCTCCCAGCAGAACAGGACCCAAAAGAAAATTCTTCTGAATTTTTATGTTATCCCCTCAATCATTTATGATTTTCTCACCCACTCCTGATTCGATATTTTCTTAAAAAGCTCTTTCAGAAAAAGTACAAATCTTTCTTCTGCCCCTTTTATCAGTTTATTTTAAATAGTACAGAAATCACCTGATCATAGTAACAGAACCAGTTTGCATAGACAGGGGTAGAAGCAAACACAACTTCCTCTTGGCAGGTAGACAGTAGAACTGATGGGAGCAGAGGTGCTCAGACATCTCATCTAGGACGGAGCCCATCAGCGATGAGAGGAGCTAGTTGTGCGGGGGGGGGGGGGGGGCAGCCAGGAGTCATGGCTAGAAAAGATCAGCTGGCCTGGGATTTGGAGATTTGGGGGTCAGTCAGTAGTGCATCTACTGTACTGTCAAATTACC
>CM053607.1:115037754-115076778 GCA_028646535.1 Procyon lotor | reverse complement strand
ACATTATATACAACACAGTTTTTGTGGTACTGGCAACCCCATGCCTTTCCATAAGTCTTTTTACTTTTTTTTTTTTCCACAACACACAAGTACAAACAGTGACTACAGGAGCATTTCACACTGATGTGTCTTTAACGGGAGCCACCAAATAGACATCTAAATTGTACCCAAGCGTCATCATCACAGCCAGCCTTTCTGAGGGCCTCACGGGGTATCTAGGAAGGATATGCAAGGTCCGGGCACACGGATACAGAATGTCCTTTATTTACAAGTGAAAAGGAAAAGAAAGTAAGCAGCCTTCTGCGGCCAACACTCTTCAACATGACAGATACACTTTTTATTTCCTTTACTGAGTGGTTTGCGACTTGGCAGCAGACCCTGTGTGTGCGAGCCTGGTTACTGATACAAAAAGTAAAGAATATATAGATATATATATATATGTATATACACATATATGTATACGTATATATATATAAAACAGAAGTTTAATTACAGCAACATTTGTTACTCTGTGATAAAATCTGTAATTTACAAAAATGAAATGACTGGTTTTTGCCTGCCATTAAAGGCATTTCAAATTAACACCATGGAACTGATGTTTGTATAAAGCGCTTCCCCATGTGATCCAGTCACATGACAACGTACATTTCCAATCTTGTTATTCTCTGCAAAAGAAAAGGAGACCTTAGCACGAGGTTCTCGCCACAAGAGACACTGAAAATACGAAAACCCCAAGACCGATAGGCTTATCTCAATTCTATTCCTTTCACGGGATTCATTTCTACAGAGAGGAAAGGAACACGAGAGTAAGGATACACACCATGGAAGATGAAATTATTTCCCTTTCTCAAACAACAGGAAGGGTAATTCAAAGTACTGAAGAACAAATATGACCTTTAGCATGATGAAAATAAGCATCTCCCTTCCCGACTTTGTTTTTCACATGGGATAAAACAAAGGGAGTCACGGCAAATTATTTTAACAAGGCTGTGTGAGGACAACCTGAGAGACTTTGAACTGTTAAAAAAAAAAAAAAAAAACACGGATCCATTGATTGCTAACCCGTGTCACAGCTAAACAAAGGAGGGTCCTGGAAGGTAAGCTTGCACGGGAAGCAACAGAGGCATCAAATCACATTACAATATTATAAAACCCCAAGGAGCCAAGTTTTGGGTCTAAAAAGCCTATATTTAACTCTCCCCACCCCCACCCCAGCCCCATCATGCTGTCTCTATGTAGAAAACGGATCTGAAATGTACAGGATATTTACCTTCTTTGTGCAGGAAACATTCCTGATGCAGATGCCTGGGCGGCCACCTGCTGAGAGGCAACGAGGGCAGCAGAGGTCAAGCCTGATGGGGAAAAAACGCAGGGTCTCTGTGACATTCAGAAAGATAAGAGCAGGTACAGGGCCCCCGGGGTGAAGGCATACAATAATCTGACCTTTCCTAAACACACACATGACACGTTTCACGCAGCAAGGACAGAGCCCAAACTGCGTGGTCTAACCAACATCTATCCGTTTATCCAAGACTCTGCGGATTTCTTAACAGCTATTCCAAGACATTCCACCTCCGGGACTCTGCATGGAACTGACTGGTCTGTGCACATTCCGGAACAGGAAGCTCGGCAGAATTAATAGGTAGCATGGGTCACAACACGAAGCAAAAGTCTCAGCGAACGACAGAAGCAACACGCGATGTGCTTTGCACGTGGTAATTTCATAATAACTTGTATGCACGTGGTAATTTCATAATAACTTGTATCACACTTTAACATTTCCCCAGCGAGGGAACACGCGGCACCCCGTCAGGAATTCATACGGAATCAGTGAATCAAACTTAGAAACAGTCTTCGCTTCTACCCTGCGAGAGAAAGACGGCAGTCGAGAGAACAGCATAGCTCCAGATGGCGTAAAGTTGCCTAACAGGAAGTGATTTGTCATTCTACAGAGGAAAAAAAAACAGAAAAAACGAGAAAACACAAGTGCCAACCTGGAGAAGAGTACTCTCCTTCTGTGTCCTCTCTGTTCTTGCTTAACGCCGCTAGCTGACGGCAAGCAACGCGAGATGAATAAATAAAAATGACTCTTCACCTCAGCAGAGCACAACCCGCTTTGGGAGGTACCTTCAGACATGTTCTCTCGTATCCGCACAGTCAAAGAAGGGGCAACGTGGCAAGGGGTAGGGGCTGAATGTGTCTCCCCGCCTCCCAAATTCCTATGCAGATGCCCTAACCCCCAATGTAACAATCTCATTATAGGACCTAAATAATTAAGGTTAGGTGAGGTCATAAGGATGGCACCCTCATCCACCAAGACCAGTGTCCTTACAGAAGAGACCTCAGAGGGTAGCGCGCACTCTCTTTCTCTCTCTCACAGAGAAGAGGTCATATAGGTACGTAGCAAGATGGCAGTTCCCTTCGAGCCAGGTACAGAGCACACTCACCACCAAGCAACCGTGCTAGTATCCTGATCTCAGACCCCCAGCCTCCAGGACTGCGGGAAATATGTCTGCCGTTGCAAGTCATGGAGTCTCCAACACTTCATCCTGGCAGTCTGAGCTAAGACAGCAGGAACCTGGCCAGCGGATCTGTGGGTAGCGATGGGGCCGGCACACACCCACCCCCACCCCCCCCCCCGGGGACAAACGACACAAGCTCAGCTAATAACACCACAAATCAAAGGCTCTCTCACGTCGATTCTATGGCTTCTTCAAAATGTTTCTCCATCTTGAAAGTCACAGCTGTGAACGCTGCAAAGAGTCCCTGAATTAGGTGACTAAACCGGTTCACGCCACTCCCATTTCTTCCGGGAGGGAGGGGCGCAGGAGAGCAACGGGAAAGGCCTGCAGGAATCACTGCAATGTCACCAAAGCCTCTCACCATCCCTCCCTTTTTTCCCCAGCAATTTCCCTCAAGTAGCTATCTGATCCTCTGATTGTTATATTCAGTGCCCCAGACACTGGCCACCACCCTCGGTCCGTGAGATAACAGTAAGCCGCCGATAACATCAACCAGCGACAATTATTAAGTGGGAGCCATCTCCTGTCTCAACAGAACACAAAAGATGTGGGCAATTGCCTCCGCTGTGTCACTAGGAAATAAGAATTAAGAACTTACTCCCTGGAGTTAATGTGAACTCAAAGCTCAATATATTTATTTTGTGACACGAAAGGTACTTTGGGCAAACAGTTTTCCTGAGCAGAGTGAGCCACGTGATAATGATGGAGCTGCTGACCTTGGAAAGGGTCATATTGACCAGGGATTAGTGGGTAACCCATGCCAACGTGGGTGTGGTGGTGCGTGTGCAGGTGCCGCTGGCCAAAGGGGGAGTGGCGGTCCCTCTCCCTTTCGGCCTCCCGCTCCCGCTCTGCGGTCGCCTTTTCCACGGGCTGCAACAGAAAAGAGAGATGGTCTCCTCTTAAGATTCTGAAAAACCACCGGGAGTGCTAAAACCACCTCTGTCCCTTGAGCAGGATTTGTCAATGATTAAAAAGCAAATGCAGACATACTTAACATTCCTGATTAATGGGAAGACAATTTCAAAAGGCATGCGTGAGTTTCACAGCGGGCCTTAAGCCAACCCTAAAGAAATGCTCCCACCTAAAGTAAACCAAAGGGTATCGAGGTTTTCCTCAATGGTGGAAATAAGAGGACTTTGCTTTACACCCGCTCATAACCTCAAGATTATAATCTCTCCAACGTCTTCCCAGAAACAACTTTCATACTTTGATCAAGGGGCAAAAAAAGTAGTTGCGGAGATTTAAGCCGAGTTTTCTAATTATCCTTGTATTTTGTTTACTTTGGGTGGGGAGAATCTATCTCATAACTTTGAACATGCTCGTCTCTAGTTTAGTCCATTGAAATTACGCATCTCAACATTGTATGTCAGCAAATCGTTGCCCTATGCCTCTGGAAGCATTCCAGAATCCGCCCGTTTTTAAAGGCACGTAGAGAAGCTCTCGGTTCTCCCAAATCACAGTTAAGGACTCTCTCCAATACATTTCTACCCACCAGAACTTAGCCCACATAAAGTTCTTTGTTCTCACTTGAAAACAAAATCTGAGCACTAAAAGGAGGACCCACAGAAAGAGACTCTGAAATCATCTTTTCTCACTTACAGGGTCTCCGGTGGACTCGTCCACATCACAGATCCTCCATTTTATGCCAAACTTCTCTTTTCTAGGCCAGAACTACCATGTCCTTTGTCTCTCTTCACAAAAGCCTCTAGAACTAGCAGATGCCCTTTTTCTTGAGGGGCAGGGAGGGGGGAGCAAGGGGGGAGCCATCTTTCACAAAGACACTTGCTCATAAGGCTTCGGGACGTTACGGGGACAGGACCAGGGGTCCGAGCTGGAACACAGCACACGCAGCCACCAGCATCTGATCAGGCATCCAAAACACTTTGCACCCAATGCTGGTTCCTATGAACGTCCATGTCCCCCCTCACAGGTGCCCTCCTGGTAGTCAAGGTACGATGCATTTTGCAACAGAAAAGCTCGCCAGCACCACACACGCACTCTGACCATTTCTACCCCCTGTGTGAAAGCATCTTCCGCGCGTTATGTGTGAAGATAAAACAGCATCTTGAAATCACAGCGGGGCTCGAAAGCCATTTCTATTTCAAGACTGTTTCCTAGCTGCTCCCCTTCTCTCCCCAGAAAACGGGGTCTTTTTAAAGCAACGACAAAAGGCGGCTTACGGCGGGAGACTTGCTGCGGTACTGGTTGGCGTGCTGCTGGAGCAAGTCCAGGGCTTTCGACTCCGTCGAGGTTTTCGTGTTGATGCTGGGGCTGCTATTGACTTTCTCTGCCTCTTCTCTCCCTGACATCTTCCCATAAACTGGATAATGAAATCCCGGAGAGAGATAGGCCCCTGCGGATACACAACAAATGCCCCATCAAGTTACAGGCCCGGTCTTAAAAAAAAAAGGAAAAAAAAAAATCATCTGGGTTATGTGAATTTGGGAGAAGAGTCGGAGATCTTAAAATAGGGGATGACATTAAGCGTGGGCTCCGTCACCGTTAAACTGTACATGGGCTCTCCGATTTTCTTCTCCCAGTTAATTCATCCCGATGAACGGAGGTTATAAACAGAATTGAGCTTACAGTCGTTTCATACATTTCTGTGTCCGCTTAAGTGAAAGGAATAGTAACTATCGTGATTATGACAGTAAGTGCTTAAAATATTTTCATAGGCAATAAAGTATACGTCGGTCTAGCAGCTAGAGCAGACCATCAGAGTCTATGCCAAGGAGAGCTCAGAACACTTGACATTTGATCTATAAAACAAAAACAACCCCCCTCCCCTTGCAAAATAAACCCTCATATTAAGTTTCACCTTAGGACTTGACGCAGCCTAAAAACAAGCAAAACAGAGGTTACTGGCAAAGCGTCTTGTTTATCCAGAGGTTTTTTTTTTTTTTTTAAGATTTTATTTATTTATTTGACAGAGAGAGAGATCACAAGTAGGCAGAGAGGCAGGCAGAGAGGGGGAGAAGCAGGGTCCCCGCTGAGCAGAAAGCCCGATGCGGGGCTCGATCCCAGGACCCTGAGATCATGACCTGAGCCGAAGGCAGAGGCTTTAACCCACTGAGCCACCCAGGCGCCCTATCCAGAGTTTTTGTAAACAGCTAAAAATTTGCACGCAGCCTGTTCCCTCCAATATAGCGAGAACCCGCGACACGTACCAGGGTAACTGTGCATTAGGACGGGAGAGACAGCCCGGTATGCAGGGTGGCTGGGGTCATACATCTGTGGGTAAGGATAAGCATGCAAGTACTGTATGTAGGACTGATGCTGACTCATGGGCGAGGACACCGCCACTCTCGCTCCCCGAGAGTCCTTCCAGTTCATAGGTGTTTTTCCATCATCATTTTTCAGCTTGCTCTCCTCCAGGGACTGAGAATCAGGACGCTTGGCCTCCTTGGGCTCCTCTTTAATGCTTGTTAGCGATACGGGCAGGCTGGGCACGCCTCCATCCTTGGTGGGGGTCTTCCTGGGACTGTCCTCTTTTAATTTCTTGTCCCTGTCAAGCTCTTCTGACTTTTGCTGATCCAGGTATTTGGGCTGGTATACATAATGATGCCATGTCCTTGAATCTGGATCCTGGTTTAAAAGAAAAAAAAAAAAAAAAAAGAAAGAAAAAGGGAAAAAATTTCGTTTTAAAATTTCAAGTTTGGAAGCAAAACCCATTAGTCACCATGACAGCATTATTACTCTTAATTCTAAAACGAGGTTAACACACATGTCTGCTCCTGCGCTGCACAAGAGCTTTAAGGCTCCCTCTCTCACAAGTCGGGACGTCTATGACAGGCATCATTATTCACCTCTTTCACACCAGACAAAACCAAAGCTTTTCAAGCTCCAGGAACATCAGGGTCGCAAAGCTGCCCAGCGTGGGCTGGGCCGCAAACTTAGGTCTGCAGGAGTCCAGAGCTGGGCCCTTTGTGGGATCCTTCGACATTAGAAGAGCACGCTCGGACATAATTTAATTGAAAACTCATTTTCCCTTTACTATCTCACGTAAGCAAAAAGAATTTTAAAAACCCCCAACTGGGGCTAGTTCATAGTAAATTTAAATCATCATATCAATTAATGTCACTTAGCGGGGGAAACTCTTGGTTTCCTAACTTATTTTCTTCACCTACAGCAGCTGAGGCTTAATATACAGGCTCATGTCTCCTGTGCAGACATATTAATCAAAACAAAATTTCAAATTAATAGCACACATTAGAGTTTTTCTATCAGAAAACAAAGGCACCTCTAAACCCCTTCAAAACCGTACAGCTCTAATGCAGCCCAGTGAAGCCAGGACCTGGTTCAGGCCTCCAGAAGTGGGGGAAATGAGGACCCCAAAGGGGTTCCGCGACTCCTAACCCATTCAGGACAAAAGCCCACTGGATATTTAGGTCCCAAGAGAACAGCCTTGGGCCTAAGTCTCAACCTCTGGGCAGTAATGAGCATGCAGACAGGATTCTGTTGCTCTGATTCCCCCAGGGTCGAGAAGTATGCGAGTGGACAGGGGGTCAGGACACTGGGGAAACCCCAGAGTTAACTCTCAGGGGACCACAGTGAGTGAGGATGTGCGCGCCATGACAAAAAGTGTCAGCACATGTGTGACTTCATGGTGGCTGGTTTTCAGGTGCCTGCCCATGGAACCTCAGGCTGGCTGACCAGGGGGTCCCGGGAGGCCCATGCACCCAGACGCCCCCCCACCCCTTCGACTCACAGGCCACGGGCATTGAGCCCCGAGCCCTGCTTTGGGGCTCTTAATACCCAAGCATCTGGGACACCGTGTGAAAGATATCTGGGCCCCAACTGTTATGAAAGAGACGAGTGGCAAATGTGGACTGAAGGACCCAGGCTTAATATTCCTTGAAGGTGCCGGGAGAAATTGGGAAATATGACAGAACCAACAGCGTAGAGACCAGACTCGGGATCTCAGCCGGCCACGTGGTAGACAGAATTCCCTCACTCTGGACTCAGTAAGAAATTAGGGGGCCTCGTCAGATTCACAGTGAGTGAGCAGCAGGGAACGCCAGCCTGCAAAGCACACGTCCGAAGTTCCTTTCACTACGCAACGCGGTAAGGCAACCGTGGGCAACGCAACGCTTGCGCGGTGGGCAGTAACTCCTGAGGGAACCTTTTCAGATACTCCTCAGGAGGAGAGGGACCAACCCTAATGAACCCTTGGCTTATTTCCTGTGAAGACGTCTAACCAGATCAAGCCCAGACACGTCCAAGTCTCAGACTCGCTCTCTCCCTGTGGGGGCCACGCTCCACAATCTTACTTGTTTAAATCTCGAGGTTGGGTCTACACCTGTCTGCTTCATAGAGTCCATGACAGATTTCATTTCTACAGCCTCCTTAATAAGCTGGTGGTTTTCCATCTGCTTAGCTTTGAAGCTGTCGGCCTGAAGGTGCTGCTGGTGACCAGGGAGAAGCTGTGATTTACCTGTCTCCTCAGTTTTATTAGGCACTGGCGGCCCTAGTTTAGAATGGGTTTTGTTAGGCTCCGGGGTAGAGGGAGCTTTTGAGATTGTGGCAGACGGCCCGATTTTCTGTTTACTGTCCTCCTTGCCCAGCTCTTTCAAGGGGAGCTCGCTTTTCCTGTCGCAATCTCCTCGGCCAGCTTGGGCCATTTTCTGCTCTGCCAGCCTCTGGTCCTCATAGTACTTCTCATACTGCTGTCTATAGGCAGGGCTGGTGGCCATCAGGGACTTCTGGTCCATATAGAGCCCATAGGCATACTGGCCATAGTAAAGGGACTGCGCCAGGGCCGGGTGTCTCTGTGTTATCACCGACTGGTGCTGGGGCTGTAAGGGTGCCGAGGTACGGTCCACCTTCTTGGCATCGAGCTGCTCTGCCTTGTCTTTCTTTTCTGCGTCCTCCTCAGACTCCTTCTTGATCTTCATGCCCTGCACGCTCCCGCCGTTCCCAGCGGCGGGGGCCCCAACCTGCCCGGGGTGCATGTAACTTGGAGAATAGTAAGGATCGTAGCCATGGTAGTAGGGAGAATGGGACTCTTTCGTCTGAGATGATTGTGCTGTAGCCGAAGGATGCCCTTTGACAACACCCTCCTTACTGGAAATGATGTCTGACGGGGAACTGGCCTTGGACCGCATGCCCTCGGACCGGCTGTCAGAACCACCGTCGTCCGCTGCATCGGAAATGTCCGAATAGGCGGGGCTGCTGGTCTTGGCCGCGGACGACTCGGCGCCGTTCTGGGTGAGCAAGTGCAGCGGGGCCATGGGCGCCTGGCCGTTCACCAAAGTGCTGCATTCCATCCTCGAGGCACTGCCTATGGACGGGCTGGGGGCGTTGTCCGTGAAAGTGTAAACCTTATCCGCCTCGGCTTTGATGCTGGCCATCCGGCTCTCCTGAGACTCCGACAGTCCGTTGGCCAGCCCTTCACTCTTGCTGAGGTGGTCCTTTAAAAAATGCCCAGATAAATCTTTCCCGGCCCCCTTGGCGTCCTCGAGTTTGCCCAGCTTGGCATCCAGCTTGGGGCTGCCCGACTCCTTCCCTTCTTTGTCCTTAAGCTTCCGCTTCTCCTTCTTCTTTTTGTCTTTGAGGGACACAAGAGCTGGGTTCACGGTGATGGGCTCCCCCATAATCGTGGGCTTTGGCTGAATGGGTTTCAACGGAGGGCTCTTTGGTGTGGCCTGCACGACAGTTGTGGTGAGGGAGGGCAGTCCGGGGATGGTCCCCGTGGTGGTGCTCGTAAAGGCTGCAGTGGGTATGGCGATGAGTTGTGGGGGCGCAGGCGCGGGGGCAGGGGCGGGGGCGATGGGCCGGGCAGTTTTAAGTTTGGAGAGGTTTTTGTCCATTTTGCAGTTGTTGGCTTTCTTGCCCTTTTCTTTGTCGCCCGCGGTCTTCTTGTCGATCAAGCCTTCTGCTTCCAGTTTGGGCATCTCCGCGGCCAGACTGCCGTCTGAGCAACTGTCCAGGGCGGCCGTCATGTTGGAGATCACTGGGAGGTTGTTCAGCTCACTGTGAAGGCCCTTCTTTTTGCCAGAGTTCTTGCCCGCTTTAGAGCCGATGACAGAACCCGGACCATTGCTCATCAGCTCTCTCTTTCCCTTGGGGGTGCCAGGGGGGTGCCCGGAGCCCGGCGAGGCAGGCGCCTTCACCTGCTCGTAAGCCGAGAGGCTTGCGCTGGGCTCGCTGCACTCGAGCGCCACATGACTCAATGCCTCCTCACAGTCCGAGATCTTGTCCTCGCTGTCGGGCTCAAACTCCAGCTTGTTCTCTGGGTCTAAGTGTGCGTGAGCCTGGTGGTACCTCAGGCCGTTAATGTGCTTGTACTTTTTGTTGCAGTTGGGGTGGGGGCAGTCGATTAACACCGGAGAGGAGCAGCCTTGGTCCAAAAAAGTAGTCTCTGGTTTCCCTTGAGGAGTGGTCGGAGTGCTTCTGGAATTCGTGCGGACTCGCTTCCCCGGCTTATTGTCCTCAGAGCTGGAATTCAGGTCCAGCTCCATCGGGGGCTTGTTTTTCCTTTTGCTGGTGGAGGAGGGGCTGGCTTTGATGTCTTCCGCGGCGCAATTTGGGGGTGTCCTTCGCCCGCTGGCGTTGAGGCTGCCTCGCCTCCCCTTCCCATTGGCCCCCCCTCTGTTCTTGTTCTGCAACCCTCTGGACTCGGTGAAGCTGGCCTCGGAGCCCGGAGCCGCTGCGGCAGACCTGGCTCTCTTCCCTCGGCCCCGGCCTCCTCTCATCTCCAGGTCGCTGGTCGGGGACTCACAGAACCTAGGGAAGCAAGCAACAGACAACAAAATGAGCACTCCCGAAAGGGCCAGGTGAAAATACGGAAGCACACAATGCAGGCAAGAGCAGCCAACAGCCATGCGGCCTGAGGGCTGGGCTCAGAGAAGGAAAACACACCCTAGCCTTCGGCTAACAATTTCAATCCCTGCAAAAGAACCCGCTAGGGAGGGTGTATATTCTTCAGAACACCAAAGAAAATGGCTGGGATATCTAGCTTCAAATCCAGTTCAAATTCCCATTTTAAGAAGAGATGGAAACAAAGGAGAGAGGGAGAAGGGGCAGAGAGGAGAGCTCTCTGTGCCTGAAAAGAAATCCCGCATCTGCATTTCACTGTGTGCAATCCTGAACTGCTCGCTTCTCTTTTGCCTGGTTTCAATTACAGGCAGACTTTTATGCATTATTAATCTATCTCCCGGGTTTCTTTGCAAAGAGAGGATGGGGGAAGGTGAGGTGAAGAGGAAGGAGGAGAGAAAACAGAGCCTGAAATAAAAGACCCTGTGCATACCTGGGAGGGGCCCAGTCGTGCTTGGTGCAGTCCAGTAGGGTCCCTACGTAAGTTTTGTTCCTCCACGTGACATTGACCACTAGAACACCTGCAGGAACGGGCAATCAAGGAGGACCACGGTTAGCACGGATTCCTCTATTTCGAGATGATGATGATGATAATGAAGATGATGATGATGATAATGATGATGATGATGATGATGATGATTTTACCAGCAAAGTTCTATTCTCATTTGCTTTCAAAAGCTGTGGTTTGCATTCTTCCTCTTTCTGGTTTCAGTGACCTCAAGTGAAAACCCACAGGAAATTGTGTGTGTGTGTGTGTGTGTGTGTGTGTGTGTGTGTGTGTGTGTGAGAGAGAGAGAGAGAGAGAGAGAGATCATGCCCGTGTGCATGCAGTACAAATGGGTAATACTGTGTGTGAGAGTGTAATCAAGATACTGCTGACAGAAGGAAATGGTTTTTGCCATGTCCTGCTGTAAAACACCAACACTCACCTCTTAATTTTTCTATTATTACACATAATTGCTTTCGTTTGGCAAGCAGCCAACAAAAACTAAGCGCCAGTTACCAGTGCTTAAACCAGAAGGTGACTGAAAGGCATCGGCTTTGTTTCCAATTCAACAATATAAAATCATGGTGATTTTTATTTAGAAAAAGATTATGGGGGTGCACAAAAATAGGTGTCGAAGGGGAGAGCGGGGGATGGGGGGGGGGAGATTTAGAGTCCAGAGAACAGACAATCTGCTATGATTTCTCTTTCCTACTCCTCCCCTCTCTGGCTTTGTGAGACAGGCATCAGCCAGGGTATGGTATCTGTTTCACTGTTTGGTCTTGTTTCATATTAAGGACTCCTAAAATAGCCCTCTTAAGAAAATAAATGTGCACAATAGGTTTGCTCTTGGGGTTATCTTTAGAATCAACTTTAGTAAGCATTTGCCACAGAGGATTAGAAGAAAAATCTCAAAACCAACACACTTGTTTCCTGCAAGCCATTCTGCTTTTCCCAACTGCTTTGCAGACAGACAATTTAATTTAGCACTGCATCTGTGAATTACTAAACTTAAGTGCACTTAGTATAGCAAATGTCACGGGAAAACAAAATAGAACATCCTCTTTATTTCTCTGGAGGACAAATGCCATATATGTTTTTAATCACTCCTTAAAAACATACAATGAAAGGACCTAGATTTGGGGACACACCTAAAATATTAGGGTAAATAAATGAAACATTTAAGTGAGCCTTTGTTTTCTTTTCTGTACCTACAATCCATTCTATCTCGGAAGCACCAGACAGTCCTCAAAGTCTACTTTGAGGTGGTTTGCTCACTCGCTCACTGCCATTTTGAATTGTAAAGAAAACCTGTATTGCACTCTTTATGGTACGGGACACCTCACAAGGTAAGACTAATTTCCTCGGGAACGTTTTCACAGCAGGTAAAAATATCTGAATGGCTGGAACTCAGGTAGTGGGGAAGGAAGGATTTCTTTCAAAAGTCTCCAAGATTTAAAAATGGTTTCCCATATGGTCTCTGTTGCTATTAGGTGACAGCTGAATTTACTCACTGTAGCAATGGTGGAGGCGGGAGGCGGACGGGAATGAAGCAAAGCAAGCATTTCCTCAAATCACGGTTGATTCTATTCTAATTCCCTAGGGAAATTTTTTTTCAAACCACTGAGTATAAAAATTCATATTGAGATGAGAATCAATGGTAATTAGGCATTTGGTCAAAATTTGCACAAGACAGAACAATTGGAGGAAAGGATTCTTTATGAGCACATCCCTCCAGGAAAAGGGAGGCGGTGGGAGGGGAGGCGAAGGGGAAGACGGAGCTGGTTTTCTCATCATGTGCTCTCTGGGGCCCTGTGTGTGGTGTCAAAGACCTTTGCAGCTGCTTAAAATTCTTTAGCATGTCAGCTATATTTACAGTGCAGGAACATATCTGTATTGCCAGAAGGTTACTGCATTTTAGCTTTAGACGCAATAGGCTGAATCACTGCGTTCCGGAGTCCCTGATGTAGCACAAATGTATAATTAAAATTGCTTGAAAGGAAACATGAAAGAAACAACAAACCCTCCATTCTTGCAGTAATAAAATTAAAAACAGGAAAAGTCTGCACAGACACTTAACATTTGTCTGCAGTGAAAGGCTTTTGTTATTGCTTTTCCCCTAAGGGTTTCGCGTTTCCAGCAAACGCGGGCCGCCGATTGGCCGGCGCCTGCTGGGAACGCGCGCGTCTGATTGGCTGGGCCGAGGGCGGCCGCAGGAGCCGCGAGGCGGCGGCCGGGGATAAAGGAGCTGGGCGGAGGGCAGGGGCCGCGCAGCCGCTCGGGGCGCCGCACACGCCCGCACACGCCCGCCCGCGGCCCCCCAGGGACCCGGTCCGCGCTTCCCCAGCCAGGACCCCGGGACGACGTGGGGACCCTGAACCAGCAGTCGGCCGCTGCTACCGTTGCCAGCTGTCACAAAGGCTGAGCTCACACTGCGGCTCGCACACCGTAAAACCGTTCCCACGGCCGGATGCTGTTTCTAGGAGCCGCACCCGCACACCTCGTGGGGAAGCACTAGCGAGACTGCTAGGATCGTCATTATGTCATTATCGGCACTGGGCACGCGGTGGGGGTAAAAAAAATCCCGTCAAGTCCATTCTCAACTTCAAAAGGGCCTCCATCAGCCAGCCTGGTTTTTCCAGAAGCCCTCGGTATTTGAAATGTTCAAAATAAATGCTCTGCTCCCGGGGAGATTTGGAAGAGTCTCCAACAAGCGGGGCTAATTAAATACGTGTGTCTGTGTCTGTTTTTCTTTCTGCCACAGAGTATTTCTATCTGCCTAGCATTCACGTGCGAGCACATGTTTACACAGCCAAACTGGAAAGAAGGCTTAAGGAATGCTTCTCATATAAACTACAAAGTGGATTGTTGCTTTGTAAGGAAGTCTGTGTTTAGACAACATCCCATTGTGAGGGGCCAAGTAGAAAGGTGGTGTTTCAGCTCTCAAACATGCAAATGGTTTGTCACTTTTTTTTTTTTTTTTTTTTGGCCAAGTCTCAACAGCTTGGACACTTTGTAACCCGTGGGCATATGAAGTGGACTCTTCTTTCGAAATAACCAAAATGAAGATTAGTCCTTTAAAAGTCCTACTTTGAATTCCATAAATCTGGGCACAGTTGTGTTTCTCATTTATCTTACATACGCTGGAAATAAATATATATGTATTACAAACAGATCTGGTATTTCTTTTAATGTACATTTATTCTTCCAAAGGCCTTGCCTGCAATCCAGGTGCTGGGGACACTCTACAACCAGCCCTTTTCACCTTTCTCCAGTAACCCTAGAGGTTTATTGTCCTCCTCTCCCACCCAGGATAATGGTCTTTCTCAAAGTTCTAATAATGCCTGCCCCACATTTTATACTTGAGAAAGATCTGAAGAACACTGCCAATGAAGTATGAATACAGCTGAAGACAGCAATGGATGGTTTGAGTGTGCTCACTGCACAGGGTTTTCTTATATTTTTAAGGCTTTGTCTTGGATACTGATACAGGATCTAAGCTAAGGGCCCATAAAATATGTATTATCTATAGGACACTTAGAAGAACATGCTCTGTGCTCTATAACCTAAGCCTGTCACCTTTACAAGACCAAAGAGCCTTGAGATCTCCTAAGAATTCCACAGTCACAGGGTTCTCTTATGTGCTCCTGTCAATACTTAGCAGTGAAGAGCTCCCAGAGAGATGAGCAGGCCCACTGAGCATTTACTGGGCATCTTTCCGGTACACACTAGGTGCTTACTTGATGCTATGGAATCAGCCACGGTCTAGCTGGACCTCCATCCAGTGTTCTGCAGAGCTTGCCAACTTATCACAGAACCAACACAGGAACACCCTGTCACCCAGAATGGGAAAGAGAGCTTAGGGATTACCCATACCCAGAGAGCAGCTCCCTTAACCCATCACATTAAACCAGACCCTGGATAAGATGTTCCTAGGGCTTACCCTGCCCACAGTTCCTGCTCAGAGGGGCGTCTTAGGCTGCTAGGCTCCTAAAACAGTGATCCTAACCCTGGCCTCCTTGGATGGTTCCAGCAATGGGCCCCGAAGCTGAGGCAGCCAAACAGGGACTTATTTTGGGAAATGGAATTCGTCACAAAGAAAGGTGATAATATAAGTAGAAATCTCAAGGTCACAAGGTACTAGAGGCTGAGAGGATGACAGTGGCCCAAAGCCACAAGGATACAAGAGCTAGGAGATGAGGAAGCCAGTGGGGCACAAGGCCCTCAGTACCTGTGTGTGTGTGGGGGGGGTGTGTGTGTGTGGGGGGGTGTCCCTTCTTTCTCCTCTTCCTCAGTGACAGGGGCTCACCAAGCACCCAGGACTGCCCCATTATTCCCCAGCCATCCTGGTTCTCAAGTTAAATCTGTCTTTGAATCCCTTGCTCCCAGGGGGGCCTTCTGATAACCAGCAGGGAAAGTCTACCCACCGTCCCGCGGACAGCCTTTCACCCAGACAAGGACAACCACCACAGCCAACATTCTCCCCTCCAGCTCACTCTCTTTTTCTTCCCCTCCAGCCTAAATGAGATTCTGCAACCACTGTTTATGTCACAACTTTAATCCCCCTAAGACGTTCTAGTCCAAATCTCCAAGGAAAGTTCCTAATGAATTAGCACCAAAGAGAGACAAAGGCCAATGTTCCGTCTTCTCTGAATGCTTTCCACTCCCACACGGATGGTGCCCGCCATCAATCCACAGCCACCCCCTCCCGAGTTCCCCACAGTGCTCCATTCACAGTCCTCCAACCAATGCACGCTCACCAGAATCCATGCTTGCCTCTGAGTCCACAGCTAGACCCTTCTCAGCCTCCGGCCCGGTTAGATGCAGGTCTGTGGCTCAGGTCTGACAGCTCAGTGAGGGACCGGATGTGTGCCGCTTATAGGCCTGGCCCACAACTATCCCCTGTGCATGTCCTTCTCACTTCCTCCTCTTTCTGGCTGGCTGGCATGGAGACTGCAATGACCTTGAAGGCCACTGGAGGAATGGCAGGATCTCCTTCATCTGGGACCCAGAATGACAAGGAAAACCCGCCAAAGGAAGACCATCAGGGAAGCAGCAACTAAACTCCTCCCATGCTGGGACACTACCAGACTGTCTTACCCTAATACGCTGTCCCTTCCTGTGCTACTCCTCCTCATAGACAGAGGACGCCTCTCCTTCAACCAGAAGACAGGAGCAGCATCTACACCTGCCTCACCTGCAAGCATAGTGCCAGTGCACATGCAGAATGAGTGCACTCGACACCTGGTAACTATGACACGGTGACAGAAGGGAATCTCGATTTGAAGCCTTCTTTTCACCGTCACTATACTTTTTCAATAAGCATAATCTCCCACAGTGCAGAGATGATAGAAACTCTCTGGAGAGACTGTACTCCAAAGATGTGATAAATATGGCGTATGAATTACTGCTTCTGCTATTCGTGAAGATGTTTCCTCAAGAACTGGGCAAATGCCTGATTTCCCAGTGGATCAGCATAACTCTGTTTATTACAGTTTAAAGAGTGTTCCAGAGTCTTTAAAGCACCTCATCCCTGGGACAGAAGTCTCTGCCAAGCATTACTGCAAATGCCAAATTTGGAATCATGTCGGAGTTGTTGGTTTTTTTTTTTTAAACTCCTATTTAGACTACCACATCTGGATGGACTTGGCGTGCACTCATGCAGAAAACAGAAACCTCACTCTAATAACACCAAAATGTAACCCCGTTATGCCATGGTCTTTTTTTTTTTTTTTTTTTTTGAAGTTTACACATTTCTTTCCTTTTATATATTTTTTTCTAGTGGAAACATTAGTGACAATAAAAAGGCCACAATATTCTGGTTTAATGCATCCAGGATAAAGGTCATACATTTCGAGGATCCTATTACTCTACATTTTTGTGCAACATGACCGTTGTACAAGGTATGATTTATCATCACTGCTTTGTACTCCAACTCCCTCCACTCCCACATTTTACTGTTGTGGTTTTTGCTCTATCCAATGCCAGGACTTGATTAAAAAGGTTGAGCCTTGTATAGTACTTGTTCGTCTTTCTGGCTTTAGAGCATCTAACCTTGGGAGAGATCTATCTTCAGAGGACAAAGTTGGGTTTCTAACTCTTTGGGGGAAATGTTTAAATCGACAACGAAGGCTGCCAGTGAAATCCCCCACAGCCAGAAAGCAGAGGGACTTGCCTATTTCCTGATGCCAAGTATCTCTGAAGCACTAGGACAAGAAAAGTGTCGTCACATGACCAGAAAAGGCAGTATTTTTTTTTTTTTTTAAAAGAGCCCTACTGCTGAGCTGAATGTTTGAAGAGTCACTTTAACCACATCCTGTAATCAAACCATCTGGAACACAGTGCTGCGATTAGTCACCCTGAACATTGGGCTTTATCTGAACAAATAGTGTACGGCAATGGAGCTTGGAAGATAGGGCAGCACTAACAAAGGGGACTGTAATGAAACACTTTATGCCCTAGTGTGCCGCCACCCCACTCATAAACCCCAGACACACTCTGCTCTGGTGTTAATGTACTACTTTATGAAAGCACAGTGAGCTTAAAGATTAAAGGACTGACGGGCTAAAAATTGCCGGTTTGGATAGATGTTCCCTGTTGGCGGCTGGACGATGTTGGCACCGCTCTATCTACATTAATTATAAGCTCTGGGGTGACAATTCAGCATTTCTTTCAGGGTTCGCTGTGATGTTCAGGGCATCAGGAACAAGGTTCATTTATGGGAGGATCGTAATGATTCTTGATTGGCCAGAGGTTCATCTGAACACCGAGACACTGCTTTTTGGTTCCTCCAAACCCCACCCATCAATCACAAGAAAAAAAATATCCACGTGAAATGCAAACAAACTGGCTATGCCTGAAACTAGAGAGCAAAAGGTAATGGCGGAATGGTGTCCTAATCTCCTTTTAAAAGACCCTATTCTTCCAGGACTGAGCTTATGTCTTTCAAAAGTACATCTGATCATTGGGATACTATCTACGGAAATCTTATTTAAACACACACACACATACACACACACTTGAAAGCCCCCTCCCCCAACTACATTGAATAAGCCCTAAGAGGGGAGGGGAAAAAAAATAGCTAAAGAAACCTTGTTTCCCCCTGGGCCTTATGGTTTAATACACAAAAGAACACACAGCTACTTCCATCACTGTCACCTCCCCCGCAGCCTTTGTTCTGAGGCCTGATGAGCTGTATTGATTTGGGGAAATCATTGAGCTTCTTGGAAAACTAGACTCTCGCTTATTCACTGCCATCTATTTCTTTCCCATGAAGACAGGTGGTCAATATCCAGTTGACTGGTCAGCTAAAAGAGGCTCTTGCTGCTTTTCTTCTCTTGCTTCCCTAGTAACCTTACCCTCTCCCACTTCTAGAAAACACAATGGCCTGTTAAAAAGTCTTGTGGGGAAGAAGAAGGGGCAGAAATCAGGCTTTTGTGAGGCACCTCCGGGAACGCTCCACTGCTGTCCCAGACATCTGCATGGGAGCCTGCTGGCGTCCGTGGCCGGTGACTGGATTTTCACTGACCAAGCGTTGCTCTAGTGGAAGGGTTCGTGAAAACCTCGATAGCCCAGGACAGAACTTTTGAAAATCTATCAGAGCCAAACAGATCACTAGAACTTAATGTTAATTTCAGAAAGAGATGCTTTCCTTTAAAAAAAAAAAAAAAAAAAAATCAGTACATAAGTTTCAGGAAGTTTCATCATCATAAGATGTCCTAAGTGTCATTGCGGATATTTCAGGGAACAAAGAGCATAATAGGAAAAAAAAAAAAACAGGGAGAGATCTTTACAGAGCAACTTTACACACGATGAGAACAAAAAGACCACTTGATTTTAAGTTAGAAAGACATACGCAGGCTAAGGAAACATTACCCTTGACGGCTGGAGGCTACTCTTGAAACAAAGAGATACTATAACCACTCACACCACAATATTGCTTAGGGGCTAGGAGGCCCCCCAACCTGAGGCTAGGCAAGAGGACACTTTAGCTGTGACAATGGTGGGAAGGTGGTGGGGGGAGGGGACCAACCCCCAAGCTTGCTTCTACAGGGCAGCAAGTGACACGTAGGGGAGGCTGCATCCCCTTCCCCAGGGGAGGCTCTTCACCCTGTGCCCTAACGAGGCTCAGCCAACACCCTGGAAAATGAAGTGGTATGTTCAAGGAAAAGATAAAAAATGAAGAAGCAGAAGCAGGGAGAAAGTGGACGGGAAAAGAGAGGGGAGACAGGACAGAAAAAAACCACAGAAAAGAGAGGGGAGAAAGGACAGAAAAAAAACACAATGTCTTCTGAGACATTTGGAAGAATTTCAATGCACAGAGCGACCATGTGCACATACAGAGTCTACGTATGTAGGTATACACTCGTATAAAGAGGTTTCATTTCTTGTCTTTGATCAAACTCTCCAACAAGTAATGCCCTGGGGCTGGCTGGCATAGACCTTAAGCGACCAAACCATGCCGATTTCTGGTGCAAACTTCCAAGCCCGAATTCTCTCCTGCTCCTTTGTAGCAGGAGAAAGTAGCTCTGAAAGTAGCTCGTTTGTAGCTCTGAGAGTGGAGGAGTGTTGGTCAATGATTTCTAGTCCCTCAAACCCTCTCCTTTTTTGAGGCATTTCCTCACTGGAGCAGAAGGTTTCTCATTCCCTCTCCTCCCTGTCTTGACGGGGAAATCAGGGTTCAGTGCCAACTGTAATTGAATGGACTCATCCCCTCACCTCACTCTGGTCTCCCAAGCTTTAATTATTAGCTCATTAGGAGATCATTTTTTTCTTCCTTAATATAAAACCATTCACAAGTTGGGGAAGGGTATCTAGTAAGTATTTACTGAAGCAGGCTTACTCTGAGCCGTAGTCATGACTTGGTTCCTTCCTCCTAACATGTTCTTGTTAGTTCTCCGACCTTGGTTCTTACCTCCTTACACATCTTCATGCGTTATCTTAGGAGGCAGCGGCGTACAAGGGGCCCAGGCCCACAGCATATAACCAGGATCCCTACCCCCCGGCTCCCTGGAACGGAAGAGTCACGGCCTCAACACAATCCCACGTTCAGACCCGCCTGCCACGGAAGATAAGCAGCTGACAGAAGGCAGGCCTTTCAGGTTCCTGCACTTAGTGCTGACCACGGCATCTTTTCCGCTTACGACTCCTACAGCCAGGATCTCTACGATATCGTATGTCCAACTTCAAAAACGGGTAAAGAGAACCGCAAGACCAGACAAAAAAATAAACCACCCTCCAGGCAAAAAAAAAAAAAAAAAAAAAAAAAAAGCCAGCTCCGTGCGACTGTCCCTAGAAGAGAGCATTCTGAGGCCAAAGGCGGGAAAAGAAAGATGTGAGATGCTATGAATTCAGAAAGCCGCTTACAAAACATCTGCAACTCCCCCAGGTCCAGGTGCAGAGAGAAGTGCGTTTCCGGCCCCCTGCTTCCCCCTCCCCGACCAGGGCCAGGGCAGGGGAGGGAGCAACAGGCAGGGGTGCTGACCAATCACTCAGATGAATGAAACTGCAAGATGACAGGGACATAAAATCTACACATGAAAAAAAAAAAAAAAAAACCCTCCTGTACTTTGGGGAAGGGAAGCAGACTCAGAAAAAAATGAAGAGGGAGGGATCTTACTCCTCTCCTTGCTCACAAACCTCTTGTGCATCAATCTAGGTGGGGGATTAGCAGAGTTTCAGGTCTCAATGCTAGTGAACTGCTCGTCAAAATATGGGTAATACCACGACAGATTACAGGACTGCGTTTACAAGTAATATCTTACCCTCCCCAGGTCCTTGAGATACAGAGAGATGGTGGGAACCAACTGACAATTATGCTCACATCAAAAAGCTGCTACTGATGCGTGCATCTCACTGGGACCCAAGAGCCTGTCTTCATATAAATTATGATGCTTTATCGAAAGTCGGAGCGCTTATTTGCTTTTGTGCCAGCTCTGGGCCCTTTTCATCTCCAGCTCTCCCCGGCCCAGGAGAGCACACGTTCCTACGGCTCTGCTGGCCACCAGCTGGGTCTCCCATAAATCATAAATCCTCTGAACAAGCCATTCTTTACAAAGACCAACAGCATTTACTGGAGATGATCACTCTACTATTATTCCACTTGCTGAAATTTAAAATAGCAATTTACAACAGCAGCTGAAAACTGGGGAACTGGGGGAGTGGGGGGAGAGAGAGAGAGTGTGTGTATGTGTGGGTGGGTGGGTGCACGCACGCACACCAAGGCTCTGCATGTCTAGGACACACAGAGGGTCACATCTTGTGTGTCACTTAAAAGTCAGCAACTCTGCCAATCAACAAAGGAAACAAGGGACGTGCCTCTCAGAGGAACCAGTCGGCACCCTCACAATTAAAGGCAGTGGGGGAGTGAGGTCCATGTCGTTGGTAAATCTCCCGGAGGCAGCAGAGCCCTGCGGGCAGCGTGGGAGGGAGCTCCCACACTCCCATAGTGAGGCCGCATCATTATGGCTCAGGTTCAGAATGTAATAAGGAAAGCCGAAGGAATTAACTCCAATCAAGCTCAGCCTGCAGCCAATTTTATTCTGAAGACTAGGGAGGAAGACAGAATGAGAGAGTGTTTAGTAATCCCACCCAGCACCCTAAGCGCCCGGAAAGATGGTCTCTAGAGACGGACCCACCTGGCCCCCAGCCCACTCTGCAGCTGGGGCTTCACCCTGAACTAATAAGCCTCTCTGCCTCTCAGTTCTCTCGTCTATAAAACAGGCATGACACGGAGACCAGGGAAGGTATGGTTTCTGTAAAGAATCAAACACACAGGCGCGGGTACCAAAGAGTCACTCGGCAAACGGACTCTGGCTTCCTCATCTCGAAACTCCCCTGGAACCCAGGTCACGGCTGGAAGAGTTGGGAGACCCCAAAATACAAGGAGTTGCACACTGAGAAAACAGTGGCAGCACGCCTCACTGCGCTTCTGCAGGTAAAGCACCCTAGGACGGGGGCAGCACGCAAATTATCCCGGATCCCCAGGGACCAGGCTGTTCGACATTATTCGGTACCTCAATCTCGTAGCACATCTCCCGAGCTGCAAATTCCAACAGGAAGGACTTGGGTTCTTTCTACACCTAGCCCCAACTGCAACCCCCAGGAAGTCTCCTTCCTGACATACCCACCATGGCAAGCAAATATCCCCTCGTCCTCCTCACTCTGGACATGCAGTTCTAAAACCCTGCAGCCTCCTCTCGGGACGTAGGGTACGGGGACTGCACATCCAGTTTGCAGGAACAGGGATCAGAACTGAATGCCTGGCATCTCTCTCAGTGACAAAAGGCAAAATTAAAGGCCCCGGAGACCCAGCCGAGAGATGAGACCCAGCCGAGAGATGAGCCCCTGCAGCAAGGCTCTGGGGACTCAGAGAGCATTAAAGGCAAACTCATCTTTCCAATTACCATCTGAACAGACTAGATGTCTCCACAATGGTCCAAGGCCCCCTCTCCCCCCTCCCCCATTCCGAAGTCCCTATCTTTTCAGGGAAGAAAAAAAGCCCAGCAGAGTTACAAGTATTTCAATAATGTGCTTAGAGACCAGCTCTTTTCTGTAAACAAGCCTAATGAAGCGTGACTAATAGTGCTCTCCGTGAGCAGAGCAAGGGAAAAGGGCCTTTGTTAGCACTTACTGGAGCAAGTCATCGTTGTGCTGGAGCAGAACAAAACTTAGCTGGTTATTGATTGACCAGCCTCGCTTGGTGTCACGGCTTTGCTGCCCATTTCTGTACACTGTGTGTATAAATACATGTGTTTATGTAGACGCAGAGATGTTCTACACACACACACACACAGCGTCACGTGCAGCCTTGACCAAGCTAACCTGGGGTGACACTGCTCTGCAGGAGGGATCAAATCTTCCAGGCACTCCTCCCTGATGTTCGCATCTCTTCCTGTCTTTTTTTTTTTTTTTTTAAAGATTTTATTTATTTATTTGACAGAGAGAGAGAGGGATTACAAGTAGGCAGAGAGGCAGGCAGAGAGAGAGAGGGAAGCAGGCTCCCCGCCGAGCAGAGAGCCCGATGCGGGGCTCGATCCCAGGACCCTGAGACCGTGACCCGAGTCGAAGGCAGAGGCTTAAGCCACTGAGCCACCCAGCCGCCTCAAGCAAAGAAGAAATAAATAAAATCTTCCTGTCTTTGAGAGTACCTAACATTTTTCTCCCCGCTGTCAGCACCGGGAACTCTCCCAGTGCTCTCCCAGTTTCAGAACCTTGTGTATACCGATGCCCCCCACAGGCACTTAATAGTTTCCAAAGTCACTATGATTTAACCTGACTTACATACTACATTTGAGGGGTGATTTACTTTGGTTTTTGAATAAATGCCGAAGGGTTGGTGTTTCTTTCCCCCCATTTCACTTCTCAGTTCTGAACCTCCTCAAATCTGGCTCGGCATGCCTACCAAATATGCCACGCCAGGGTGGCTCTGATCCTCTTCTGCAATTAGAGTGTGTCTTAAATGTTATTAACACTGTTTGCAGGGAGATCTGGAGCTGACCTGGACTTCTCTTCCGAACGCACAGGAATTCGAGTCAAAACCTGGCCTTCCTTTGTGACTCGAAGCACAAATTTCCGTATAAATTATTGACTGCACTCTGGCCTCATCTGAAACATTAGCCCCGCAGGCTGATAAGTTCTGACCCCAGGTGGCACAGCCACCCTCTCCAAAGAGGTTGGAACATTAGTGCTTTGCACTGGGGACTGAGGCGTGAGAGCCCATCAATCAGCCTCCCGACAGCTTTCACGGCCTCTGAGCATTAGGCCCAAGTCAACCTCTGAGATGCCTATTGTTTGCATGAACCTCTTCTTCTCTGGTCTGATGAAGTTAGGGTTAAGTCCAAGGCTTCGGGGAGAGAGAAAGGCTATTGTTAGTAACTCAGTCTTTATTGACTCTGACCTGCAGGGCAGCCAGCGTGAAGTCTCTTCCAGAAAGTAATGCACTGTTAATTGGTGCTCATCATCACCGTGTGTTTTATACACCTCTTTCCAGTGAGAGAATACCTGACTAAACATTTCAACATCTTTCCCAGGTTGCCTTGTAATTCTCTCAAGAGTTAAACACACACACACACAAACTCTCTCTCTCTCTCTCTCTCTCTCACCAGACAAAAATCTGATTTGTACCAATCATGGTCCCTGGGTTGCTACACTGAATACCAACATGAACACGGAATGTTGGGCTGGACAATGGGAACATTTGGGAGTTGGCAGAGGGCACGTTAACCTTTTTTTTTTTTTTTTTTCCCACGGCAAATATCTGTGGGGATGAGTCCATGGGGCAGGAGAACACCCGCTGGAGAAATGAAGCAGACATATCGTATTCCCTTCTGCGGTCCTCTGCCTGAAATAACTGAAGACCTTACCTTCTTCCCCTGAAACTGGTAGCTGGGTGTGCCAGGGGCCAGCCACCAACGCGTGGCGGGGGCAGGGACCGTGCACAACGGCCCATGGGCTTCGTGTCACAAATGCAGCGCTCTGAAGGGCTGCAGAATGACTGGGTCCAAAGGCTTTCTGGTTTCCTTTGGAAGAAAAACCAGACAAACCATCATCTCTTCTTACCCAACAGGCCTCTCAGGGGAGAGGAGGGGAGAAGGTGGTGGCCAGGCAGAGGCGAATCATCAGAGCACCTCGTCTGCTTCTCCACGGGCCTGGGCAGCAGGTGACTGGACAGGCCGGCCCCACAGCAAGGGACCCACAACAGTTGTTGAAAGTACTGAACAAAACGCTACAAAACTGAACGTTCTAAAGGACAGATCACATGGTGACTTTTTGGAGTCCTAGTTTGTGGCTACAGGGGAAAAAAAAAAAAAACCACATAAACCAAATGGCTTAGTTTTTCACTGAGCTTTTTTTGCTTAGGAAATTTTCAGCCATGGGAAGCCTGGATGGCTCAGTCGGTTAGGCGTCTGCCTTCAGCTTTGGTCAGGATCATGGGGTCCGAGGACTGAGACCCGCAGCAGGCTCCCTGCTCAGCAGGGAGTCTGCTTCTCTCTCTGCCCCTCCTCCTCCCTCTGCTTGTCTATACGCAGTCTGTCTGACAAATAAATAGACAAAAACCTCCAAAAATAAATACATTTTTTAGCTGCTCCCAGTACATTTAGCCAAGAGATTGATTATGCTGTGTTATTTAGTACATCCCCATATCTGAATTAGTACCTATAAATTAATACATACTTTTCCAAATGAGTGACTAGAAAGCTATTTTTCAATTAAATTCTGCTCCATTTGTGTGTTTGATGGTATACTAACTCCAAGATATATGAATGTAATACTAGGTTTGATCAGCTTTCTGAAAAGGTGGTGGGCAAGAGAGCAAACGTGCTTTCAGTCCTGATAAAAGTGTCTTGCTGCAAAGGACTACGTTTTCTGGTTTCCTTCAGTTCAACTCAACTTGAATATTAAGGAAAACCAGAAATTTCTAATTCACTAAGAACATACCGCCAAAGCACATTAAACTCATAAATGTCATGTGCTTTCAGGGCCAAAAAAGTTGTGCGGACTCTTCAGGACAAAACTGAAGGTTTAGCCTGTTCTTATAGAAAAAGAACTTCCTCATCAGCTAATCCTGGTTCATACAGGCCAGAAATAAGTTTAGAAAAAATGTGGAGGAAACCACCTACAGTATTTAAGTAACTAACTGCCATACATAAAGATGGATTACAAAAGGTAAGTCTCAAGTCAGTGAAGATGGAGAGAGTGAGAGGGCACCAACAGGAGGAATGGCCAGAGGAACAGGGAGCAGACTCCCTGCTGAGCAAAGAGCCTGATTCGAGACTCGATCCCAGAACCCTGAATCATGACCTGAGCCAAAGGCAGACCCCTAACCCACTGAGCCCCCAGGCGCCCCTGAGAGCAGGATTTTTTATAGGCCACAAGAAGAGTATTTTGACACAGATGATCTCATTTACTTCCCAGTGCCTGTCAGGTTCATGATTATTACTACTTTACTGATGAACTAAGTCAACTCCAAGATGGCTTAACTGGCAGACTTGCCCTGGGAAAGTCAGAGAGGTGAATGCAGGCAGTCTGACTTCTGGTACCACGCTCCAAAATGCATTGTGTGAGGTTACCAAAACCTAACTTTGTTACTTATAAAGGACTTTCAACAAGTGTTGTGGGTCCCTTGCTGTGGGGCTGGCCTGTGTTACTTATACCGTTTCATGAAGGCACTGCACGTATGTGGATGGAGGCCCCTGGGGTAAGCAAGGCCGCCCAGGTGAAGACCAGTGGTGCGCTTAGAGTAACGGGCCGTGGTTGGCACACATCTCTTCCTGGCATCAACTTCAGAGACCTCACGCTGGACGCTCGGAGAGGAACATGGTGAGAATATACACCCTCCCCCTTCAAGAACCTCCATCCCAGAACTGGGTATCAGCCATTTACCAGCACACCAATGGTTACAGACCTTAATTTTTGGAAATGTTATTCTTCTTTCCCAAAATGCAACGTGTCAGAAAAAACAGGGATCTGGGGAAAGCGGGGAACCTGGACTCCCTTCCATACATGTTTTACTCCTTAGAAAGGATCTGAAGAACGAAACTGAAGGACAGTTCTAGAAATCACCACGGACTACAGTTCTGACTTACCATTTCTGCTATTGTTTCAAGGGAGTCCCAATTCACAATCCCAGACCTCTCCTTCGGTTTAAGCACTGACACCTAATTGGTCACCAAGGTGTGTGTGACTCTTCTGATTCCTGGCTCCATCCCCTCCTCTTCATCCAGACCACTGTCCACAGTCAGGCCTTGGTTACCCTTCCGCAGGTACCACTCACCCCTCCTCCACTGTCACAACACATCAAAGTGACATTCAATGTATCCTGCAGGCAACAGGTTACCTCAGGCTTCACGCCTTCCTACTACCTTCGGCAGGGAGAAGCCCTACGCTTGGGAGTCTGAGGCCCGGGGCACAGAGCTCCTAGAAGCTCTGAGAAGGCCTGGCCACTCCTGTGGGTGTGTCTACGCAGGACATATGTGACTCTGTAGGAGACTCGGCAACATCTCTCAAAGTGCCCGGCCAAGAGCAGGTGTTCAATGTCTTTTTTTTTTTTTTTCAAGGCAGATGAAATATTGAAATGAACAAAATGTAAAAGAGCCCCTGTGTTACTATCATGGACACAAATCAAAAGACCGATATGAAATTGCGACATTGACGATGATCCCTGACTCCAATCCCTCCCAAGCGAAGGAGTCCACCTCAGTCGATTCTTGCCGTTTTCAAAATGACCGGTAATAATATGCACACGAACCATTTGGCTTTGAGTTATCTTCTATTTTTCATCGGAAATTTTTGTGAAGGAAGCACTCGTACAAGTTAAAGAGACCCAGAACCTTCCTCGAGAATTTCAAAACCCATCCACGTTTATTCAACTATTATGAAAGCAACCGATGAGGTCCATTTGTCGCTCACCTGATGGCAGAAGCTCTAAACAGAAACCGTAACCGCCCAGCCACAGCAGACGCGGACCATTGGCCTCTCCCACTGTTCCTTACAATTTAATGAACAGTCATATCCCACAAATCTCCTCCCAATGGGCCACAGGGTGGGGATTCTCCCCGACTCTGGGGCCCCAAAGACAGATTTGTCATTGCTTAAACAAATTTTACAGATGTAATAGATAAAGGCAATAAAGAAAACAGAGCTTTTATAAAACAAAGTTGACAGAGCAGAAAGCTCTCTCTCCATAATGGGCGCGTCCGTTTGTGCGTCTCGCGCCGAGTGTGTGTACCAAAGGGAAATAGACAATGAAGGTTAGGAAGCATGAAATGACAGCCTTCTTTGCCTTTCAGGGAACGTAAATTTTATTTGCTGCACGTAAATCTTCAAGCCCTGGTTCTCCATCTGCATGTGTGATCACCAGAAATTGATTTCAAGGAGACAGAAGACTATTTCACTGATTGCTCAGCAATGCAGATCCGGCGTTACGCGTTCGTGACGATGAAGGGTGGAGCGCTCCGGTGAGGTTCTAGGTGGTGTTTTCCCGTTGCAATCCTTGCTGGCATGGATTATTCCGCCTGCCTTCTGGGGAGTGTGCTACTGGAAGCGTTGCTGGGACTGGGAACTAGCACTAACAGGAAGCTGGTATTACTGGAAGCATGCCAAGTGCATCACTGGTCCTCAACATGTGGCCGGTGACTTTTAATAGGGACTTTCTTGGTGCCAGATACAGAACGATCTCAGGCTCTCCCCATAATACAAATAGATTAGTTTACTTTAAAAAGCATCAGATCTTCAGGCTATTAGGCTCCTAATCCAGGGGAAAGACAGGAGAAGGACACTATTTCAAGACGGTTGCCTGCACAATGCAGTCAAGAGGCACTTTTTTTTCTCCCAGAAGGATGGTAACTCGTTTTGACTTGTTTTTTCACAACTCAAATTATCCAACTCCACACTGGGGGTTTATATCCGTCTTTTTTTTTTTTTTTTAAAGACTTTATTTATTTATTTGACACAGAGAGAGAGTGAGCACAAGCAAGAGAAGTGGCAGAGGGAGAAGCAGGCTCCTTGGTGAGTAAGGAGCCCGACACGGGACTCGATCCCAGGATGTTGGGATCATGACCTGAACTGAAGGTAGATGCCTAACCAACTGAGCCACCTAGGCACCCCGTGTCGCATGCATTTTAATCTGTACAACAAACTGCAGTGTTCCAGTGAATTATGTTAGTCTAGTTTTACACTAAGGCATCTGTTTACAAAGAAACTTGGTAAATACGTGTAACTCAAAGTTTGCACGTAAATATTCTACAAAATAGATTAAAATAACAGTAAAAATTTAAAAAAAATTGTTTTTAAATAGTCATGCTAAACACACACACATACATACACACACACTGGGCCATAATAGCAACAGTGTAAATGCCAGCCATCCATACACTGGTAAATACGGTTAATACAGATGCAGCATGTGTCCTCTGGAACAGGAGATTATAAAGATGCAAATTTTCCACTTACTTATTATAAATTAGCAATTCAATTGAAGGCAAAAATGAATTGCCTGATCCCTGAATGCACAAGGTACAGAGGATCAATCCTTCAAAATAACTTGTACTTAAAATGCACTTAAAACGGCAGTCATTACACAAAGGAAATAGAAGAGAGAAATTTACAAAGATGGGGCTGGGGGGGGACACAATAAATACTTTTCACAGGGCATTTACACACAAAGCACGGCTCCCCATCACCTCTTCCTCTTGTTTGCATTCTAGGTGATCCCAGAGGAAAGCTGCTTTTGACCAGCGAGGAAACTGGGCTCCCGGGAGGAGGAGGGCTTGTTCGCTGCAGATCCCGAGACATGGTCCCTGTTTGACTACAGATCACCTCTCTTCTCACGTCCCCGTTGTTGGAAGGACCTGCGGCCCAGACACCTGCTAGTTTTGAATGTGGCTTGTCAGAAAGCACGCCCATGGCAGTGTTAACACGCTGTGAATAAATGGAGGAGTATCTACTAGCAAAAGGGTCTGCCCATCTTGTAGGCTGGAATTCCATATTACAGAGAACATGTCGGTGGGCTGATGAAGGGCACTCCTACCTTTGCCTCGAAAAAATACTGCAACATTGGGAGTGGGTATGTGTGTCCACTGAGAAGTACATAGAGTGCTGTGTGTTAGGCACTATCTGAAATGTCTTACAGTAGACTTTCTAACACCCCAATGAGGAAGGTACTCTATTCTCCTCATTTTACAAATGATGGGCTGATAAATAAGAGGCAGGAAGTTATATCCCAAGGTCACAAGGGCAGGAAGCAGTGACGCTACTGTGGAACCCAAGGGACCTGGCTCCAGTCTGTGACAATTAACCAGCACCCCCATGTAGAAGCCACCGGGGCATACACAGTTGGCCCTCTATGCAAGGGGTTCTCCTCTTGCACTAATCGGTCAGGGCGCCAAATTTAAATGACAAGGTACACAAGTGACACAATAAACTTCATCATATCCTATCCTGAATTCCCTCCAAAACAAACAAATCACATTGTTTTCAAGCACAAAAGAATCTTAGCATTTATTCAAAACTTTCTCTCTCGGGGCACCTTGGTGGCTCAGTGGGTTAAAGCCTCTGCCTTCGGCTCAGGTCATGATCCCAGGGTCTTGAGATCAAGCCCCGCACAGGGCTCTCTGCTCAGCGGGGAGCCTGCTTCCCCCTCTCTCTCTGCCTGCCTCTCTGCCTACTTGTGATCTCTCTCCTTGCTGTCAAATAAATAAATAAAATCTTCAAAAAAAAAGCAAAAGAAAAAAAACCTTCCTCTCTTCAGGAAGAAGTAACTGAGGCCTGGAGATTGAATGGTTGAATGGTGGATCCCAGGTCCGCTGACCAAGGAGAAGAGGGCCAAAAGTACAGTTACGTCTCTCTCTTTCTTCTCTTCCGGGGATCCTGGGGGTCCAGACAGCAGCACCCAGCATAGGTAGGTAGCAGCTAGGATGGCAGCCGCAATGGGCTCTCGATGATGCTACAGTGAGCAAGAGGTTCCCTTAAAGCCGAGGCCCTTGGGGGATTCTTGGGGCCATTGTAGAATTTTGCCACTGTGAGACTAACACACAGCCAAGTGATAAAAGTGGCTCTGGAGAAGAGGGGGTGGTCAAGAAAAGGCTTCTTTGAGGTCTGGATAAAGAAGGAACCAGAGCTCCAAGCAATAACCAAGGTACTGCGGTAGGTAACACACGCACCAGGGACTCGCCTTTTCATTTAATCAATTCTAAACTTCCAGGCCCAATTAGGAAGGCAGCTTCCTCTTCCAGAAGAGGAGTGTCTCAAATTATGGCACAGAAAAGGATTAAAAAGAATCAGAAAACTCCTTGTTGCTGCAAAGGGCAGAGTAGTAAAACACAATTTATTTAGTGCCACATTCAGCACACTAAGAATGAGGACAAGAAAAGTCAGGTTGAGCTCTACCCATTTGCATTCAGTGAATCTTACCACAGGCTTCCTGGGCCAGCACCCTGCTAAGGAGAGAGGTAACAAGTGGCAGAGGAGGAGTCTCCTGACTCCCACACCCTTCCCACCCCCCCACTGCCACCAACACACACCACCTGCCAATGGAACCGTCAATGGAACACATCTCCGTGCGGTTGGAAATCACAGGACAAAATAAGGTCTATCTAAACTCACACCGAGAGTCTCTCAATCTACTTGCTTCATTCAATCACAAAGCTCAAAAAGTAGCTGCTGACTCAGCCTGAAAAGCAAGGGCTGCCTCCCCAGAGGTTTGCTGTCTTTGCTTTGGAAGAGGAGGTGCTCTCAGAATGGCCGACTGGACAGGGTCCACGGCCAAGGGGCCTGGCAGGAGTGAGTGGGTCATGAGCGCTACTCAATCCAAATGCAGCATTCCTGATGGCAAAAAATCCACAGGCTTCAAGGCTCTGGTGTTTTCTAAATGTTAAGAATCAGGGTTCCATTTTTTGAAAATAAAGAGCAGGTTTCCAGATGTGGGTACCAGATGTATTGTACCTATTATGATGCTGGCTATTAACTGGCTATTAACAGATGGCCTGGCTGAACTACAGAGAAATCTGAATTTCTTCTCTCCCTCAAACACATACACACACACACACACACACACACACACACACACACACACACATACCCCTAGAAGATGGCACATATGGGTTTCAAACCCAGGCCTACCCGACTCTAATGTTTTCCCAAACTCCCTAGGTGATAAAAAATCCCCTTGAGTGCTTATTAAAAATACTGATTCTTAGCTCTCCTCCAAACATCTAAGGTGATTCTTATCAGAGCAACTAGGTTCACAGACTTGAAAGGAAAGTGTGCATCACACAAAGTAAGATAAACATAAACCATGTTGAGTTTTTCAAGGACAGAACCTGGGGGGGGGGGGGGGGGGGAGGATTTGCACTAATGACTTTCCAACATTCCGGGGGATGGGGCTGCAGGTGGTGATGGGAGGCACTTGGCGATTCCTTCAGGAAAAGTCACCAAAGAGCCTGGAATGATGCGGAGGACTTTTCATCGGCCTGAGCCCTTGGACAGTAGTATTAATACAACAGCTTAACTTGGTTTAAAGAAAGAATTATTCCACCATCTGCACTAATCTCTTGTGGCAAGAGGCAGGACTCTGCCATGGCAACTCACAGAGGATGATGGAGCCCGGCAATCCTTTCTTCAGAGAGGGGAATCGGGGGCTTTTCAACATATTAATATAATCTCACTTATTAAGATAAAGCGATATGCTATAGCACTGGGAATTTGCACACTGGAGCCGCTATATATTTTCCTTGCCTTTTCTTTTTTTCCTTCTTTTAACCAAACGGTTCTATAAATAAGAGCGTCCATTTTTACATCACAGCCTAAAATATTAACATCTTGATACGCTATGTAATTGTGTGCTCTTTTACCAGAAGTCAAATAATTGGAGAGGTCACCGGGCAAGATAAAATAAATTGTAACTCAGAGCCAAGACTAACGGCGAGGCTGGTTTTTCCACTACTCTAGGCAGGTTTCACCCGCCAGGGACCCGGGTGTGGGTGAGGGGGGGTGTGTGCCGGAGGGTAATTTCTAACTGCACCTCATGGCCCTACAGCAGAATGAGAGGTAACCAGTGCTTTCCATCAGGTTTACTGAAGGTCTCTTCTTTTAAAAGGACAACAAAAAGAAAGACGGACAGAGGGACAGAGAGGCAAAGAGGCTGGCCTTTTCCACACTGCTCTACCACAAAACCCTCTTGTGAGGTCTGCAAAAATAACAATTCAGCAAAAAATGACAGCAGAGCAACCACTGAGTCAGCCTTTAGAAGCCCTCTTCAAAAAGCTGCTTTCAGTGAATCGATTTTCCGTGTTGTTTTGGTCATTCTTCGAGAGAAAACTTTCTACCCCCTCTTCCTTCTCCTTTGGAAATTTGGTAACCATAGTTTCTGTACCCTGCTGAGACTTGATATGTACAGCTGTATTCTACCTGCTATTAAGCGGCTGATAGCAGTGTTTCTGTTGCAATTTATGAGCAATGTCAGTTGAAGGCAGAGAGTATTGTACACACTATATTTTCCCAGCTGGAGATCTCCGTGAATGGAAAGCAAAAACATGAATACACAAGCACTGTGGGCTTGAAGGAATAAAAAGGCAGGGGGAAAAGTCAGCAGGCTAAAATCAGGTGGGTGGCCTTGATGAGAAACCAAGTAGATAATAAAATATTCAAAGGCAGCTCTAACTAAAGGGTCCATGGAGGTGGGGCGGGGTGGGGAGAGAAACGCAATATAAAGAGAAGCCCAGGAAAGTCTTTTTTCTGCCTGTAGGTCTCACCGTCAATTTTGAGACGGGTGATGTGCCAAGGGGCACCTTGCGGCCTGGGATTTTAAATAACTTGCCATAACCAAAGAGTCATCTGAAACCACAAAAACAAATCCCAGTCCACATTAAGTTTCTAATAAGGGCTGCGGCACACGGTGAAGGCAACACAGCCCGTGTCCAACCTTCTCCGCTCAACGTCTCCACAGGGTACCTCCAGAGTCAAAGTTATCTCTTTTTCCTTAACCAAAAGCATTTGATAAGGAGGCAGAAACTGGGTTTTATGTCTGTTGTTAAGAAATAGACACTTCGTATGGTCCCCGGACCATGCCTTCCATGTCACCACAGAGCGCACAGAATACGTAATTCTATAGGGAAAGAACGGATCAGATGATGGGTCCAGAAACCACGAAGCAAAATTATTCAAAAGCCAAAAGACATCTTCTTTCCCTAGAAAACTCTATGGAGAAATACAACATAAAATATTAATGGGTACCTTGTGAAATAAATTCGTTGATTTATTTCTCACCAAAATAAAATGCAGACCTGGTCTGTGTCTGTGGTTCCCAATCCTGGCGCACATCAGAAATATGGGGGAAGGGCTTTTTTTTTGTTGTTTTTTGCTTTTTAAATAATCGTGCCATGCCCTGACCTCTAAATATTGTGATTTGGTTTCTTAGCAGTTTTTTAAAAACACGGTTTTAATACTCTTCCTCCGCGAAAACAGTAACTTGCTCAAGAATGAATCAAACAGAGCTTAACTATATTAGTAGGCTATATGCACTGGGAAAATGGTCTCTAGGAACACTTCAGGAAACGTGTGCAAAACAGACAATAAAAGAATGCCAAAGGATCATGCACTTATTTAAAATGCAGCACAGTTTATGACTTTTTCCAAGTAACACCAGAACAGATGCTCAATCTAGGTATTCAACTGTCTCCTAATCAGAATCTAGCGGGTCCTTTTGATTCAGACCCTCATCTCATAGTACCCACAATATAAAATAAAAATACTTGAGCCTGCTAAATTTACCAAGCCGGGAGCTAACCCAGGAGAAAAGTAATTACCATTTAAATAGCAACATCAAGTTCTTTGAAGGAACAACCTTTTGATGTTAGCATCTCCAATGCTAAAGGGCAAAAAACAAAACAAAACAAAACAAAACAAAACCCTCAGATCTTACACATTGTTCATTGTTTTCTAACCCAGAGAAAACAAACCCAAATCCTAAAAAGTTCTTTCATTAGAAGAAGGAACCCCAGGCCTTCATCACGGGCTTGCATTTGTACAAGGTGACAGCAATAAGGTCCTACTAAATTTCAGTGATTCTCTAAGAAGAAACTAAGAAGAAAGGGGAAGTGTAATGAACTGCCTCCTCACAGGATGGAAAAAAAGAGAACATGAGAGAGTGGGCATATGCAACTCATAAGTCTCTGGAGCCACCATCCAGGGATGGGGACCTGACTGCCACTCCAGGAAGTCACCACAACCCCCAATGAGCTCACCAGGCAATGTGAGCACACTTCATTCACCCTTTCAAGCTCTTTCCAGTGGATTCGGCATGAAGTTGGCCTCAGTAAACGCCCAACTCTTAACTCACAGGAAGGGACGGAGATCTTTTGCCTACAAATGATGGAAACGCTCTTATAAATGACTAGAAACACCGGAGAGTACGATGTAGCATATTCCACACAGCTGCTGCTCTTCATGATGGCAAGTGATGGACCAGTCGGCAGATACACAAGTTGTACATTATTTGGAAACTGCCAAACAGGCCTATTTATCCACAAAGCACAAGGCACCATCTTGTACTTTTAATCTCTTTCCTAGTGGCTCACACGACACTAGGCACAGAATTGAATCTAATCAGTACAGTCCGATAGCTCTTGTCTTTTCATCTTTGCTTATCTCTTTGTTTTTAAGAGAATGCTACATTTGAGAATCTCCACGACCTTAAAATCATAAAAATAGAAGGGAAATGCAAATCAGATAATAGCCCCAAATTTTTAAAGGTCTGGGTGCAGGGAAGAGAGGAAGATCTCCAAGTACAAGAAGACTTCTTTCATTGGTTTTGTCTTTTAAATTACCTATGATATCCCTGCACATTATAATAAATAGGTGAGGCTCTGCCACAGTCCTATCGTCAAATGTTTATCTCTGAACAGGCTTTATATTTTAAGGATTTATGCAGCCTGTACTTTTATTATCATTTAACTACAGAAAAAAGGCAATTATAACTACCCCTGAAATGTCATTAAGTGATACATTTTGCTGCTTGTATATATTCTCCTAAATCTAAAAGGCTTTCGTTTTAACTGGCTTCTTTGCTCAGAGGCAAACCAAGCACATTATGAGAAAATTCACCCACAATCATAACATAGGAAAAAGCAATACGGACTGGGCTCGGGCCGGGTCCCCTAAAGGTGCACGATCTTAAGAATCACCAGTGGGGTATGGGGCGCCCCAACCACTCCTGTGGAGATTCTGGAGTGGGGTCCAGGAATCCGCATTTGAGGAAGCATTCCAGGTAAGTTGTACCAACACGCAAGATGATGCAGGCCTTTCTGCGTCGGCTCTGGGTTCAATAGCACATGGTTGAGAGCAGTGGTTCAAAAATTGGGGTGCATTAGCATCATGGGAGGAATCTTTTTAAAAATCCTGAGGCCCATCCTACTTGGAAAGTTGAACCACTGAGAGTGGGCCCCAAGCATCAGTGTGTTCTCACTTCCCAGTGTGATTCCTGGAGATAGCGACATTTGTTGTTGTTGTTGTTTTTAAAGGTTTTATTCATTTATTTGACAGAGCACAAACAGGGGGAGCGGCAGGCAGAGGGAGAAGCAGGCTCCCCACTGAGCAGGGAGCCCTATGCGAGGCTTGATCCCAGGACCCGGGGATCATGACCTGAGCCAAAAGTGCATGCTTAGCCAACTGAGCTACCCAGGCGTACTGACAGCTATGTCTGTAAACAAATCATCTCAAGTGGTTCTCAACGCTCCCTGCTGGTCAGAATAACCTCAAGAGTCACAAAGAAACTAACACACACACACACACAAAAAAAAAACAATGCTAGACTCCACCCGAAGCCAAAGGAACTGGCAGTATGTGGGGCCCGAGCCATGGCATTTCCCCCCAAGTTCCTAAGATGATTGTTAACGTGCAGTCTGGGTTGAGGAGAAAGGGTCTAGTAGATCTGAGGTTAATATAAAGTATTTAAACATCCTTAGGAAGCTTTCATCCAAGCACCCCTTCTCTGCCTGGCGCGCGACTCTCTTTGTCCAAAAGAATCACAAATCACAGAACAAAAGGGTCCCTCCTCTTAAGGGTCAGATGACTAATGCGCCTAAATGAAAGAACAAGAGATTACCATGTACCAGCCGAGGTAAAATTTAAAAAACTCTGAATTCCTACCAGTAGAGAGGGAAATAAAACTGTTTTTATTAATTTTCCAGTGTGTGTCAGCTCGGTGCGCATAGCATTCAAAAGCGTACAGATTCTCCACGTGCAATTACTGAAGCTGACTCGGGAGTCATAGGCGGGAGAGAAATACAGTCTTCTGGAACCTTCCAACCTGACGGGTACTTTTATCTTTGAAGATTGTCATTTCCCTACAGGAAAATTCGGAAAGGTTTTCAAGCCCAGTTCCCTTCAACCACCTTTGGGGCGAGTACAACAATCAGTGGCAGTTTATGTCACGTCAGCAACACATCTCTCCCCTTCCTTCAAAAGGAATTTTATGTCTACTAATGTTTTAGAGTTACTACATCCATAACCCCATTTCACAGATGAGAAAAACAAGACCTAAAGAGTTTGATGACTTACTTCAAAGTCTCTAGCAGCATACATGTAAAGACTACGGCCATCTTTTACTTAGAAATAGCCTTCATCTGGGGCGCCTACATGGCTCATTCAGTTAAACGTCTGTCTTTGGTTCAGGTCATAACCCCAGGGTCCTGGGAGAGAGTCCTGCACTGGGCTCCCTGCTCAGCAGGGAGTCTGTTTCTCCCTCTCCCTCTATCCCTCCTCGCTCGTGCTCACTCTCTCTCTCAAATAAATAGATAAAATCTTTAAAAAAAAAAAAAAAAAAGGAAGAACAAAGAAATTTCCTTAATATAGCCATTTTTTTTTTTTAAATCCTTTCCTTAATCCATTTTCCCCCTTTCTGTGCACTAGGCACTACAGACAGACTCTGGGCCCATAGGACACTGAGATAAGACAGGTAACCCCAGGGCGCCTGGGTGGCTCAGTCAGTTAAGCGTCTGCCTTTGGCTTGGGTCATGATCCCAGGATCCGAGGACTGAGTCCCACATTGGGCTCCCTCCTCAGCAAGGAGTCTGCTTCTCCCTCTGCCTGCCACTCTGCCTGCTTGTGCTCTCTGTCTCTCTCTCTCAAATACATAAATAAAATCTTACCCCAAAAAAGACAGGTAACAGCCAAGGAAGCAACTATAATTTTAGGTACCAAATCCTTGAAATAAATAAATAAAGCAGTATAAGGGCTAAGGAAGTGATAGGAGAAAAGCTAGTCTGGGGATGGTAGTCAAAGAATGTCTTTCTGGGGAGGTAAGAGCTGAGCCAAGACTGCAAAGACATGACCACAAAGGAGCTCTGGAGAAGAGGGCTCTGTGTGGAGAGAAAAGCAATGCAAAGGCCCAGGGGCAACAAGACAAGGCTACAGAAGACAAGTTCGGTTCTACTTATTCAACCCTGTCTTTTCCTAGAAGACACCTTTGAAGACTGGTACTCTGCTCTGAAGAGCCTAGTGTGTTCTCGACTTTACACAAGTCTTAGAGATGCCTTGCAAGGCTGCTGGGGAATACCACGGGAGAAGTAATCAGAACACCTAAAGGCAAGCGCAAACAAGCAACACTCCATCAACTCAGGAAGGAGAGGTGAAGGCAGCCTGTGGAGACAAAGCAGGGACTCTCGCTTATCTTTTCGATCTTAAAATTCCATTTGAATCTTGAAGGTGTCCTTTTAACAAAAACATTAATGAAACGCATTTCACAGCAGCCAGCACTTTTATCTGGACCCTGAGTAAGAGCGGAGACACAAATCTACTGTTCCTTCACACTGCTGGGTAAATATGTGCCTTTCTTTGAAGTGGGTTATTAATGGTCACCTTACCATCAATGATACCTGAAATATCTTGCGGCATGTCCTCTTGGTAAAATAAATCTTACAAAAAAAAAAAAAAAATGCCAGCAGAGTGTTTAAAGTAGATTGGTTTGTTTAAACACTGCCTTAGATACCGGCAGACCGGTTATAAGAATGTTCAGAGGGACAGTGTTTGAAATTGCAAAGAACTGGCTGCGATCTGAAAGTCCACAGGTGCGAGAATGGATAAATCATCATGGTATATTCAAACACCCCTACCCAGCAGGGGAAATGAACTTGAGCTCAGGGCTGAGGGAAAACACCAAGCGGAGAGAAGTACCGTACAGGTCCGCATTTAGATGACGTTCAAAATATGCAAAACAAACGAGGTGCTTACATAGGAACTCAGGAGGGATGCAGTAACACATAGAAACGAAAAACCCCCAAAAACTGCAGGCTAGTGGTTTCACAGAGAGTGCAAGCAGCAGAGTGGGATGAAGGCAGGGGCACATCAGGGGTTTTCAAAGGTCCTGAAATAGACATGTTTTATTTCTTCCTGGAGGTGGTAGGAAATACACATTTGCTTTCACATTGTCCTTTTTACCACATACTCATCTGAAACAGCATTTTTGCATATGGTTTGGCTTGTGTTTTTTTTTGGTTTTTTGCATCTTACATATATTTAATAAAACAAGTTTTTGGAACAGACTCTGAGGAGGAACTCAGACCTTCTTCACCCAAATGTTGCTCTGGCTTATTTCACATTTGTATACAGATGCCTTTTTCGAAACAGAAGTTCAACGCACTTTCTTCCCTGTGGTTCAGTATGTTGGTGACTGCAGCCTGGAGAAAAGAGAAGCACTGGAAAAACGCA